>JAPDVU010000008.1:74729248-75301748 GCA_026230045.1 Corynorhinus townsendii
AAAAAACTAAAAATGGAACTCCCATTTGATCCAGTGATCCCACTTCTAGGAATATATCCCAAGAAACTAGAAACACCAATCAGAAAGGATATATGCACTCCTATGTTCATAGCAGCACAATTTACCATAGCTAAGATTTGGAAACAGCCCTGGTGCCCATCAGCAGATGAGTGGATTAGAAAACTGTGGTACATCTACACAATGGAATACTATGCTGCTGTATAAAAGAAGGAATTCTTACCATTTGCAACAGCATGGATGCAACTGGAGAGCATTATGCTAAGTGAAATAAGCCAGTCAGGGAAAGATAAATATCACATGATCTCACTCATTTGTGGAAGATAATGAACAACATGAACTGATGAACAAAAACAGAACCAGAGTCATTGAAGCATCGAATAGACTGTCCAACCTATGAGGGAAGTGGGGGGGAGGGAGAGGGTAAGAGATCAACCAAAGGACTTGTATGTATGCATATGAGCATAACCAATGGACATAGACAGCAAGCAGGGGAGGGAATGTGCTGGGGAGTGGGGGTGGCTGGGGATAGGTCAATGGGGGAAAAAGGAGACTTAAGTAATACATTAAAGAAATTAAAAAAATAATTGGTACAAATTATTAGAATTTCTTTACTGACAAGAGAAAGCCACCACAGAAGAATAGTATGCATAAACATGTGACATAATCAGAAGCACTTCTACTGATATTCCTATGACAAACCCTCTATGCATACAAGTAACTCATTTTTATTGCAGAGCAGATGATTTTCCTGGCTTCCCTTGCTGGTCACCCTTCTAACCTTTATGCTTAAAAAAAAAAAATGTAGAATTCATTTAGAGTCCAAAATGTATGATAAAAACCATTGAATAAATTTAGTTTTACTTTCAACCTTCAGTAATTTGCAAGTTTTTGTCCTGAATAAAGTTTTCAACTTTTCTGATCAGCATGCCAATTCTTTTGAATTGTTTTCACAAATTCTATATTTTAAGCATTTTTAAAAGTATGACTGCATCTGCTGTAACAAATCTATTATAAAACAAGTTTAAAAATATGAAGATAAATGGAAATAGCAATGGGCAAGGCAGATCAATAACTATACTGAGAAAATAGAATGTGATTATTTTCCTTAGAATGGCACTTGACCTTGTCTTGCCTGACAGGCAAGGATGGAAGGAAGCTAACTAGGTGTATAATTACCAGAGTGTCTTAATAAAAAGATGACTCTGATTATTGGAATAAAAAAAAATCCTCCCCTTTCTTTCCTTTCTTCCTACTTTCCCCCCTCCCTCCCTCCCTCCCTCCCTCCCTCCCTCCCTCTCTCCCTCCCTCCCTCCCTCCCTCCCTCCCTCCCTCCCTCCCTCCCTTCTTTCCTTCTTTCCTTCCTTTTGATGTGGAGAAAAATATAGGCAGGATCCCATAGCTCCGCAATAGCAGACCAGGACTAGAACACAGGACTTATATCATAGGAAATAAAATATCATTATTTTTTAAATGTAATTCAACATGAAAACATGACTTTATGATGGTGAAGCTATTGTATCTTAAGAGTTCATTTATATCACTACACTAATTAAGATTTCAGAAATCATTGAGTGGGTCAATGAAATAACTAATTCCAAAGTAAGGATTTATGATTCATCAGAATGTCATATTCCACTAAAGTTTCTGGAGAAATTCTGGGTTATAATTAAGGCAGTTACTTATAATGGGAAAAATGTTTAGATAAGCAGCTTATGGTAGCAGTAGAGGATTAAAATACCAAAACATTCCATATTATTGTATTTTGTTACACTTGGTTTTGTGCATTAATTAGAAAACATTCTGATCGTTAATGTAGGTGTGTATTCTTTTTTTTCTTCATGATGTGAAAATATGGATTGCTTTTAGCCAACTGTGTTTATGATAGAAGTTAATCATATGCTCGTAACTGAGATTCATACCTCCCTTGGTGAATAGTGATGCATAATTCAGCATAGTATCTAAGTGAGAATAAATTGGGCTGAGATCCTGAACTTATAAAATGAGCTCAACAATTTCCAAAGAGAACAATTACTCTTGCCCTTTGCAAGTACCTGATTAAGCCCCAGAATATTGGGAAGCATGGCAGTAAGAGGGCAGAATGAGCATCTGAGCAACAAAATGTGGCCCTTTTCCTGACATGTTATTTTTCATTCAATTACCGCTTGAAATAAAGGTGTCTCTTTTAAATTTGGGCTGGGTTACTATAATACAAAGAACTTGTTATTCACCCTGAAGCAACTATTGGAGAGAACTAGGAAATTCTAGAGTGATTTGAATTTAGAAGGTTAGAAGTAAAACAGTAAAATTCTAGGGTGATGACAACAAAAACGTACCCTTGTGCAGCAAGCCAGTAAGTGGTTAAAGATTATAAGATATCATATTAGAAGAAATAGTGCTTTACATTGATGGTCTTAAGCCTTGGCAGGATGACATTTTACCAAGAGAAAGAGTCTTTAAATAACCAATATGTACATCTACCTGTACGAGAGAGATCCCATGGGGAGAGGTAATTGGAGGTGGCTCGAGGTTGAGCACCTCACTTGCTATGCAGGAGTGAGGATACTGGAAATTATAAACTGGTGCAAAAGCAACACATCACTTTTCATCTCTGTTTGGTGGGGAGTCTGATGCACAAATGCCTACACCCTCTCTTTGCTAGAGATTGGTTGACACGGGCAGAGGAAAAAAAGTGAGACACAGGTCAGTAGTGTTCCTATAAGACCTACGAGAGCAAGATGCCATAAAATAAGGAACATCTGCCCAACGTGCGAAACTCAGCTGTGTCATAACGAACCACAGGAAGAAACATCCCATCCACATCCTAGTACCTATTTCTTGACATTAGGATTCAATTTTTTAAAACATTTTAAATTGATTTTATTGAAGTGTATTTTTTTTTTTTGCATTTGACACTCATATTTTACAATTGATAAACCTACATCAACACATCATTATCACACAAAGTCCCTCTTTTACATCAGGGTTCACTCTTGCTGTTGTACATTCTGTGCTTTTGGACAAATGTATAACGACATGTGTCCACCATTACAGTATCATGGAGAGCAGTTTCACTGCCCTAAAAATCCTCTGTGCTCTCCTATTCACCCCGCTTCCTCTTATTCCCTGGAAACCACTGGCTCTTACTGTCTCCATAGTTTTGCCTTTCTTAGAATGTTGTATTGTTGGAATCATACAGTATGTAGCCTTTTCTAATTGATTTCTTTCACTGAATACCATGTGTTTAAGGTTCCTCCATGCCTTTTTATTGCTTGGTAGCTCATTACTTTTTAGTGCTGAATAATAATACATTGTCTGAACATACCACAGTTTAATTAGCCATTCACCTACTGAAAGAAATCTTGGTTGTTTTGGATGGTTAGTTATTGGAAAATGATGTCATAAAACGTAGGTATTTTCCCATATTTCCAATTATGAATTAGAGTATGCTCTACCCATGCAGCAAATAGATTAATAGTATAACTTTTCTGAGCTTGTCTCTGAAAGGAAAATGTACCGTGAATGCCAATATAAGTAATGTGCTAAGAGCAATGTTGATGAGGCATCTCATCTGACATACTGTCCCCACCTAATTAAAAATGTGAATTTTAATGAGGAAGATAAATTCCTTTACTGAGTTTTCATATCTGAAATAGAAAATTATGCTTTGAACCTTTGAAGGTAATTATATCTTCAAGAGGTTTACCTAGCTTGTTTATGGCTTTTATGTTTATTGTTTTACTTATTTCACAGATGGAATTCTATTCAAGGATGTTCTTAAAACGTTGCCTGTTTCAATTTTTATTCTAACTTCTTATCTTCTCATAAATCTTACACTTAAAGGAAAAAGGACCAATGACAAAACCCCACAGGTGGTCCCCTGATGTTTATTTTGAAATATAACATGTTGCTATGATTCTAGTCACTAAATAAAAAACAGAATTGAAAAAAAAAGAACTCCTTAAGCTATGTCTCTAACTAAAAAAAAATCAGAATACTTTGTACAAACATATATGATTGTCAATACTTTAATGGTAGTTATCCACCTTGTTCCTCCAACACATATAATATCATTTACTAATCGCTATAGCCTGGTAGCTAAAGGCAAAGTGAAAGGTGCCGGCAAGCAGAGCTTTACTACCAGGTCCATTGTCATTGTCATGATCCTCCAATTCCTCATGTAGTCTCATATTTCAAACTCAAAGCCATGGCTCAGTATGATACTATTTTAAGATGTTCCAAAACATTACTTTATTTGCATTTGAGATAAAAGACTTATTTATTTCATGGTACCTGAAATAGGACTTCAGAATTGTTAAAAATAATAATTTCTCTTAATTTCAGCTATGTAACCAAGCATGGTTTGCTCATGAGTAACCTTGTAAATGTAAAGCTTATTTAATTAGAAAATTTCCCCCAGAGTCAAGGTAAAAATACTGACAGTACACAATGACCATTTTCTAATTTTAGCCATATTACGGATTAAAATATTTTGCTAAATCACACAAGTATACAGGTCATTTTGGGCTGAAATTGGAGTTTTACTTATGTAGATATGGAATCGCAACTTACCCCTGTCTGTGTCGTACAGGAAGACAAAACAGTTCCATTCATAGTGATCCAGCAAACTTAAGAGTGCTCCTCGCAAGGAAGGCCTCAGCTGCAACACAAACTGGCTCTCCCCCTCGGTAGGGAAACTTGGTGTGATGAGGGAGATGTGTAAGGCGCTGCAGAATGAGGTCAAGGTATGTACTGACCTCTTATCATAGAGTCCAAAAATGGCAAATACTCCTCTAGAATACTGGGAACAGACTGAAACGAAAGAAAAAAAAATACAAACCATCAGTACTTTCTAAAATTGTTAACTTCTACATCTACAGTCTATGAAATGAAAATGAAATCTCTGAATCATTGGCATGTCAGGAATATAAGAAAAGGTTAAAAGTGAAGTGTGCCATCAATTGTACAATCAATTATTGAATTCTTGAACTTGTATTCAAAGCCCTGCATTGAGTGAGATAACTTGGGGCTATATGCTTCCTTTCTCAAGAAGCCGATTTAAATTAAAGGGAAGTTTAACTAAAATGATGTAATATATGGCATTCCATGATAAGGTGGTAAATCCTAAGTGAGAGACTCTAAGTGTGAAAAAAATCTAAATTTTTCTCCATATGTTTTCCTTACATGTAAAAAATATAATATCATACTTTGAAAATGTTTAAGTGTATTTAGAGGAACATTTAAATAACCAAAGTGCCATCCATTGTAAGCCATATGCTTATCTTTTCTAGTTTGAATTGGACTGCATTTGTTGCTTGGCTTAAATTATTACATTCTTTTTGCAGTGGCAGTTTCATTTCTTATCACAAACTTCGAGTTCTCTTGAATCTTGTTTGAAAATAAAAAATTAAGCAGTTTGGAAAGTCATTGTTGGCATATGCAAGATGCTTAGCAGAATTGTGGCAACTTGTGCAGCCTGTAGGGAGGCCACATGCAAAGACAGTAATTCCACACCCAGAAGAACCAAGTTCTCCTGAAAGAAGAGAACCCATGGTGAGCAGGTGCCCAGGCTCACCTTGCCTTCCTTTCCATCACCACCGTTGTTGAAAAGACAATGGGGAAAATTTATAAAGAGAAGAAAATTGTCCTCGAGATTCTTGCCCCATCATATTTTGATCACTCTTTTGACATGATTGATTTCTAGTTCAAATTTGGGTGACTGTTTCTAGTTTACATTATGAAGGATACAGAACTACATTAGGGATACTCTTTTCCCATCTATAATAATAAAAGCATAATATGCTAATTAGACCGACGTCCTTCCGAATGTCCTTCCTTCCAGACAAAGCCGCAGGAGATGGGGGTGACGGCAGAGGCAGCAGAGGCCCCCGGCCTGGTGGCAGCAATGGGCGGCAGGGGCTGGGGCCAAGGCCCTTGCACAAATTTTGTGCATCGGGCCTCTAGTTTATAAATAAATTGAAACTTTTTGAATTTCAAATTCTTTAATTTATCACATGGCTAAAGGTCCTAATTCTCCTTGGCTTATTTAGCTAGTTTAAGAAGTTGTTAGTTTTACAACATTTTTCTGTTTTCTGATTTTGGTTAATGATTGTAATTGCTTAGCTCATTAAGAAACCCAGAGTATGGATAATCTAGAGGTATTTATTTTAGCAGTAGTGATACAAAGAAATTAGATTTTTCCTTGTTAAAGTAATAATAGGCTCTTAGAAAACTAATTTTCTTACTAACATTTATATCTATATTCCACAATATCTGGGTTTTTGGAAATTATGAAGCATAATTAATTAAGTTAATAAAACATGGAAGTGTTTCTTTTGTTCTTGTTTATTGTATCTCTTGAAATTGAGAATAGAGTTTAATCAATGTAATCCTATCTAATAAAAGAGTAATATGCAAATTGACCATCACTCCAACACATAAGATGGCTGCCCCCATGTGGACACAAGATGGCTGCCACAAGATGACTGGCAGGGGAGGGAAGTTGTGGGCGATCAGGCCAGCAGGGGAGGGCAGTTGGGAGAGACCAGGTCTGCAAGGGTGGGCAGTTGGGGATGATCAGGCTTGCAGGGGAGGGCAGTTAGGGGTGACCAGGCCAGCAGGAGAGGGCAGTTAGGGGTGACCAGGCCTGCAAGGAAGGTCAATTAGGGGTGACCAGGCTGGCAGGTGAGGGCAGTTAGGGGTTACCGGGCCAGCAGGGGAGGGCAGTTGGGGGGGGGCAGGCTGGCAGGGGAGGGCTGTTAGGGGTGACTAGGCCAGCAGGGGAGGGCAGATAGGGGCAATCAGGCTGGTTGCAGAGCAGTTAGGTGTCGATCAAGCTGGCAGGGGAATGGTTAGGGGATGATCAGGCTGGCAGGCAGAAGCAGTTAGGGGCAATCAGGCAGGCAGGCTGGCAAGTGAGCAGTTGGGAGCCAGCAGTCCTGGATTGTGAGAGGGATCCCAGATTGGAGAGGGTGCAGGCTGGGCTGAGGGACACCCCTCCCCCCATGTGGGAAATTTGTGCACCAGGCCTATCCTTTCTAATAAAGAGGGAATATGCTAATTGACCAGCATGCCTTCATACAGATGGCTGCACCTACAGCTGAAACCAAGTTCCCATAAGGAGCCTTAACAAGCAATCAGCAGGGACCTGAGGCCATGCCCTTCCCGGCCCCTGTAGGGCTTGATGGGGGACCTCAGGCCATGCCGCCCACCCTGGTGTCAGGCTGGGGGACCTCAGGCCACACCCCCTGCCCTGGTGCCAGGCCAGGGGACCTGAGGCCATGCCCTGCGCCCAGCGGAGCTTGACGGGGGACCTCAAGGTGTGCTTCCTGTCCTGGTGCTGGGCTAGGGGACCTCTGGCTGATCCCTGCACCCCAGCACCAGGCTGGGGGACTTCAGGCACGCCCCCTACCCTGGCACCAGGCCAGGGACCTCAGACCGCACCCCCTGCCCAGAGGGGCTTGACAGGGGACCTCAGGCCATGCCCCCGACCCCAGTACCGGGCCAGGGGACCTGAGGCTGCACCCCTCTGCCTGGCTGGGCTTGACAGTGGTCCTCAGACCATGCCCCCCACCCAGCAGGGCTTGACAGGGGAGCTCAAGGTACACCCCCAGTGCTGGGTTGGGGGAATTCAGGCTGGGCCCCCCATCCCAGCACCAGACCAGGGGACTTGAGGGTGCGCCCCCCTGCTTGGCTGGGCTTGACAGGGCACCTCAGAACGCACCCCCCACCTGGCAGGGCTTGACAGGGGACTTCAGGCCGCACCCCCCATGCCGGCACCAGGCTGGGGGATCTCAGGCCGCACCCCTTACCCCAGCACCGGGCCAGGGGACCTGAGGCCGCACCCCCTGCCCAGCAGGGCTTGACGGGGGACCTGAGGCTGCGCCCCCCCCCCCCCCCCCCCGTCGAGGCTTGACGGGAAACTTCAGGCCATGCCCTCCACCCAGTGGGGCTTGACAGGGGACCCCAAGGCATGCCACCTGCCCCAGTCTGGGCTGGAGGACCTCAGGCCACACCCCCTTTCCTGGTTCCAGACCAGGGGACCTGAGGCTACGTCCCCTGCCTGGCGGGGCTTGAGAAGGGTGGGATAGGCCAGGTCTGGATCTAGCCCAATGGGGGTGGGGACTGGCCAGGTCTGGGTCTCATGCAATTTTGAGGCGCATGTGAGTGGGCGGGGACTTGACTCGGGGTCCCGTGGTGTGCCCCAGACTGACAGGAGGAAGGTTTTCATATACATTTTACTAATTTTCTTTCATCTCTGACACTTCTATTACAGAGAAAGGGCAAATAGCAATATTAAATTATTTCCTCTAATTAATCCCCTTTTAATGTGCATGAATTTAGTGCACTGGGCCACTAGTAGTCTATAATAATAAAAGGGTAATAAGCTAATTAGATGGGACGTATTCCAGATGTCATTCCTGACAAAGCTGGGGCTGGAGAGAAGCCAGCCTGGGTCCTGGGTGCCAGAGGGAAGCCGGTAGCCTGGGGCAGGAAGTCCTACTGTTGCATGAATTTCGTGCTTCGGGCCTCTAGTTATAACATAAGAAGGTAACAATTACAGCAAATGAATGCTGTTGGTCTTCTTTAGATGATGTGCACGGAGAGATACTGTATATGTTCTATGCTCACCCAGGAACTAGGATTTGATCATCTGAATAGGTTGACCAACCTGGAAAATTATTCCTGGCAGAATGACTGACTGTCATTTTCTTGCAAAATATAAAAAACATTATTTTGTAACATTTTGTGTTTCAACTGAATTTACTTTTATACTTTAAATGACCTGATTAATCAAGCTGCTGGATCAGACCTTAACCTTGTGAATGTTTCATCAAGACTTGGGATGTATTTCTGTAAGTGCTGCACATTTAGCATAACCTGGAGGTATTCCTTTGTGTTGTCATATTTTTTTCTGTTCTCTTGACTTTCATGGAAATTGAGGGTCCATTTTTAATCTTTACATTGCAAATAATCTACTTCAATTAATTTTTATTTTACTGTACTGAAAAAAGTAAAGTTGAAGAGCTTTAGAAACCATATCTAAGATGCTGACTTTCGATTTGGTGCTAAAACTACACACAGATTTTATTACATTTTCAAGAAAATGTAAACACCTAGGATTTACAAGTCATGTACTTTAAGTTATTCATGCATATAATGAGCAATTACATAATCCCTTCTGTTTTGGGACTTACCTTTTACAAATTTTGGTTTCCAAACAGTGAGTTTTTAGGAACTCCACAAAGAGTCTAGGGGGACTTGTATGAGAACTGTTGGTGAGAAGGACATGGGTGGGCAAGCCCGGACCCCTTCCTCAGTACACCTCTCTCCCCAAAACACAATAGCCCTTCTGATTTTATGTATTTCAAATACTGAGCCAATATAAAATTTTATGTGCAAAAAATATTACACTTCAGAAAAAAGGTCAGAAACAATATATTCTGCACAAAATCCCTCTACTGTTTGTTCCTACTATACTGTTTTCAGATTTCATTATGACTTTCCACTACTTTGGTGCTTGCTATACTATTTAACTTATTTTAATTTATTGTGTTTGATACTGAACAAACGTAATGTTTTTGATATTTAAACATCTTCTATCTACTTTCATTCATAAGCATCATCATAAATATGTATCTCTTCTCCTTTTCATAGCCATTTGTTATTTTGCCTTTAATAAAGTAATTTTGAAACTGTACTAAATATTAGATTAATAACTTTGCTTCTGGCTGTATTATGTCGCTCAAATTTTATTTTCACTTTGCAAATGTCCAAAAATGTTAATATTATTCTATTCAACTTTTTCTTGGGCTATTTAACCTAGATTATATGCATGGCATATGAGGATTATTGGGTTTCCTATGCATGTGAATACATTGTCAGTCAAATGTTCAATGTTATTATCTCAGTGTTCTATCATGGAAAGTATTTTATGTAGTCCAATAGATTAAATTTTAAAATATAATTATTTCCATATTTAGTATTACAATCTAGCTTTGCAAACACTCAAGTAAAAATTTACTTGGTTATGTCTGATGACATCTATTGTTGTTTGTCATACAAATAATTATGCAAACAATGGCACTTAAACTATATATGCATACATCAATTAACTAGAGTAAGCTAAACTGAATATCAATGTGTTCAGAATACATAAAAGGGAACAAAATGAATCTTACATAGATGGCTAAATAAAATAAACAACAGAATGCTGAGTCACTAAATAGTTGCAATCATATTAGATAGATACATGTTTTGAGATATAAACACTAACCAAGTTTCATTGCATATTCTGTATTCTGCTTCACTAATGAAATCACTTGGATCCTGTATTATGTAACTAAACATAAAATATAAAAATAAGGTCATAATCCATTCATCTTTACTCAATGGTGTCAATGAATTAAATATGTCTTCTCATCAAGTAGCCACCCAGTTTCATCCCAGATTCTACATTCTAGATGCCAAACCAATGAAATTGTCATGCAGTTTGCGATAGTTTATCAGCCCATGTCACACACAAATTGAATGACATTGTCTTAGCTCAGCGTATCAAGTTGTGAGCATTAGAGCACCGTGCTGAGTCTGACATGGCACGGCAGCGGGAGAGGAAGGACCAGGCCACTGCTTCACCCTGTGCCCTTTCCTTTCTCCTGTATCTTCAACTTCCTTCTTCTCTAAACACATTCCCAAAATGCTTTCAAACAAGCTGAACTCCTTCTTATTTTATGAAACATAGAACTTTCTCGACCCTTTGCTTCCTATCTCCTTTTACCCCTTCCCAGTCACTAAAGGAGTCTTTTACTTACACTGTTTCACATTCATCTGACTGCTCTACTTTCCAGCCACCAAAACCACTCTCATCAATTTTGCTAAAGACCAAGTACAACCTAAATCTTACATTTCAGCTCCTATCTTACTGGAGTCCTTTGCTGTCTTTGACACTTTGGACACTTCTCTCAAATGCTTCCTTCCCTTGCTTTCTTAACACCATGCTCTAGTCTCTGTTCACTCTCTCTAAATATTTCTTAGTGTCTTTGAATAGTTCTTCCCCCCTGCTCCTTTAAAGATGGTAAGCCTTAAAACTCCCGTCTTTACTTTAAACGCAATTCCACTGAAAATGGCCAACCCTGGGGCTTTAATTACCACCTATGTAATCATGATCCCCCAAACTGTACCATTTACTTCAAATCTTTCTCTCGAACTCCAGATCTATGTATCTAAGTTCATCAATTCCATGCCACTGTGAATTTTCCATAATAGTATAGCTGTATTCTCTCTCTCACACACTGTGTTCCAGAACTTTGATACTTTCCTATTCAGAGCTGGAGTCTGATCTTTCATTGTGAACCTGGGCTGGCTTCAGTGATTGCCTCAGCTATTAAAGTGTGACAGAAGTGCTTATATGTGACTTCTGAGGCTATGGCTGCCTCTCTCAAGACAGATTTTTTTTTTACCCAGCTACCATGCTGTGAGGAAGACCATGTGATGTGAAGAGGCCCACATAGAAAGGAACCAATATTCTTATCCCTCAACATCAGCTAAGTTTCAGGTTGACAGTCAAATGAACTTATTACTATATAATAAAAGGCTAATACGTAAATTGCTCCTTTGATCGGGAGTTCGACAAGGGGGCAGGGCTGGCCGGACAACTGCCCCCTGGCTCCTCCCTGTGGCTAGCCCTGCCCCCAACCACCCCCCACCCCCTGATTGGGTTGGGCCGGCTGAACACCACCCGTGCACGAATTCATGCACTGGGCCTCTAGTAGCAATAAATAAATAATCAGGATGATCTTTGTATCCAGTACTTAGGGGTGTGCCTATACATGGTAAGCATTCAATAAATATTTTACAGAAATATTTTTAAGGAAAGTTGCTTTATTTCTTGTGCTACTGTTTATTTTTTTAAAATTCTTAATATTGAATATTTGAATTGTTGTTTTTTCTTTTTTCTTTTTTGCTATTATAACTAAAGCTTTCATGACAACTATCTCTGATTATTCATTAAGGTAAGCTGCTAGAAGTGAAATTATAAAGTAAAATATATGAACCTTTTTTTTAAAAAATATTTTTGAAGGGTTTTGGTAAATATTACTAAATTTATTCCACAACTATTGTTAGAGAGTGGGAATTTTTGAGCACTACTGAGGCCGTGGACTATGCCTCAGAACAAGTTGTCAGTGCTGACACCAGGCCAGGCCTTGAGATACAGTCTCATGGCCCCTTCCCAGCATGTAGGCCTTCCTTCATAGAACACTGTCAGCTTTCTGAAGAACAGGATGACCCTGTGAATAACATGGTCGTCAATGGCATGACTCTGACGTTGCTTGGGAAAAACTGTTTTGTCTTGGGTTACTTGCTCTGCAAGAACAGGATGTGGTTAATGTGCTTAAAAGTGGTCCTGCACAAAGGGTAGGGGCTGCTCTCCTGACTCCCTGAGTGGAGAATGGCAGAGCAGTCACCTGGCTAGCTCGAATAAAGGCTCTTTGCTATTGCATCGGACTCGGCTCCCTGGTGGTCTTTGGGGATCACAAAATCTGGGCATAACACTATGTACTAATTTATATCTCTCAATAGTATTTATTGGGCTAAATAAGTTTTTAAATTCTTCTTTTCTCTCCTCTACTTTTTTGAAAGTTATATTTATTATGTTGATTCTTCAATTTATTCTTGTTGTCCTTAATTTTTATATATTTACTTGTCATACAGTTATAATTTTTCCATATTGATTGAGATACAATTGACCTATACCATTGTGTAAGTTTAAGGTGCACCACATGATGACTTGATACATGTATATGTTGTGAAATGGTTCCCACAATTAGGTTACTTAGTACAGCACCTCACACAATTACCATTTTTTGTTGTGGCGGTGATCAGAATATTTAAGATTTACACTCTGAGCAACTTTAAAGTATGTAATATTGAATTGTTAACTAAGGACCGTTGAGGTTTTCAGCAGTGAAACCTACTGGGGTTCTCTGAAAATCAAGCTACTGGGAACCAAGGCCACTCCCATGCATGACTGATATTGTAGACCAGTGATTCTCAACCTTTTTTTGGCCATGCCTCACCTAAGCATCTCTAAAATCCTGATACCCCCCTACCCCCATGACATATAGTTCTTATTATTCAAAAAGTGAACTCCTATTCATGTGGAGGAAGCTTAAAAGGCCATTAACTTGGTCTCAACAAGCTTCCAAAGAACATGGCACCCATGAAAGAGAAAAATCAAAGAAAGAAAGGATAGTTGAGGTACTGAGGAAGAAATTGTTAAGAAAATAATAATGGTATGAAGTGATATGAAAAAATAGCAAAGTTTTAAAACATAATAGAGAACTAAAATGCATAAATATGCCATAATATATATTTAGATACTGTATCTGAGGCCCCTAGAGCCATAAGAAATGCAAAAAATTCACTCATTCTCGAATTGCCCTCCTTAAAAATCAAATTGCCCCCCAGTGGGTTGTGTGCCCCACGTTGGAGACCACTGCTGTAGACCCTTTCCTTCTTACTTCTTCTTAGCAGTATCTAGATGTCTCAGCTTTGCTGGTCTCTGGGTGGGGTGAAACTGAAGTGAGTCCTTCAAGTGGTTCCCCAAAAGGCTGGGGAAGCGGATAAATCACCCTGCTCTCCTTTTCCAAGACAAGAGAACTATGTCGAGCTAAGAGTTCCCTCTTGGCACTGAACAGTGCTGGCCTGGATACCAGATAATGCAGGCAAAATGGAACTTTCCCTCCCACCCTCTTTGTCTGGTTTTAGTCTATGTTTTTTTGCTCTATGTGCTCCTGAAACTTTGTTAGTGAACTCCTGAGCCCTCTCACAGCTATTTTGTATGTGAATAACTGTCTAATTGTTGTTCATTGTGGAAGGACATAAGGGTGCATCTCCTATCCCCCATCTTGGTCACAATATTCTAAATTTAATAAATATCTCCACACTCCATCGGAATAATACAAGGACATTTAAGCATTATAACCACAGAAATTGCCCTCCATGCTATTATTGTCCAATATTGTAGTTTGTATGGGTTTAGCAATTTTCAAATATCATAGCCTATATTGGATATTCTCATTATCTGAAATCTTTGGTAATCTACTAGTAACACTCCTTTGTGTATGTTGCAATGCTTGCTCAAGGTGGATTATCAACATATTTGTTTTATAATTTTGAATTGTGAGCACATTTTAGCAAAGTCTGCCTGTGAGAATTTAGAGAAACCTGTTTTGGAGAAATATTTCTCTAAAGGGATTTTGCATTTATTCTGCCAAACACCCCAATGAGTTTATATGTGGGGTGTGCGTGCGTGTGTGTGTGTGTGTGTGTGTGTGTGTGTGTGTGTGTGTGATAGGCTCCTGGAAAATGCAGAGTGTATTTGTTTGTACAGAAAAGTCACAAGAGAGTGGACAATTATAGAATGAGCTACCCTCTACACATCTCTACATCTCACTCAAGGCCAACCTTACATCTGTCCTTGACCCCATTCATTATCTCTTTCTGAGGGGCCTTCTTTTGTTAGTATGCCCTCTCTCCCTCTTTACTGGCTACATTCCCTCAACCTATTAACATGCTCAAATTTATCCGATCCCCTCCCAATTTAATATTATATCAATAATAAAAACCACATTTTATTGGTATCTAATCTTGTTCACTGATGTATTCTCAGACTCTAAAATTGGCATAAGAAAAATGCTCAGTTAGCATTCATTCAGTGAATGAAATCATAGTTTCTTGTAAAAGAAATAAGAAGAGACTGGGAGAATGTGGAATGGCTGGCTGAAAGCTGCAAAATTCTACTTTTGGGTTGCTGAGTTTATTCTGGCAATTCAAAGTTTTCATTTCTACTTGGAGTCTAAGCAATTCCTTTTGGTCTTTACGTGTATTATCCCTCCCCTTTCAACCATGTACAAACTGACCATTAGCTTTTAATTAAAGCCTAGTTTCTGAAAACTGACAGCTATTAGTACATATAAATTTAATAATTCCTTATAAGGAAATAAAATATAATTATAACTATTAATATTTTAACAATTTAAAATTCAGGTAATGACCCAACTGTCTTCTTTAGGAGTGACAGGAAGATATAATTTCTGTTGTTATCAGGGTGATGTTATATTGTCATTTTTATACATTTAATTTTCACAGAATATGATTAAACAATGCATAGAGTATGCAACTACATGTGAAATACTAATTCAGTCTTCCAGCCTTTGCCCAGCCTCCCACTGCACAGCCTCTCACTGCATAGCCTCCTGCCACACAGCCTCTCACCACACAGCCTGCAACTGCATAGGCTCCTGCTGCACAGCCTCCCACTGCATAGCCTCCCACTGCACACATTCTCACTGTACAGCCTCCCTCTGCACAGCCTCCCTCTGCACAGCCTCTGACTGCACAGCCTCCCACTTCACAGCCTCCCACTGCACACATTCTCACTGCACAGCCTCCCTCTGCACAGCCTCCCACTTCACAGCCTCCCACTTCACTGCCTCCCACCACACACATTCTCATTGCACAGCCTCCCTCTGCACAGCCTCTCACTGCACAGCCTTCCACTGCACAGCCTCTCACTGCACAGCCTCCCTCTGCCAGCCTCTGACTGCACAGCCTCCCACTGCACAGCCTCCTGCTGCATAGCCTCCCGCTGCACAGCCACCCGCTGCACAGCCTCCCACTTCACTGCCTCCCACCGCACACATTCTCACTGCACAGCAGCCCTCTGCACAGCCTCCCGCTGCACAGCCTCCCACTGCACAGTGTTCCATTGCACAGCCTCTCACTGCATAGCTTTTCACTGCACAGCCTCTCACTGCACAGATTTTCACTGCACAGGTTTTCACTACACAACCCTTACTGCACAGCTTTTCACTGCACAGCCTCCCAATGCACAACCCCTGGTCCTGTATTTACCTAATTTCTACCTGTTTATTTTCAGAATCTTGCCATATATATTTCTTCTAAAAGAAATCTTTTCACCCCTCTGGATTTTAAAATAATTTTTTTTTCTGAATACACTAGCAGTTTATTGGAAATCTTTACAAAGTCAGTAAGTAATAGTTCATCATCTTCCTTCTTTCTCTGATTGTTTGATGTTAAAATGATAAGCTCCTCATCTTTAGATTTGAAAAGGCTCAATCAGATGGTGGATAGATCATGCTGAGTCCAGAATGCATTGATTTATGCCCTTAAGGTGTTATCCTAGGTCAGTGGTCGGCAAACTCATTAGTCAACAGAGCCAAATATCAACAGTACAACTATTGAAATTTCTTTTGAGAGCCAAATTTTTTAAACTTAAACTTCTTCTAACACCATTTCTTCAAAATAGATTCGCCCAGGCCGTGGTATTTTGTGTAAGAGCCACACCCAAGGGGCCAAAGAGCCGCATGTGGCTCGTGAGCCGCGGTTTGCCAACCACTGTCCTAGGTTATTAATATGTAAAAGTTAATTTTCTTAGACTTCTATAGGGTGGTTAGCTATAGTACATAAAGTCACTGAAGCTAATCACCATAAATGACAAGTTGAATTGCAAATTACACAGAAACATTTCACCTTAATTATGTCACAAATAAGTGCTCTTGCTTTCTCAGATGTCTTCTCTAAAGAAGCTCCGGACAATGCCAGTGAAGACCACAGTGAGCTATAGTTGCAGGCTGCGCTTGCACAGCCCTGCACACGCTTCGCTTCAGTTTTATGACATCTCAGCTAGAGAGCAAAATGCAATTCTCAATTAAACTAATTGAGAGCTCAGTAAAAATATACAGGCCTGTTTGCCCATTTCTTTCCGGAGTCAGGCTACCACAATGGAAACGCATGGCTCATTTTGCTTCCAAGGCTGATAAAGGAATAAGCAGAGGCTATTTTCAATACACAGCACAATAAGCAAAATGCCTTTCACCGTAAAGTTGGATTCCCTGGCTGGAGTGTGGGGCTGCAAAGATCAGATCATTCTTTTATAAAGAATGCTAGTCTATAAACATAAGGACTCCAACAAGTGAGCCTTAGAAGGAAGGAAGGTGAAAGGAGAAGAAACCAATTCTAAAAGGCATCCAAATCATAACAGGTGAGTGTTTGGTTCTTTACCTGTCAATGCCAATCATGAAGGGCAGCGCAGAGGGAAAGGCACCAAGGGAATTACAGTTAGCATCCAAGGACTATACTTCTATCTTTGTGGCGCCTTAATGGAAACATTCAACTCATCATCTATATTTTATATACTATATAACTGCATCACATAATTGCAGTAGTATTCTTTTTATGCTAGAGAAACACATTTTCAAGGGTCTAAATCTGTTGAAAGCTTTTCTTCATCAAAGTAGACACAGCTGTCTTTTTGAAAAGCATTTAAATACATCATGAAAGTGGATAACATCAATTAAAAATGGAATGGAATAATATTTGGCAGCTATCTGAGAGGGTTTTAAAACAACTGTTCTCATGAATATTGGGCTTCCTAAATAACTGAAGTATCATCATTTATTTTGGATGCAGAATTTGTGACATTTGTTTAATGTCTGTCTGTACTACCAGACGTGTAGTACAGACAGACTCTGACTGCTTTAATCATCAATTTTCCCCCAGCATCCAGAATAATGCTTGGCACAGAGTTGATAGTCAATACATATTTTTTTTAAATTTTACATATTTATTTGAGAGGGAGAGGGGGAGAGAGAGAGAGAGAGAGAGAGAGAGAGAGAGAGAGAGAGAGAGAGAGAGAGAGAGAGAGAGGAAGAGAGAGAGAGAGGAAGAGAGAGAGAGATAGAAACGTTGATTTTTGCATTCATTGATTGCTTCTTATATGTGCCCTGACTGGAGATTGAACTCCAAACTGTGGCGAATTAGGAGGATGCACTAACCAACTAAGCTACCTGGCCAGGGCTCAACAAATATTTTTTAAATGAATAACCGAATGAGAGGAGGCAATGAGGATGTTATGCATGAAAGGTATTTGAGATTCGTGAAGATATTTGGCCTAGCTAATCTTTTGAATAAAACGTGCAGCCATTTGAAGCAAATCTAACATGTAAAATTGTGTTTTTACAAAATATAATAATGCCTCATTATATTTAATATGATACAATTTTATCAAAGTTAATTTATGTGCAACTTGTTTGGAACTCACAATGTACATACTTTTTAAAAAATATATATTTTATTGATTTTTTACAGAGAGGAAGAGAGAGAGACAGAGAGTCAGAAACATCGATCAGCTGCCTCCTGCACACCCTCCACTGGGGATGTGCCCGCAACCCAGGCACATGCCCTTGACCGGAATCGAACCCGGGACCCCCCAGTCTGCAGGCCGACGCTCTATCCACTGAGCCAAACCGGTTTTGGCCACAATGTACATACTTTTAATGGGATAGTCTGCTCAGTGCTATAGGCTAAGGATTACACATGCTCCAATTAGTCTTCCTGAATAACAGAAGTGTTATTCACATATAACTCAGACAAATATAAGGATAAACACAGATATAATCCAGATGAATAAGATTGCAGTATCCAGTGTTTCAAGTGTGTGTGTGTGTGTGTGTGTGTGTGTGTGTGTGTAATTGTGTCCTCTAAAACACAATGCACAAAATCCTGATAGAGAATTTATAGGTAACTATTACTAGATGTAAATATTAAACATTTGCATAGTTTCTCCATATGTAAAAAGAGATACTAAAATATTTTTTCAATTCTAAAATATAATATTTCCATTCTCTGGCCTGACTCTAGGAAAGGGGAAGGGAAGAAAACAACAACTACTAAATACCTACTATGTGTCAGGCTCTCTAACAGTCATTTTATTTTCATTATCTTATTCAAACTCCCTACAAAGTAAGTATTATTCTCCTTTTTCTTTTTCTTTAAGAGGAAAAACAAAATTTGGTGAAGTTATACAAACTCTACAAGTTGATACATTTAAGTGGGGAAAGAGCAGTTTTTAACCCAATCTGATTCTAAATGTCATGCTCATTCTAGTCTACCACTTGAAAAGAAAGTCACTGTCTGAGCACTTCTCCATCCTGCTCTGTTGAAGGGATATTGGCCATTGCACCTTTATTGCTACTAGAGGAGGCACTGTAAGAATACTTACACTTCATGGAAAAAGAAGGAGTTCTTACAGGATTATGAAATATGGGTTTCTTGTTTAAAAAGCCACTTCTTAAAGCAAACCAAGTTTTAGCTCTCAATTTAAAAAGGATAAACACATATAAAACTCAGATAAATAAGCCTGCAGTATCTAGCATTTCAATTGTATGTGTGTGTGTGTGTGTGTGTGTGTGTGTGTGTGCAATTGTGTTCTCTAAAACACACTGCACAAAATCCTGATAGAGAATTTACAGGTAACCATGACTAGATGCAAATATTAAATGTTTGCATACTTTCTCCATATATAAAAACAGATAGTAAAATATTTTCCCATTCTAAATTATAATATTAGAACCAGTAGCCAGATGTTACTAAAGATCATAAAATGGCTGGTTTAATTGTGTGCTATGTTATATTATTTTCTCTATATTCAAATTTCAAGAACAATTGTCAAACATCTGCACTGTACACTAGGATGGAAAATACAAAATAGAAATGATGAGCCACTCTAGTTACTTTATCAAAGTTATAATTTTAAGCTTTTTGAATTCTCAGAATCATTACCAGACTTTTCCAAATTAAATAAACTCTGATTTATAAAGCCTCTTCCTTTTTTCTCTCAATTATTAGGATATTATAGAACAGAATGATGTCTAATAAAAATGCTATTTCACTACCTATGATATTAAACCATGATTCATTTTTCAAAGAATGCTATTAATAATTTGTTCTGACTACATCTGTGTGTGCATCTGAGTGTGATGAAAATAGAAAATGCTTTTCAATTTTGAGAAATTATAATAGAATATGCCTTGGTCTAGTAATCACTATAATCATAATCTTTTAAAAGCATTAAACTTGAAGTATATATTTCCTTGCTTTTACACTAAAATAGCATTTTTCCTAGTAACTTTTTTAGAATAGTTATAATCCTTCAATGACAAAAAAATTAGAACGTAGTCCTTTGAAAAAATTTATGTGTATATTTTACCTAACAAATAAAATGACGTTTATTCATTCTATCCAAAGAAAAAGAAATTATCCAATATAAATTTTCACTATATATATAAAGTAATTTATGTCACATGTTGAAGAGATTAACAGACATGTGTATTATACTATACTAGAGGCCTGGTGCACAGAATTTGTGCATTGGGGGGGTGTGTGTGTCCCTCAGCCCAGCCTGCACCCTCTCTAATATGGGACCCCTCAAGGGATGTCTGACTGCCCGTCTGACTAAACGGGCAGTCAGACATCCCTCTCACAATCCAGGACTGCTGGCTCCCAACTGCTCACCTGCCTGCCTTCCCGATTGCCCCTAACCACTTTTGCCTGCCAGCCTGATCACCCCCTAACCACTCCCCTGCCAGCCTGATTGCCCCTAACTGCCCTCCACTGCAGGCCTGGTTGCCCTCAACTTCCCTCTTCTGCTGGCCTGGTAACCCCTAACTGCCCTCCCCTGCAGGCTTGATCGCTCTCAACTGCCTTCCCTTGCAAGCCTGGTCCTTCCCAACTGCCCTCCCCTGCTGGCCTGATCACCCACAACTGCCCTCCCTTGCAGACCTGGTCCCTCCCAACTGCCCTCCCCTGCTGGCCATCTTGTGGCGGCCAACTTGTGTCTACATGGGGGCAACCATCATGTGTGTTGGAGTGATGGTCAATTTGCATATTGCTCTTTTATGAGATAGGATATAATACTGTGAGGTTCTAAAATTTTTCTAAACAACTTAATTATTTGGCATGCTTTGAAAGAAATAGATTTTAGAAATCATATAGTAACACTGATTCACTTTTTTTGAATAATCTGAACATTTCAAATATAATTGTTTTCCAACATCTCTAACTTTTTAAAAGAATGGTTGAGAATTAATGAGTCTTCTTTCAATATGGCTCTGCAGCCTCCTGACCATCCACCTACATTAACTTCCTCTAAATAAAACCTGTGAAATCCAATCCCAGAAGGGCCAGGCAGAGTATGTGAATGGTTGAAATAGGCCAAGGGAAAGACTGCGATTTGGGCAGAGAACTTGAGAGTACTTGCCCACCAAAAGGGGATAGCCACTCGCATCTCTAGTTGATTGTTCCCAACAGGGAGTGGTAACAGCCCAATGTGGTTGGGAATCCTGAATTTTTTAAAGAATCTTTAAATATGAACATTTGTGAATATTTTGCTCATTTTTAAATATTCTGCACCAGTTAAAACATTATTTATTTTAGAGTGGGTGAGGACAAATTTTATTTGTGGGCATCATACTGCTTAGAATTGGGAGTTTTCTGAAACTATTGCTGCCATCTGCTCATTTAGGTTTGAGTTATATTGCCAAATTAAATTTTCAGTCTTCATTTTAACCTGCTGCTCTTCAATTTGAGCTGTTTATTGTCAGTACTGAAAAGTATGTATAAATATTTAAGTGTGTATCTTTTTAGTGCCAAGGAGACAATATCTTTTCTGGATTATGAGGCTGTGTGGCTCAAAGAGACCTTAGAGATCATCCAGATGGACCAACTCCTTTACAGAGGAGGACAGTGAATCCCTAAAGTATAAAGTTACTTGCTTAAGGCCTTTAGACACGGACAAAGTAAAGCAGACATCCTTAGCTTAGCCAAAACTTAAGAGATTATAAAGTCCATTCAAATGAGGAGAACAATAGCAAGATCCAATTTACAAAATAATAGATATGTAAAACTTATAGAGTGCATTATTTGTTACTGGTAGAGCAGGGAGGAGATCTGTGAGCAAGGAAGGTGTACACTATTCTGTCTACTGGTATTATGTAAACTATATTTCATGAAATTGTTGAGCTCAGAGAGTATGACAAATACTTCTGTAGATTTTAATTATGGATCTAAGCACATTTTAAAAAATCATCACCTGAGGATATACTTACTGATTTTAGAGAGATAAAGGGAGGAGAGAGAAAGAGAGAGAGAGAGAGAAAACATCAATGTGAGAGTGAAACATCAATAGGTTGCCTTCCATATGTGCCCTGACAGAGAATTGAATCCGTAACATTTTGATATATGATAGATAGGACACTACAGTCTCACATTAAATTAAGGGTATTCTTGAAGAAGAAGAAGAAAAAAAGGACAAAAAATTAACAATAAAATGGCTATAAATACATACCTATCAAAAACTGAAGTAAGAAAACAAAATGAATGAACAAGGAGAACAAACACAAAAGACATTTTGATGGTTGCCAGATAGGACAAAGGTTGGAGGATAGGTAAAAAAGGTGAAGAGATTAAGAAGCACAAATTGGTTGTTACAGAATAGTCAGTCATGAGGCTGCAAAGTACAGCAAAAAGAATAGAGTCAATGATATACTAATAATTTTGTACGATATCAGATGGGTACAAGCTTTATCCAGATGATCACTAAGTTATATAATGTCTAATCACTGGGCTGTACACCTGAAACTAACATAATATTGTATGTCAACTATAATTGAAAAATTTAAAAAATTATTTAAAAAAAAAGGAGAACAGTGTGGATTTTTGGCTTTTATCTTAAGAACAATGGGAAGCCGTTCTATTCTGAAGCAGGAGAGTAAAGTAATCTGATTTGTGTTTTTATAATGCTAGCTGCTGTGTAGAAAATTAATTAAACAAGAGTAGTAATGGATCCTGGAAACTTGACATCCAGTATTGTAGTCGCCCAGCAAAAACTATTGATAGCTTAGAATTCAGGGCCTGTGAAGATGAGAAATGCATAGACTCAAGACATATTTGACAAGTAAATTAATAGGTTTTGGTGATTAATTACACATTAGCATTAGACAAAACTCACATCTTAGTTGCTCACTAAAGCAACTGGTTAAATGCTCACTGGTGTGTTCAACATTTGCTAAGGTGAAATAAGCATGTGAAGGTTAAAGGGCCCAGTTTGTATATATTGAGTTAGAAATGCTTGGAGAAAAAAATGTCAATTAAGCATTCTGGTATATACATCTATAGCTGGGTGCAGACTTTTTAGATTTATAAAAAATAAGCTTAGAAGTGCAGAAACAAACATTTAGGGAAAACACAGAGTGAGACTAGCAAAATAGCCTTGGCAGAGAAGGTATGAGAATAAGATGAAAACAAGTACAATGTGATATTTCATTCAACAGAAAAAGAACACACAAAGAGGGAGTCATTAATATCAAATGCTGCTGGAGTAGAGGTAAGGGCATCAAGCAGTATAGGAAAAGAAGTTATTGGAAATCAAGAAATGAGAGCAAGAAACCCTTAAAGATACAACGAATACATCAATTTCACATTATGTGGGAGTCAATAATGTCTTTTTTGCAAATGAACTTCAGTTTCATAATGCATCACATATATGGACTTCTCATTTCTGTTTTTTTTTGTGTTTCTATATTTATATATTCTATATATTTATAGGTACTGTATTTCTGTATATTTGTATATTCTGTATATTTATATAACCACAATACCTTATCTAAAATGTTTCATCCAATAGTATGATAGTGAAGAAATCATTGATTACAATTATTTCCTGAGACCTTGGTTAGTCTATAACAATGAGGTAGCTGTATGTGCTGTTGTTGATACCAGCTCTGGTTCCTATCCTGTGAAAGAACATTCTCCCACTCTCCTTTGCTAGCTGGTTGGTGGAATGCTAAGCTTTGTCAATAGAGGATGCTAGAGTTAACCTACCAAGCGATACTAGCAGGCAGACATTTCCTCTGGGGTTTGGTCTCATTATTTCCCATGCAGGAGTCCAGCAGCTTCCTCTGAGGATCTCCAGAGGCACTGCCAGGCCACCCTCTCCCCACCAGAGGCTTCTAAGCCTCTCCAAGCGACCAGGACCCTCCCACAGCCCCCTGCTGCTTCTATAAACCTGATACCCGTCACACAACAGCAGCTTCAAATGCTTCTGGAGATACGATTCTCTTGGCTCAAACCCTCCACTTTACAGATCTATTCTGGCTTCCCCTAGAAACCAGCTTGGCTGTGACCTCTGGCGAGCTTCTTTGCCACCTGTAGGTGGCAGTTTCCTATGGTAACTGCACTTTCAATAAATTGTGTGGTTTCTGACTCATGATTAGATTCTAACTGATACAGTTCATGATCTGGATTCTGCCAATATAAGCAGGTGTTAACGATGTGTAGAAGCAACACTACAGGAGGCCATCTGTGGTGGCAGTCAGATTTTAGCCCTAATGAGTTCCTGGTGCAAGAGGTTGCATGTGAGTGGTGTGAAGGGCTCGAATGAGGCAAGGTCATATGTGTCCTCACTGGACCATTTTGTGGTCAGTTTGGACAATGCTTATAGTCTTCTTGTCTTAGATCTAGTTAACTAGCTATCCTGGCAATTCTGGGAAGTACTTAGTGACTTTTTACTGAATTATTTTTTTGGCTTGAGTAACTGGAATTAGTTTCTGTTGTTTGCTACAAAGAACACTATTAGAAATAACGTTTATTGAGTGCTTAAATTGTTCAGGCACTGTTCAAATTACTCCATATGTATTATCACCTTTAATTATCATACAAATCTTATAAAGTATTAATTATCCACATTTTGCAATTGGGAAAACTAAACTTCAGAGAGAAAAGATTTTTCCAAGATCTCAGAATTAAGTACTAGACATGATAATCAAATCCAGGTATTGACTTCTAAGTCTGGTGCTCTTAATTGCACCTATAGACATCCTCTTTATTGTTTTTGTGACAACAATGTGATCAAACACAGCTTCCCCCTGCATCTTGCACACATAGAAATTACATTTGACTGTCAAACTAGAGAGAAAAATCTACCTCTGAATCATTAGAATTCAAATCTAAATCTCAAATTTTACTGACTTTTGGGGCCAAACTAAGCCAACTGTTTTCCTGGGTATTTTTTTCTGATCATCTTCTACCAATTTCTCAAAGTTCCACAAAAATGATATATTTTTAAATCCATGTGAGATAATTATTAGTTCTCTGTCCAGTGAATGGCTTAAATTAAGGAGGAGGAAGGAGTTGGGGTTAAGGTTAATTCTTACCAAAATTAAGGGAAATAAAGTCAGTAGGGAATAACTATACTAGACCCTTCCTCATAGTCTGAATAAGTTTTCTTAGAATTTATACACCTTAACTCTCTAAATTTGTTGTTGGGAATATCATCTTATTAACTTACTAAAAATGCAGATAAATCATTTTTCATTAGATATGTTGATATCTTTTATTCTTGAAAAAATGTAAAATTTATATTTTTATTTTAAAAGTGTAAGGATGTAATTCAGTAAGTCATTCTTTAAGGATATTAGTTCAAAAGACAGTTTTTTGCATCTAAATGCTCAGTCTCTGGACCATTTTAGAAAAAGACATGGTTGAAACAATTTACAGAGCCCATTACACTCAGCCACATATTAAGAAATGCATAATTTGATTAAATTGACATTTAAATGTCAAGTACTTTCCCAGCATTTCCTTCCTCAGAATTGCTCACTGCTGAGACGTGTGTGTAATCAGGAGCGTGTTCTCTCCCTTGTTCTCTTTACTCTGTCTACCTCTTCCACCTTATTCATTGATAGGTTCCAGGGTCCAGTTGATTACCTCCTGCAACTCAGCTGTTATAGATAAAAAATGTTTTCATATTTAATTAAGCAAAAATAATCTAAAAGAAGAAATATTCATTTCAATAAGATGATTTATAGAAGTGACAGGTTCTAAGAGTGTGATTATAATATTAGTTTAGTGACAATATAATTTCATTATAAAATGTCTTGCACATTTAAATTTTGTTGAAAATTTAAATTCTTAAATATTTATCTAAATTTTTATTTTTTATGTGTGTAATTCAATTAACAGTTATGACATATTAATAAAATACATATACTGTATACAACTATGACTAAATTAAAATGTAATTGAAAGCAATTATGAATTAAATGATATAATTTAAACTTTTGAAATTAGAAAACTTTAAAAGAATAGTAAATAATGGTGAATGTATGGTGAGACAGGAACTTGTCTTTCCTGCTGAGAAATTTGTATAACCTAAAAGGAACACAATATCTGAACACCAATAAAGAGTATTCAAAGCTTTCTTGCCAAGTAGTTTCTGGGAAGAAATCCTAGAAGATTAGCATACAAAGTTGTGTCATCTCAATAATGCAGTACTAGAGGAAAATTGAAAACTACCTAATTTCCTAATATTGAAAGATTTCATGGTTGAATAATGTTACAATATTATTTCAAATTAGAAAAGAGAGAATGCCAAGATATTAAGAAAAATTGTTTTTGAGCGGCAAGTATATGAAATTTTAGTGTAGTCCTTTATAATTTCCAATGTATATCAATTTTACTGTAATTGACATTCATTACCTTTATAATTAAGAAAAAATAAGCTCTGTAGGAAGATAAACAACTGGTTCTTCAGCAAAGAGTAAAGAATCTTTTATCTTAAGGCCAAAATTCTCCCCACCACCAGTCTGCAACGTACCTTGGGCCATGTCAGCTCTTGGTGTCCACTTTTGATGACTGAGAGGATGAGATTGAGCCTACTGTAAGAACAGTTAAAGGAAGAATGTCCCAGGCAGAAGGGAGAAAAGTGTAAAGGCCAAGATTAATAACTGCACAACTAATTTGTGCAACTACTTGTTTAATTAAGTTTTGCTTTTCTGTTTGATTGTAAACCCCACCAGGGTGGGACCTTCTATAGAAATCTATATATGGTACATTACACAGTGCTTTGCACCATTAATAAATATTTGTAGAATCAATGAAAGACATCTAGTTATAGAATATCCCTTAATGTTACTTGAGTCCAGGTTCATAGCTTTTTTTTTTTTTTTTTTATAAACAACGAACACATGTGCCTGGATATTATGCTGAGAATAGAAAAGAAACTACAACAGTCCTTGAATCTGGTTATTTCCCCAGCCAGTTTGTGAGAATGGAGGCAAGAGATGAAAAGGAAATGAAAATCCAGGTATACTGGAACATGAGGGGGAAAGGGCACTTTTGGTTGTTAGATGTTACTCAGAAATATATCTAAACCACCATCAGAAGAACTGGAATTGTCTTCCTCT
Organism: Corynorhinus townsendii; assembly: GCA_026230045.1. Taxonomy (NCBI): domain Eukaryota; kingdom Metazoa; phylum Chordata; class Mammalia; order Chiroptera; family Vespertilionidae; genus Corynorhinus; species Corynorhinus townsendii. The sequence continues at coordinate 74,756,371 of JAPDVU010000008.1, forward strand.
TTAAAACTCTTCTACCTTCAATAGTGATCAGTTCTTAAAATGGTCATTTTTGCAATGCATTTCAAGGGGTCCCTTAATTAGCAAAGGAGATTCCTAGATATAAAAAATCCCTAAACATAGGGCCCAGATCACAATGTTTTAACTAGATGAAAAGTAGGGAGCAGGCCCCAAATCCAGGAATAGGGTTCTGGTTTCAAGAAGGACCACACAGTACTGTCTGTGGAACTAGCCAGATCGGCCCATTCCCACTTGACTTTTGGGAACTAGTATCTCTTTCTATTTAAAACTTTATATAAAGACTGGAGCCTATTGGGCATTTAATAGCTCCTATCCAGGAAATCCCCAAATATACTTTATTCCTGATATCCCTATAGGTATGGGGACAATATTCCAAATTGTTTCAACTGTTCTGAAGCCCAAATATGTGATGTTGTACAATCCTGCAGTATCTCTGGAACAAGACAGATTGGAGATGTATCTACCCAGTCTTTTTGCACACTTTTCAGAAATGTGACTAGCTACTAGTACAGGAACCAAGGCTTATGCCATTGCATTACTTTAAAACATAAATGCCTAAGGGACCTAGCAAGTAAAGTGAGTCAAGCAATTTGCTTGTAAGTCAAGACCACTGAATTCTTACTCTGCTTGGTCCTTGGTGAAAGCATAAGTGTGCTCTTTAGACACGGACACATTTTGTTTACACGTTCTTCATTTTCACCAAGATATATGCCTTTTAGTGTATTTTTAAAGCTCATAATTTTTTAGGTCTTACATTTTATTTTTTCACCTGTGAATTTATTTTTTTTTCATTTTAATTTTTCCTATTACCACTTAACCCATTATAACCCTCTTCCACCTCCCTCCACCTTCCTACTCTCTGCAATCACCTCACTGTTGTCTATACCCATTATTTCTCTCTCTCTTTAGTTGCTCAGTCCCTCCACCCATCCCCACCACCAGAGTTGTCTGCTGCTCTCTACCTATGAGTTTGTCTCTATTTTGCTTGTGAGTACAGTTTGTTCATTAGATTCCACATATGAGCTATTCTCATGTTGGATAGAATCATCCTATCTAATAATAGAGTAATATGCAAATTGACCATCACTCCAACACACAAGATGGCTACCTCTATGTGGTCAAAGATGGTTGCCCCCATGTGGACACAAGATGGCCAGCAGGGGAGGGCAGTTGGGAGGGACCAGACCTGCAAGGGAGGGCAGTGTTGGGCAATCAAGCCTGCAGGGGAGGGCAGTTAGGGGTGACCAGGCCTGCAAGGGAGGGCAGTTAGGGGCAATCAGGCTTGCAGGGGAGCAGTTAGACATCAATCAGGCTGGCAGGGGAGTGGTTTGGGGGTGATCAGGCTGGCAGGCAGAAGCAGTCAGGGGCAATCAGGAAGGCAGGCAGGTGAGCAGTTGGGAGCCAGCAGTCCTGGATTGTGAGAGGTATGTCTGACTGCCCGTTTAGGCCCGATCCCAGTTGGATTGGGCCCAAACGGCCAGTCGGACATCCCTTGAGGGGTCCCAGATTGGACAGGATGCAGGCTGGGCTGAGGGACACCCCGCCCCATGCATGAATTTCGTGCACCGGGCCTCTAGTAGGTAATAAGAAACATTTCACTTTTCTTTTAAGTTTCCTTTATGAAAAAAACACAGTTCAAGAAAGATGAAGAGTGACTCCAGGCTCTTAGAAAGTGTTTGGTTGTCTGAGGACATTTGATGATACTTTTCTCTGACCTATGATTGCTATGCTAACATATAAAATCAGCAATATTGCAGCTTTAAATATTCTGGGGAAAACCCAGTAACTTGAAATTTTATGAGCAACCTCACAATAACATTAACCCATAATTAAAATTTTAACCCTGGTCAGGTTTTCTCTGTGGTTAGAGCATGGGCCCGAAGGCTGAACAGTAGTGGGTTCAATTCCTGGCCAAGGGCACGTATCTCAGTTGCAGGTTCCATCCCTGACCACAGTGGTCAGGGTGCATGCATGCAGGAGGCAACCAGTCAATGCGTCTCTCTCACATCAATGTTTCTCTCTCTCTCCCCCTCCTCCCTCTTTTCCACCCTCTCTAAATATCAATGGAAAAAATATCCCCAGGTGCGAAAAAACATTTTTTAATGCTGCTGGCTAAAAAAAAAAATATTACTCTGGAGGTCAAATTTGGCACATTGACATTATTTTGCATCTTTGGTGTACAAAATCAGAAGTTCTTTTCACAGACAGAGGAGGATATATTTCACAACACATCTATAATAATAAAAGCGTAATATGCTAATTAGACCGGGCAGCCGAACAACCTTACAGACGTCCTTACAGACGTCCTTCCAGACGAAGCCGGGGCTGCGAGGGCCAAATTTTGTGCATTGGACCTCTAGTTAAAGAATAAAGTGCAATAGTTAGTACTGCTATGGCAAACCTCAGGATGAAATAAGCTGAGTAAAGACTAATTGGCATATTTTTATGGTAATCTGAGAAAATGAAATTTTAAAGCATGTTAGTTGCTGTGAAAAATACAGTATAGGACAGAAAGGCCTCCACATTTGTAGTTTTAATAGTCATTGTTTGGAATATTATCCATACCAACTCAGGCTCTTTTTTCCATTACCTTTCTCCCTCCCACTTAGCCCAAACCCATCAGAGTCACTTGGAAAGAAAAAGTGAAATAACTTTATGGTTATTAACATATCTTTACTCAGGGAGCTAAAGAAGCAATGTTCATGAGTGATGAGGGTCTCTTCATTAATTTTCAGTATAATCTGATCATATATGTTTAAAAAACTCTTTCGCCAGTGAACATGTGCTTGCTGCCACTATGCCATGTCCTGAGATCTACTCAGTTCCTGCTATAAAGTGTTTCATAATTATGCATGCATTTCTGCTTGCTTGGAATTCTTCAATCACCTGTGTCTAATATTTACAGAAAACTTCAAAGCATACATATGTACAAAGAAGGACTGCTGGTTTAGAGAGAGTTATGTCCACCACAGATCAGGAATATTAACCTCCCAAAAGAAAGTGGCTCATGGGAAAACTCTATAGTTACTTAAACCATTCCTAATGCCTATCACAATTCTCTCCAGCAAACACAACGAATGACAGGGAGGATGGAGAATTCTTAGTCATTCCTATCCTTCGGGTGAAAACTGGAACTCTGTAGCACTTTCTCAACTTACAACTTAAAAATAGAGTACAAAGACCAGGTATCAATGCCTAAAGAGGTTCAGCTTGTCTGTTTTAGAAACCAATGCCATACAGTTAAACTGTCATCAGTCAACTTCTTTTTAAATAATGACTCAAAAAGTCAATTCTTCAGACAGAGCCTGTTTGAGAGAGAGAGATCAACTTTTGAAGAATAAGGGCTGCAAAATTATTAATGACTCAAATATGGAGCTCAGAGACATACCTATGATATAAGCTCCTTCATGTGTAACTCCTCACCTTGTGTCCCCTTGCTGGTTCCAAATTTCTAAGGAGAAAGCTGATTAAAACTGACAAGAATTCTGCTCCAGGAGCTTCAGCAAGTACAAATCTTTTCCATTTCAATACCTGGTAGCTCAAAATGAGCTGCCAGCAGAGCAGTGGAGTGGAAAGGCACGTATGCACTCCCTCTCCTGCCATCAGCACCAAGTTAACAGCAAACTCCGGCTCCAGATCAGCTCCCTTTAAGAGGTGTTAGTTAACTAGGTCAAAACATAACCACTGCTAACAAAACCAAAGAAAGAGAGACCTCTCTGAGACCTTGGATATGCATAAGATATGGTAAGAAATTAATTCTCTTTTATGTGGCTGCTCTTTTAAATTATATGCTATCAAAGACAACTATCACGTGATCGATGCATATGTGGAGTCTAATGAACAAAGTAAACTGATGAACAAAATAGATCCAGAGGCGTGAAAGCATGGAATGGACTGGCAAATCTGAGAGTGAAGTGGAGGGGAAGAGAGTAACCAAAGAAATTATATTCATAGATACATAACCCATGGAAATGGACAATAGTGTGGCGAAGGCCTAGACGGAGGGGATGCAGGGGGGCGGGGTAAAGGGGGGAAAAGGGGACATCTGTAATGTTTTCGACCATAAAAATTAAAAAGTTTCTTTTAATAAATTGCTTTCTCATTTTAGTAGATAGTATACAAAAGAGTTTTTAATAAAGAGAGTTACCTACACATTTTAAACTTGATTATCCCTCAAAGTGGCAAATATTTTTTTTTCTGAAGTTTTTAACTATGAATCTTTATGAGTCATGGCACTCTGTCATATCACAACCTGTGACATCTTCCACACTATCTTTTAAAGATACTGATAGTTAATATTTGCATAGCATCGTATGTCTGAGAATGTATGTTTGTGTGTATTAGGTAATTGTTAGCTAACAGTTCCATCTGCAGCGGACTGAACAGTTTCCTTATTCTTTTCTATGTGTGTTATCATGGCTCAGAAATAGTTTTCTATTCCTTATGTTGGCTTCAAAAATTTTGAAATTTTCTTCACCTGGCTCAAGCATTCATCTGCATATCCATCTAGCCAACAAATTTGTTGACATCTGCTTTTATGGAAAGCATCACAACAACTGAAGTGGGAGAGAGACTGTGCTTATAGTACCATATGGTTGGCACGTCTGCCTGGAGTCTCCTACAAGGCACTGTCATCTGAGAATTTACCTTGGATCCAATCACACCCCTTTAAAAAACTGCCCTAGTGAAATCTCATCCAAGCTCAATTCATTTATCCCTTTCGGACACTGATTTCATAGGTACTATTATCCTTTAATGTTTTAAGACTACATTGATTTTGTTCATCTATAGAGTAAACCATAGTGCATAACTTTGTTTTTGATGTTAGTACAAAGTTAACCTGTGATCTATTTTCTTTCTCAGGAGAATAATGCCTGCACTTGAATAGCTAGGTCAAGTTTGTTCTATTTCATATGTCCTCTTTGTTGTCAGTCTTAGTGAGATGGCTTGCAAATAGAGAAAACAAATTATCATGGGCATTTGCATTCCCCTCCCCTGTGTTGACTACTCCTCCGCTCCAAGAAAAGAGACTAATTTGTAATGATGTCTTTTTTCAGGAATTTGGAACATGTCATTGGATTAATTAAAGAGAATCTCTCTTAGGAAGAATCTTGCTTTAGGAGAGAGTGAAGTTTAGCTTCATTTCACATTTTCTAAATGTTTATAATGAAGAGTTCTTTAAGAAGGTAACTGCTGGCGTAGCTCAGTTAAGAACAGAATTCCCACTTTCAGATTTTTCTTTTTACCTTGTGTTAGGCAAATATGCTCTATAGTCACATAGAAACATTACATGTCATGGTCTAGCATGAAAAAATAAATTTTAAAAGGTGGCTCAGGGGACTGGACACATTTGGGCCGGCATTTCAGGAATTCTGAGCTCCAATCTCCCGTTTGTAGTGGCTCATTCAAATGGGTTTAAAGATAATGTCAACCTTATTTTCAAAATAATGGGCAAAATATCCCCTTGTCTTGGATATTCCACAGATCAATGAATAAATTATCACGGAGATTTTGCTAACATAAACATCTATGTAAAACTGAATAATAAGTGTTACAGAGAATATGAAAAGCAAAGATTCGGTTTCTTATTGTATAGAGTAGAGCAATTGCCTATCAAGTGGTAAAAAGTGAGAACAATTTGTTCTTCTGAAAGCCAGGCATCAAAGTAATTGAAATTTTAATGTTGTATCTCCTCTCATTCAGTAGTGAATTACAGTCCATCTGAGTGTGGACTTTTAATCATTCCTCATTTTTATATAAATTTGGCCTTTTGCTACATAGATATTTCTGCTGAACTATGAAACTTCATAATATGATATGTTTAGAGAAAGCAGTATTGATGTCACAGATATTTTCCTCTAGAGGATTATCTGGGGGTACGTTGATATACTGGTAATACCATACAGCCAGAATACGTACATCAGTATAGTAAAATGTACTGTACAGTGGTCTCTGGGAGATTGTCCACCGATCCAGTTCTAACCAGAGTCAATACATATCACATTCTATTACAGCATAGAGATTTTAAATCTTCAGTGACTGCAATAATAATTTTACATTCTGTTTTAACTACTTGTGCCTGTTTAAAATTATTCAAATTTAGGAAGTTGAGGCTCCAGTTATAAATCAAACCTCTGAAAGTCATTTGAAATGTATACATTACCAAAACCTGTAAAATGAAGTTACTTTATTATGTAAATGAGATTTTTTATTGTCTATTTTTTATGCTCTCACTGAAATATATATTTAATCACAAATGAAATATGTCCCATGATATAGAATGGTGCCCTGTCAATCTCGGATCCTTTAATAGTTTCTAAAACCTTTAGTGTATAACTAAAATCCTTGCATATGTGAAAAAAGAGATGGCAGTAATAGATATGGTAATAATAGATAAGAAATTTACAGAGACCCCTAACCAGTTTGGCTCAGTGGATAGAGCGTCGGCTTGCGGACTCAAGGGTCCCAGGTTCGATTCCGGGCAAGGGCATGTACCTTGGTTGCAGGCACATACCCAGTGGGAAGTGTGCAGGAGGCAGCTGATCGATGTCTCTCTCTCATCGATGTTTCTAACTCTCTATCCTTCTCCCTTCCTCTCTGTCAAAAATCAATAAAAATATATTTAAAAAAAAGAAATTTACAGAGAAATTATAGTCATTGTCAATAAAATGCTTTTTACTACAACCAAGACTATTTGTACTTTAAATGTAATTCATCATTTTTAATATTTGTGGCAGAGTACATTAACATCTATTCTCTTCTACCTGGCCCTCAGTTCCACTGCACTTCTGGGTCTCACTTGCAGTTACTAGCGGCTGAATGGGTAAGTCCTTCCCAATGGAAATTGAGTACAAATGATATGAGCCACTTCAGGCTCAAGACATTTCACCTCTCATGTGTACTTTTGCTTTTCTCCTGCCAGCTGAAGGCAGACAAGAGGGATGCTTTGTAGGATGCCAGAACCACAAAAGGAAAGGATCCTGGGTCCCCAAGACCAAGAGGAAAACCTTCCCCCATTGAGTTGAAAATCACTGCACAGTTATAACTTCTCTTTTATTGATTCTTAAATGTTTGGGTCTTTTTGTTACTGCAGCTTAGCCTATTATAACCAGGCTAATTATAGTGAATCCTTCATGACTGTATAATATCCAAAATTTATGCCACATTCTAAACACTGGCTCAAATTCAGCATCTTCTGTGTAGCTTTCCTTGATTCTTTTAACTGAATGTGAATAATCTCTTTCTGATTGGATTTTTTATACTAATCAGCAGACTTAATGAGAATGAAATGTCTATCTATAGACTTCTTAGCCATTAAAACAAACAGGGAAATAGACAGTTAAATATAGTTAAATATTCTTATTTGCAGTAAAGATAAAACATACCAGTTTATGGGTTGTGGAAAGCTTTCTTTAGTGTTAAATTCTAAAAGATGCTGCAAACACGGAACTTCATATAGGGAAGGCAGTGATATACTAGAAAAATGTCCCCAATAACCTGCCTACTGCAAATTTAATTAATACATGTAAGAGTATGGTAAGCTATAGCATTTTTTTATGATAACCATTGTCATGATTGGCAGCTCTGCAAGGTGCCAAGGTAAATGCTCCAACTGACAGAACCACCAGGCCAGTGTTGAAAAAATATTTTTTTGAAATATATCTTTCAAGATACTAGATATGAACCATTTACATTTTGCAAGATAATTGATGTTATTTTATAGTACACTACAGGCCCGGTGCATGAATTCATGCACTGGAGCAGGGAGAGGTCCCTCAGCCCGGCCTGCCTCCTCTCACAGTCCAGGAGCCCTCAGAGGCTGGAGGCGACCCAGCAATCAGGAGAAGGTGACACCCCCATCACACCTCTGCTACTGCCATTGCCAGCAGCACAAGCCTCAACCAACCCTGATTACCTTAGCCTCAGGCAGCCCTGGGCAGCCAACATTCAAGGCTTGCCTGTGCCTCAGGTCGGCCCTGGGTGGCTGAGGGGACTGGGGGACTCTGGAGGCAGGTGAGGCTGAGGGGACTGGGTGCTGCCATCTTGTGGCTGTGGGCTCTGCCATCTTTGAGGGTGTTGGTCAATTAGCATATTCCCTCTTTATTACATAGGATTATACTAGTCTTATGTCTGACTAGAGGCCCGGTGCACGAAATTCATTCACGGGGGGGGGTGTCCTTCAGCCCAGCCTGCACCCTCTCCAATATGGGACCCCTCGAGGGATGTCCGACTGCCCATTTAAGCCTGATCCTACCGGAATCGGGCCTAAATGGGCAGTCGGACATCCCTCTCACAATCCAGGACTGCTGGCTCCCAACTGTTCACCTGCCTGCCTTCCTGATTGCCCCTAACTGCTTCTGCTGCCAGCCTGATCATGCCCTAACCACTACCCTGCCAGCCTGATTGATGCCTAACTGCTCCCCTGCCAGCCCAATTGCCCCTAACTGCCCTCCTCTGCAGGCCTGGTCTCCCCTAACTGTCCTGTCCTGCAGGCCTGGTTCCCCCCCAACTGCCCTCCTCTGCAGGCCTGGTCACTCCTAACTGCCCTTCCCTGAAGGCCTGGTCATCCCTAACTGTCCTGTCCTGCAGGCCTGGTTCCCCCCCAACTGCCCTCCCCTGCAAGCCTGGGTCCCCCTCAACTGCCCTCCCCTGCTGGCTTGATCGCCCACAACTGCCTTCCCTTGCAGGCCTGGTCCTTCCCAACTGCCCTCCCTGCTGGCCATCTTGTGGCAGCCATCTTGTGTCCACATGAGGGCAGCCCTCTTTGACCATATGGGGGCAGCCATCTTGTGTGTTGGAGTGACAGTCAATTTGCATATTACTCTTTTATTAGATAAGATAGAGGCCTGGGGCATGGGTGGGGGCTGGCTGGTTTGCCTTGAAGGGTGTCCTGGATCAGGGTGGGGGTTCCCTTGGGGTGTGGGGTGGCCTGGGTGAGGGGCCTATGGTGGTTTGCAGGCTGGCCATGCCCCCCAGTGATCCAAGCATAGGCTGGAAGCAGGTATCTGGGATTTATTTATCTTCTACAATTGAACTTTATAGCCTTGAGTGGAGGCCAAGGCAGGCCAGGGTGGCAGGAAGCTTGGCTTCCTCCATCACTGGGGGCAACCCAAGCCTCTGGCTGTCTCCAGCTACATGGCCGTGGCCATCTTTGTTGGGACTTATTTATCTTCTATAATTGAAACTTTGTAGCCTTGAACAGCGGCCAGGGCAGGTGAGAAGCTTGGCTTCCTCCATCGCAGGGGACAGCCCAACCCTCCTGCTTGCTCCAGCTCCATGGCTGTTGCCATCTTGCTTGGGTTAATTTGCATACTCGCTCCTGATTGGCTTGTGGGTGTAGCAGAAGTACGGTCAATTTGCATGTTTCTCTTTTATTAGATAGGATAATATTTAGTAAGGATAAAACGTACCAGTTTATGGGCGGCGGAAAGCAACCTAAGGCTGACTATCAGTTAGTTGAGGAAGATGATATTATTGTATCATGAGGGATTGTCCACCTATTTATGTAAGGGAAATAGTCAACCAGGTTATCTAAAAGTGACTATTAGATAGTCATTAAAACATTAAGAAACTAAATAGTCTAATTTTATGATGCATTCTCTAGCACATTTTCTTTTATATAAAAGTTGCACTAATGACATTGAGTCTCAATATGTTAATTTGATTTTTATTTGTTTTTATAATTTTAAAGTATTTTCCAATTAATTTTGCAATTCTTAATTTAAAAATTACTAAAATAAGCTTGAGAGTACAAATTCCTAAAAAGAAAAAAGCATAATTAATTTTAGTTTATGTATCAAATGCAGCCTCAACATAACAATGTTTCTGTAAATTTGAATTTGAAAGTTAAGGCATAATTTGTATAATTCTCACATATAGGAAGCTCAAAGAAAACGTGCCTTTCTAAATTTAGTGGTTTCTATATTATCATGGTAACAAACAATATCAGCTTTGCACAGCTGTGCTCACTGGAGTAGCAACAAGGTCCAAAGCCTTCCAGTGCATGTAATCCTTTCTCAGCAGCTATACCCACTACCGTCTGCTGGGTCAGTTACTAGTAATTTTTAAATTGTCCTTTTGTTACTCCAATGGTCTCAAGCTACCTCTAATTTTCATCTTGGTTCTTGTTGTGCATCTTTAAAATATTTTAAGCTCTTAATTAACATATGTTAATCAGTAATTCCTGAACTATTTTCCCTGAGTAATTTAACAACCCCAAATGAAAATACTTCTGGTACAAGGTAGAAAACCAGAGAGTAGAAAGTTTATTGAGGGCTGCTAGCCCCCACAGATCATGCAGGAAAGAACAAACACTTGCAGGTAAAAATTGGAATGGATAATGCATGAAGTATTTTTGTAAATTAAGCATGGCTTTTATTTGTAAAAGTATTAAAGAAAATTTTGAAGAAAAGATCCAATAATCCCATCATTTTAAAAAGTGATTTCATTTTGTAAATTTCCTGAGTGGTTTTCCATATGTACATAATTAAATGTATCCAGACATTTTTTTACATTATATTGTAATAGAAACCATTATTTAGAGAAGCTTTGCTTAGATTTCGAAAGTACTTATTTTTATATCTCCATCATGAAAATCAATAGTTCATCTACACTAATAAAAGAGTAACATACTAATTGACCATACCTTTGCTACACCCACTAGCCAATCAGGAGTGAGTATGCAAATCAAACCAACAAAGATGGGGGTTAATTTGCATATGCAGGCACTGAGTGGCTGGGGGTGATGACACAGGCGTTCCACACCACCTCAGCCACTCCAGGCCTCTGGGCAGCGTGGGAAGGTGGAAAGTCGGCTCCAGGCTGGAGCAGAAAGGTGGCTCCGGCCAGAGCAAAGGCGGTGCTGGCTGCCAGGAAGGCCCATTCTTGCACGAATCTGTGCATCGGGCCTCTAGTCATATATAAAAACATTTAGCTTTCTAAAAATTTTAAAAATTAATATACGGTTTCCCTTTATGAAATGTTTCCAGTGCTCTTTTAAATTTTTTTCTTCTTTTTTTAAATACTATGTTTCCATTTTTTTAAAATGAGGTGATATTGCTTTATAGCATTATATAAGTTTCACATGTACACCATTATAATTTAATATCTGTATACACTACGGCATGTTCACTACCAAATATTTAATTTCCATCTGTTGCCTTTATGTCCACACTTTTTGAGCACTGACTAGTTATGAAGAATGGCCTAAGGCCAAATGTACTTTTAAATCTCAACTGCAATGCTTTATTCATAGATAAGTCACTCAAAACTTTTTATTTTAAAAAATTTTTTTATCTTTGTTGTTGAAAGTATTACAGATATCCCCCTTTTTTTCCTCATGGACCCTCTCCTCCCTGTTTCTGTTCCTTCAAAGCTTTTTCAATGTTAAGGAAAAAACACATATGGAAAAGATTCACTAAGTGTAGTAGGGAGACAATTAATGTAGTTTTTAAATTATGTTGGGTGATCTTTTTATTGAGAAGTAAATATGATTGAATGTAATTTTTATGTATGTGGAAAGAACTTTTGCATTATTTATCTTTTTTCAGTGCTATGGTATTTTCTTCTACAAATAAGATTTAAACAATAGGTAAATTAAAGGGTTTACAAAGCATGAATAAGCATATAACTAAAGGCCTTTTCACTTCCCTTTAGTTTATCTTCACTATTTGAAGAGTTCTCTTTTTATATCTAGAGATTCTACTGTGGATACATTAATGCGAATTAGATACAACAGTTCTTTATCATAGAGGGAAACATTCATCCTACTTTCCAATGTCTTAATATGAGATGTTGGCCACAGAGGTTCATAGTCCAAAATGTGAATTCATTTTGTGAGATTGGCTTTCTTGATAAATAAAAGTAAACTGACCCATTTTTCTAGTTATTCACAATAACAATTCTTTACATCTATCTATATATATAAAAGCTTAAGTGATTGTCCCAACCAAAACAACAGAACAGATGACTGAACAGGCTGGTGGGGTGACTAGGCCGGCAGGGGAATTGGTGAGGGATGACCAAACGACTGAGCAGCGAGCTGCGTGGGGGACCAGGCCGGCATGGGGTTAGTGAGAGATGACCAAACGACTGAACAAACAGGCTGTGTGGGGTGACCAGGCCAGCAGGGGGGTTAGTGAGGGACGACCAAACGACTGAGCAGCAGGCTGCATGGGGTGACCAGGCAGGCAGGGGGATTAGTGAGGGATGACCAAATGACTGAACAGAGGGCTGTGTGGGGCGACCAGGCAATCGGGGGGGGAGGGGGGCAGTGAGTGGTGACCAAACAACCAAACAGCAGGCTGCGTAGGGCAGCCAGGCCAGCGGGGGTGGGGGGGCAGTTAGGGGTGATCAGGTAGGCAGGCAGATGAGCAGTTAGGAGCCAGTGGTCGCAGATTGTGAGAGGGGTGTCCGACTGCCGGTTTAGGCCTGATCCCCGAACTCCCGGCAGTCAGACCTCCTTCGAGGGGTTCTAGATTGGAGCGGGTGCAGGCTGTGCTGAGGGACCCCTCAGTGCACGAATTTCATGCACCGGGCCTCTAGTCTATATAATAATATATAACCTCCTACATGCATGTATTTTAAAACTGAGTCTCCTCAAAAATTGTTGTGATACTTGACTTTGTGTAATGAACACACAATACAATATGCAGATGATGTATTATAAATGTACACAAGACACTTATATAATGTTATTAAGCAATTCACTGGAATAAAGTTAATAAAATTAAAAGAAAAACAAAACAAAAACTGCTGTGACAAAGGGAAACACATATTTATTTCTTGCCAATTATTTTCACAATATTTTACATTTAATTCTCACAACTTTGAAATTAGGGTTATGGTATCCCCGTTTCAGAGGGCAAAACAGCAGTTCAGAATTTTAATAACTTGCTCAATGTCACAGCTTTGGCAAATTTCCAACCCAGAATAGAATTGAGCCTCAAGACCTACCTGGTTCTAACCTCTGCAGGACAGGGGTCACATCTTAAAGATGCTACAGCAACAAAATTGCTTGTAACATCTGGGTTATGAACATGCTTAATCAATGCTTATTGCACTAACCTCTTTCACTTCCCTATCACCATCCATGTGATTTATTCTTAAATGCACTCTTATAGAGTTAGTGTTCTGAGTTAAAGAAGAGTATTTTATTCTTAAACAGTGGCTGTTATTTTGTTCATGTTCAGGTTATTTCCACAGTGGTAGTAAATAGATGGAATCCATATAATCAAATTCTATGACATGAACAGTTTGGACAAACTAAAGCTTAAGCGTGTGTCACATGAAGGACAATTTTTTCTTCTCTGCATAATTTTCTTCATAGTTTGATTGCTGGAATGTAGCTTTGAATCAAGTTAGATAAATAGATTCTAGTCACACAGGTGAGATACACTGTGTATACTTTCACAATGATTCTTTCGTCTATAACAATGATGATTTATGATCTTCAAATAAATAGATTAATCGACATTTGCCTAATAAAATGACCAAGAAAAAATGTTTTATTATAAATAATTTGGAGATCTCAGTATTGATTATTTTACTTAGTTTCTGCTTCCTTAAAAATAATGGTAAAGAAAAATGAAAATATAACTCATTAACTATAAGCTAAATTTAATCCATTCATTTGCTACATAAAAAAGTCCACATATACTGGGTACAATAGTCAGTATTACAACTATTTAATTAATTTTCCATGAATCTTACATGGTGAATTCTTTACTCCATTTTATACACTAGGAAAATGGGGCTTATATCTGTGCCCATAGTCAAAGTTCACAAACCTGTTATTGGCTAGCCCAGGTCCAGCTGATCCAAATCTGTTTTCTCTCTCCAGACACGTTAGTGAGGAACAGCATGAGAGGTGCTCATGAATATTTCATATGTGCATAAAATAAAAAGTAATCTAACTCAAGTTGACATTATGAGTTTAGTTTTAATTATCCTGCACAATGACACTATAATTAAATGTAAACTTTGCTAAATAAGATGCACATGCACCTCTTCATTATTTAGCTCATTGTTTCCAAATCTTAAGGAATCAGACTATAGCAAACTAGAATAAAACTGTTTCTGTTTCATCTACAATGGTGTATTTTTTTTTACAAAAATATAAAAGCAATAAAAACTCTGATTGGCAAAGATTTTTTATAAATTCCTGAAACATTTTCTGATATAAACAACTTAATCATGCATACTTTAAAAAAAATTGAGAAGGTTTCTCTTGAGGATTTTTAACTTGGTCCACATTTCTTTCACATGTTTCAGAAAGGAAACTTCCTGAGGTGGTGGGCTCAGGGTCATGGGTTTTTCTGACATATACTGTGAGACCACAACTCATTTTAAAGGTATCGTACATGACATAACTGAAGCCATTAATGCTTCCTACAGATTACTAATGCTATCGAGAGCAAGCCAACGAAGCAGAAAAGTGCCTCCTTTTATTATAAAGCATAAACCAGGGTGGACAGGACTGCTCACTCATTGACCTCATGAAGGCAAATGTTCCAAGGTGAGCTGGCCTGCCAGTGTAGAATTTCTCATTCAAAAACTAGCTTCCTGTGGATATAATTAGAAAGATAATAATAAAATAAATGTTTGAAATGGCAGTGCTAATGAATAGACAGTCTTTCCAAGGTAGTGGATAATTCCTACTGTAACGTGATCGCCTCTATTGCACCTAAGTTAATAAATGGTGAAATTATCCACCTGTTGCGCAGCCCACAAATTTGTATATCTTCCTGTTAACCTCCTTCTACTATCTCTGGAACCCACCACTTCACATCCTATGTTGATTAACATGTCCTGTTGATTCACTTTTTTTAAAAAAAAAAAATCACTCCTTCCACCTCTCTCTACCTCCACTATGGGCATCTTAATCCCAAACACCACCAATAGTTATCCTTTTTTCATCCTTCCTCCTCCCCCTCCCTCCCTCCTTCAACTCCCTCCCTCCCTCTTTCCTTTCCCCTCTCTTTTAGAATGTTTACTATGTTGGGTGTCTGATATCTTCACATGTGGCACACATACCGCACAAGTGGTGCTGGGACATCGCAGTGAGGGAGTACATGATTTGGATATGTCTTATCAGTGATGACGTTATCTTCAAGCACTTGGTTAAGATGGTGTCTGCCAGGTTACTCCACTGTCAAATTGCAATTTTCCCTTAATAATCAAGGAGTATTTTGTGCAGAAATACTTTGAGACTATTCAATATCCTGTTTCTCATCATACTTAGAACTGTTACTTTTAGCATCCATTGGTAATTCTTTCATAGTTAAGACTTTTGTTTGCCTAATTGTGATTTTGTTTCCATCCTTTCTACATTATTTATTGCAGCTTTACTGCAAGAAAGAGCTGTCTCTTCACCCCAGTTATTCAATTATTCAATTATATCTGTTGGACTCATCAATATTTATTCTATTTTGCAGTTATCATACATTATGATCATTGTTTATTTTTCACCTACATTATCCCAGATTTGGCCATTGGTAGCTTATTTAAGTTGGCTCCTGAATCCTTCCCACATGCCTCTCCAAGTCATTTATAAGCATGTCCTTACTTTCTGACACCACAAGATAATCCTGTATCATCTTACATTTTCCCAGACTTAGCCTTTCATTTTTCTAAAGAGCACTGTCTCCTTTAATTATAGAATAATTTAAAAAAATTAAGATCTGAATGCCAGGTGTGTTTATTACTACTGAGATGTTCTTGCTTCTAGGATCTCTCAGTGATCAGAGGTAGAAAACATATGTATGGGCACTCACGTACACATACACATTTATATTTACTTATATATCTACAACTCTGTATATTTATTAAAAACCATGTGTTCATTGAAATCTCTGATTTCAATCCAATATGAGAGGTCTCGATCTAGCCTTTCCTGCTTTTCTTATTTGCAACCCAGCTCTTAATATCCACAATAGAAATTAGGCATTCTGAAATTCACATTACTGACCTTTTGATGTATTCAAAGTATGACATAATATAATTTTAATAACATATAAATTTAATAATTTCTAATTCATAATTCATTGTTTTTCCATCATTTAATGTGTATACCTTTTTTCCATTTTTTCTTTTATTGCATCAATAATAGTATTGCCAAATGCTTTTGTCTGTTTGCAGATTTATTTCAGGGCTTTCCATTCTATTTTCCTAGTCTTGTTGTGTACTCATGTGCTAGTACCCACACAAGTAGAATTTAATAATTAATTATGTTATATAGTGATTAATAAGAACTTATGGGAAAGGCAATTTAGTGGTTGCCACAGAGTGTTGTATATTGTATAAATGCAATGAATAGGCATCTATAAAACTCCCATAACACCATTAGCTGATTTCTCAACAGAAACTTTCCAGGCCAGAAGGGGTTGGCAAGAAATATTCAAAGTGATGAAAAGCGAGGACCTACAGTCAAGAGTCCTCTCTACCCAGCAAAGATCTCACTTAGAATTGAAGGTCCGATAAAAAGCTTCCAGACAAGAAAGAGCAACAGGGATGCATTGCCACCAAACCAGTATTACATACAATGTTAAAGGGTCTTCTTTAAGAAGAAGAATATAAAAGATCAAAACGATGAATCATAAAATGGCAATACATACCTATCTATCAACATATCTGAAAAACAAAATAAATGAGTAAGCAGAACTGAAACGGACTAATAGATACAGAGAACATTGTGATGGTTGCCAGCTGGGAGAGAGATTAAAAAGATGGGTGAAAAAGTGAAAGGATTAAGAAGTACAAATTGGTAGCTATAGAATAGTCCCAAGGAAATAAAGTACAGCATAAGGAATATAGTCAATAAAATTATGATTATGTATGTGTCAGCTGGGTAGTAAATTTATCAGGATGATCACTTGGGTTACATAGTCTAATCACTGGGTTGTACACCTGAAACTAATATAATATTGTATGTCAATTGGAATTAAAAAATGAAAAATTACTATAAATATATAAAAACTAGTATTTTTTTATTTTTGCAGAAAAGTATTGCCAGCACTTGAATGCACTATGATTTAAATGTTAGGTGAAATAGATTAAGCCTATAAAAATTGACAAGAACCTTACCATTCTTTATCACATTTGGCTTTGGAATTTAATGCAGAAGTGACGTAAGGAATAATGGGTTTTATAATTTGGCAAAGTAAAAATAAAGCGATAGTCTTTATTTTCTGTTTGTAAATACATCAAAAAGTGAATGTATTTTTAAAAGAAATTTAAAATATTAAAAAGGAAACCTTTAGAAATAATTTATTATATTATCTTTATTGTGGAATAACGACTGTATTTTTGCTTACTTCTGATATTTTTTGTTGATATACATAGCTTTAATATAGTTAAGAGTGCATTTAAAAATTGTATTTTGTCTTGTCACCATGTGATTTCCTAAATAATTTTCAGTACTGCTTTATATTTTGAAATACATCACTTATATGGCAATAAAATTTAATACACTAGCATCTCCAACCTATTTAACTATTCCTAAATTATAGTGGATTCCTTGTTTTTTAAAGATTTACTGCTACTACCAAGCCCCACCATACTCAGTTCCCTATCCAAACATGCTGTAGTATTTTGTGCAAAAGTATTTAATTATTCAATTTTTGAATTATTTCCTTGAAATAAATTATAAGAAATCTAGACATCATCACTTTCTAGCAAGTTGTCACTGGGCAAGTAATTTATCTTCTCTGTTCTTCAGTTTTATTATCTTTAAATGGGGATAATAACATCACATACCTTACAGGATCACTCGCATTGATATATGAAAAGTACTTAGAACAGTGCCTGGCGCACGTCAAACACTATATGTGTAAGTGAAATCGTCATCATGGCAGCGTAAAACATTTTTCCTTTCAGTCCTCCCCTACCCCCCTTTTCAACAAAGAATCAGACACACATCTATCAATAAAAGCACCTTTGTGGGTGTGTGGGATCCAGTACAATAGTAACTTAGGAGGAGTCTTGACAATTTATGAATCCAGTTATAGGCAGGCAGATCTGGAGTGGGGCTGTGGAACTAGCAAGCTGTGAACTTGCCCCACCCCCTTTGGCCAAAGTTGGGAAAAAACCTGGAAAGTGCTCACCTGAGCAGATATCCACAGAGGAGGGAGAAAGTAAGTCCAGCTTCCGAAATGGAGAATCCAGCATACAACTGGAGGGAAAATTATATACAGACTAGAGGCCCAATGCACGGAAATTTGTGCAGGAGTAGGCCTTCCTTCCCCTGGCCACTGGCACCATCTTTCCTCTGGCACCCAGGACACAGGTTTCCCTCCTCTGGCTGCTGGCAGGCACCCGGGACCCTGGCTTCATCCAGAATGACACCCGGAAGGACGCCTGGTCTAATTAGCATATTACCCTTTTATTATTATAGATAGAAGTAGGCAAAATTAGGTTAATAACAATAAATAATACAATGATTAATAAATAATGATACAAGAATAAAGTTTCTGTCTGGCCAGTGTTGCTCAGTGGTTGAGCATTGACCTATGAACCAGGAGGTCATAGTTTGATTCATGGTCAGGACACATACCCTAGTTGCAGACTCAATCCCCAGTGGGGGATGTGCAGGAGGCAGCTGATTGATAATTCTCTCTCATCATTGATGTTTCTATCTCCCCCCCACTATTTTCCTATTTTCCTTATAACTGTAAACCTACTTTTGCCCACCCTGTACATATATACATGGGTGAGCAAAAGTAGATTTACATTTGTGAGTATGCAAAGGAGTTTATTCTTGTATTATTATTTATTAATTATTATATTTTTATTTGTATTATTTGTCCTCTTATTCTTCTTCTCATTGTTATTATTTTGTATCTTTACTTCTGATTTATCTTTTAGTTTATGATGGTTGGTAATTTAACCTACTTTTGCCCACCCCTGTATATATATGAGTTTGGATGCAGCAGAAACAGTAAAAACCCTCCTGCCCTCAAGGCAACACTGAGAGGGGCTGAACTCTCAGGTAGTGGGGGCCTCTCCCACAGGGGAAGGAGAGCTGAGGGCCTGGCTCCTCTAACGGTGTAGGATGCAGCTGGGAAACTCATTTCTCCTCAGCAGCACCCAGAGTACTGAGGTGAGACCTCTTTTACTAAAGTGGGGGGGGGAGGGCGGGGAGGAGGCAGATGATAGGAATATCAAAGGGCATTAAAAGGAAGCAGTTCCTACTAACTGCACTCAGAAATTCAGCAGGAAGTCCACCCATGAACCTATGGAAGTACCTCATTCACGGATCACCTTACCAGGTTTACAGGCAAGCCCAATACCTTCCCCCACTCTGGCAGTGAGTGTGTGCACCTGTAGAAGGGAATATACTCAGGAAATAGGCCAGGGTCCGTGGGCAAGGGAGAAACCACAGATTCAAGAGGTTTGCAATAGCCAGCTTTATGAGTTGTAAGAACCAGAGAAGACATAAAACCTTAAGAAACCTTAAGAATTATATCACAAGAGAGAGCAAGAAGAATGGAGACTATGCACCCACACAATGGTGGAGAAACCCCCAGAAAGTAACTGCACCAATGAACAGACTACCCAAGCTGAAGGCAATCAGCAAAAATTTAAGTAGGGGTTTGTTATTTCAAATTCAAAAAGCAACAATGTAAAATTACAAGGAACATAAAAAAAAAATCAAGGAAATATGCCATTCATTACCAACAGATATTAATTCTCAATAACAAAGTTCAAAGTCACAGAAATTTATAATCTAGCTGATAAAGAATTCAAAATAACTGTTTTTAGAGAAACTCAATGAGCTATAACAAAACTGAGTGCGATAATACAATAAAATCATGAAAAAGGCCCATGAACAAAATGAGATACTTATAAAAAATGTGGAAAGTATAAAAAGAACTCAAAAAATTCTGAAGCTGAAGAATTCAGTGAATAAAATGAAAAATGCAATAGAAATAATCTGTAGTAGATTAGAGCAAATGGAAAGCAAAATAAATGAATTGTAGGAAAGGAATTTTGAAATAATTTATTTAGAGGAGAACAACAACAACAAAAAATTAAAGAGAACAAAGAAAGCCTATTTGGCCCATGGATTTCAATAAACAAATTAGAATAATAGGGGATCCACAAAGAGAAGAGAGGGCAAAGGGAAAAGAAAGTTTATTTAAAGAAATAATAGCTAAGTATTTCCTAAACCTGGAGAGATTTGGTTCATAAAGCTAAAAGATAACGCCTTAATGCAAAAAGACCTTTTCTAAGATACATTACAATGAAAATGTCACCTTCAAATGACAAAGAGAATTCAGAAAAAAAGCCAGGGAAAGAAGGATTGTAATTTACAAATTATACTGATACACATTAGACTGTCGGTATAAGTATATAAGTGTTTCAGTATCAGATCTAAAACCACCAGACAGAAATCCATTGCATTTTTACACATTAACAACAAAAAAGAAATAAGAAGCAAAGAAAACTATCCCATTCACAATACTGTCAAAAAACAATAAAATACTTATGAGTAAATTTAACTAAGAAATAAAAGATCTGTACAATGAAAATTAGAAAACTTTGATGAAGGAAACTGAAGAAAACACAAATAAATGTAAAGATATTCTATGTTCATGGTTTGTAAGAATTAATTTTGTTAAACTGTCCATTCTATTCAAAGTCATCTATAAAGTTAATGCAATATCAATCAAGATACTAATCTGATTTTTCACAAAAACAGGAAAAAACACCTATCCTAAAATTTGTGTGGAGTAAAAAATGACCCTAAATAAGTATAACTTTTTACGCCCATTTAGGCCCAATCATGAGAAAGAACAAAGCAGGAGGCATCACACTCCCTGATTTTATACCATATTACAAAGTTACAGTAATTAAAACAGTATGGCACAAACCAATGTAACAAAATAGAGAGCCTGGAAATAAATCCCCACATTTAT
Organism: Corynorhinus townsendii; assembly: GCA_026230045.1. Classification (NCBI taxonomy): domain Eukaryota; kingdom Metazoa; phylum Chordata; class Mammalia; order Chiroptera; family Vespertilionidae; genus Corynorhinus; species Corynorhinus townsendii. The sequence goes on from JAPDVU010000008.1 coordinate 74,777,304, forward strand.
GTTCAACTAATATTGGTAAAGAAAGTTAAGAATATTCAATGGTTATCAAGTTTTCCTACAAAAAGTGTTGGAAAACTTGATAAACACATACAGAAAAATAAAACTGGAACTCTATCTTACACCACTCACAAAAATTAACTCAAAATATATTAAAAACTTAAACATAAGACCTGATCCTATAAAACTCCTAGAAGAAAACATAGGAAAGAAGCTCCTTGGCATTAGTCTTGGCAACAGTTTTTTTAAAGATATAATACCCAAAACACAGGCAACTAAACCAAAAATAATTTGAAATACTTTAAACTAAAAAAGCTTCTACATAGCGAAATAAGTAATCAATGATATGAAAAAGCACATGTAGGATGAGAGAAAATAGCTAATAAAAGAGTAATATGCAAATTGACCATCACTCCAAGACACAAGATAGCTGACCCCATGTGGTCAAAGCAGGCTGCTCCCATGTGGACACAAGATGGCCACCACAAGATGGCCTACAGGGGAGGGCAGTTGTGGGCAGTTAGGGGTGACCAGGCCAGCAGAGAAGAGCAATTGGGGGTGACCAGGACAGCAAAGGAGGGCAGTTGTGGGAGACCATGCCTGCAGGGGAAGGTAGTTTGGGGGCACCAGGCCTGCAGGAGAGGGTAGTTGGGGGGGATACCAGGCCTGCAGTGGAGGGCAGTTGGGAGGGGGACCCAGGCCTGCAGGAGAGGGCAGTTGGGGGGCTAGGCCTGCAGGGGAGGGCAGTTGGGGGTGATAAAGCAAGCAGGGAAGGCAGTTAGGGGTGGCCAGGCCAGTAGAAGAGGGCAGTTGGGAGAGACCAGGCCAGCAGGGGAGGGCAGTTGGGGATGACCAAGCTTACAGGGGAGGACAGTTAGGGGTGACCAGACTGGCAGGGGAGGACAGTTAGGGGTGACCAGGCCAGCAGGGGAGGGCAGTTAGAGGCAATCAGGCAGGCCGGGGAGCAGTTAACCATTGCTCAGGATGGCAGGCAGAAGTGGTTAGGGGCAATCAGGCAGAGGCTGGCGAGAGGTTGGGAGCCAGCAGTCCTGGATTGTGAGAGGGATGTCCAACCGCCCATTTAGGCCCGATCCCAGTCCTTTGCATGCACCAGGCCTTTAGTATATTTGATAAGAGTTTAGTATTCAAAATATATCAGCAACTCATACAACTGAATAACAAAAATAAAACAACCTGATTAAAAAATGGGCAGAGAAAGCAAATAGACCTTTTTCCAAAGAAAACATCCACACTACTAACAGGTACATGAAAAGATGCTCAACATTACTAATTATCAGGGAAATAGAAATTAAACCACAGTGAAATGTCACCTCACACTTGTTAGAATGGATATCACAGAGAAGACAACAGCTAACAAATGTTGGTGAGGACAAAGAGAAAAGGGAACCCTTGTGCACAGTTTGTGAGAATGTAAATTAGTTCAGCTACTATGGAAAACAGTATGGAGATTCCTCAAAAAATTAAAAATAAAATTACCATATGATCCAGCAATTCCACTTCTGTGTATATACATTTAAAGAAATGAAAACAGAATCTCAAAGAAATATCTGTATTCCCATGTGTGTGTTTTTTGCAGCATTATTAACAATAGCTAATAGTTAAGAAATCTAAACACCTTAAATGTCCATCAACAGATTTATGAAAAAAGAAGTTGTGATGTGTGTGTGGGTTTGGGGTTGGTGTGGGTTATATAATGTAACATTATACAAGCTTGAGAAAGATGGAAATCCAGTCATTTGTGAAATGTGGTTGTACCTTGAGGGCATTATATTAAGTACGGTAAGTCAGACAGAGAAAGATAAATATTGTATGCTATAACTTATATGTGGAATCTAAAAAAGCCAAACACATAAAAACCAAGAGAAGAATGATGGTTACCAGGAGCTGAGGGGTAGGGGAAGTGGAGAAGCTTGTTTAAGAGTACAAACTTGCTAGCCCAGCCAATGTGACTCAATGATTGCATGTCAACCTATGAGCAAGGAAGTCATGGTTCGATTCTTGTTCAGGGCACATGCCTGGGTTGGGGGCTAAGTCCCTAGTGGGGGGCATGCAGGAAGCAGTGGACCAATGATTCTCTCTCATAATTGATAAGTCTACTATATCTCTCGCTCCCTCTCCTTTCCTGTCTGAAATTACTAAAAAGATATTTTTTACAAAAGAGTACAAACTTGCAATCAATAGATTAATATGTTCTGGAGAGCTAACATACAGTATAGTGGTTATACACAACAATATATACTGTATTAGAAACTTAAACGTTGCTAAAAGACTAGGTTTTAATTGTTCTCATGATAAAATAAAATAATTATGTAACATGATGGAGATGCTAGCTCCAGCTATGGTGGTAAATACATTGTTATATATGAATGCATCAAATCAGCGTTTTACATCTTTTTAAAATATTTTTTATAATTTAAAATATTACATATATTAGTACATATATCTCCTTTTTCCTCCATTGACCTTCCCCCAGCCTCCCTTACCTCCTGTCACATGCCCTCATCCCACCGCCCCAGTATCTTGTGTCCATTGGTGTGCTTACAAGTCTTTTGGTTGATCTATTTCCCTCCCTCTCCAACACTCCCCAGCTTTCCTGCTATAATTTGACAGTCTGTTCAGTGCTTTACTGCCTCTGTATCTATCTTTTTATTCATCAGGTTATAATGTTCTTTATTTTCCATTAATGAGTGAGATCATGTGGTATTTTTCTTTCATTGCCTGGCTTATTTCACTTAACATAATGCTCTCCAGGTCCATTCATGCAGCTGCAAATGGTAAGAATTCCTTCTTTTTAATAGCAGCATAGTATTCCATTGTGTAGATGTACAACCATTTTTAAATCCACTCATCTGCTGATGGGCATTTAGGTTGTTTCCAAATCTTAGCTATGGTGAATTGTGCTGCTATGAACGTAGGGGTGCATATATCCTTTCTGATTGGTATTTCTGATTTCTTGGGATATATTCCTAGAAGTGGAGTTACTAGGTCAAATGGGAGCTCCATTTTTAGTTTTTTGAGGAAACTCCATACTGTTCTCCACAGTGGCTGCACCAGTCTGCATTCCCACCAGCAGTGCACGAGGGTTCCTTTTTCTCTGCATCCTCGCCAGCACTTGTAGTTTGTTGATTTGTTGATGGTTGCCATTCTGACAGGTGTGAGATGGTACCGCATTGTCGTATTGATTTGCATCTCTCAAATAATTAGTGACTTTGAGCATGTTTTCATATATCTCTTGGGCTTCCTTCTGTCTTCTTTTGAAAAGATTCTATTTAGGTCCGTAGCCCATTTTTTTATTGGATCATTTATCTTCCTTCTATTAAGTTGTATAAGCTGCCTATAGATGTTGGAGATTAAACCCTTATCAGTGATAACATTGCAAATATGTTCTCCCATGCAGTGGGCTTTCTTGTTGTTTTGTTGATGGTTTCTTTTGCTGTGCAAAAGCTTTTTATTTTGATATAGTCCCATTTGTTTATTTTCTCTTTAGCTTCCATTGCCCTAGGGGTAGTATCAGTGAAGAAGTTCTTTTGGCATATGTCTGAGATTTCTCTGGCTGTGGATACCTCTAGTATTTTTATGGTTTCCCATCTTAAGTTTAAGTCCTGTATCCATTTTGAGTTAATTTTTGTGTATGGTGTAAGTTGGTGGTCTAGTTTCATTTTTTTGCACATATCTGTCCAATTTTCCCAAAGCAATTTATTGAAGAGACTGTCTTGATTCCATTGTATGTTCATGCCTCCTTTGCCAAATATTAATTGAGCATAGTGGTTTGGGTCGAGATCTGGATTCTGTATTCTATTTCATTGGTTTATATGTCTGTTCTTGTGCCAGTACCAAGCTGTTTTGAGAACAGTGGCTTTGTAATACAGCTTGAAATCTGGTATTGAGATCCCACCTACTTTGTTCTTCTTTCTCAGGATTGCTGTAGCTATTCGGGGTCTTGTTTTTTTTAGTTCCAGATGACTTTTGGAGAGTTTTTTCTAGGTGTGTGAAATATGCCATTGGTATTTTAATGGGGAGTGCATTGAATCTATAGATTGCTTTGGGTAGTATGGACATTTTAATGATGTTGATTCTCCCAATCCATGAACATGGTATGTTCTTTCATCTGTTTACATCTTCCTCTATCTCTTTTTTCAGTGTCCTGTAGTTTTCCACGTACAGGTCTTTTACCTCCGTAGTTAAGTTTAACCTAGGTATCTTAATTTTTTTGGTGCGATGGTAAACGGGATTGCTTTTTTAGTCTCTTTTTCTGTAAGTTCATTATTGGTGTATAGAAATGCCACAGATTTCTTGGCATTAGTTTTGTATCCTGCTACATTGCTGAATTCATTTATTAAGTCTATTAGATTTTTGATGGAGTCTTTTGGGGTTTTTATGTACAATATCATGTCATCTGAAAATAAGGACAGCTTTACTTCTTTTTTTCCTATATGGATGCCTTTTATTTCTTCTTCTTGTCTAAATGCAATGGCTAATACTTCCAGTACTATGTCGAACAGGAGTGGTGAGAGTGGACATCCCTGTCTTGTTCCTGTTCTTAGGGGAAATGGTTTTAGTTTTTGCCCATTGAGTATGATGTTAGCTGTGGGTTTATCATATATAGCTTTTATTATGCTGAGGTATGATCCTTCTATTCCTACCTTGTTGAGAGTTTTTATCATGAAAGGGTGTTGGATTTTGTCAAATGCTTTTTCTGCATCAATTGATATGATTATGTGATTTTTATCTCTGCATTTGTTTATGTGATGAATCACATTTATTGATTTGCGGATATTGTACCATCCTTGCATCCCTGGGATAAATCCTACTTGGTCATGGTGTATGATCTTTCTGATGTACTGATGGATCTGATTTGCTAGAATTTTGTTGAGGATTTTGGCATCTATGTTCATGAGGGATATTGGCCTGTAATTCTATTTCATTGTGTTGTCTTTATCTGGTTTTGGTATTAGGGTGATGCTGGTTTCATAGAATGAACTTGGAAGGGTTCCTTCCTCTTGAATTTTTTGGAATAGTCTGAGGAAGATAGGTTTTAGTTCTTCCTTGAATGTTTGGTAAAACTCCCCTGTGAAGCCATCTGGCTCCGGGCTTTTGTTTGCCGGAAGCTTTTTGATGACTGCTTCAATTTCTTCCATAGTTATTGGCCTATTGAGATGTTTAGATTCTTCCTGATTGAGTGTTGGAAGGTTATATTTTTCTAGGAATATGTCCATTTCCTCCAGGTTGTCCAGTTTGTTGGAATAGAGTTGTTCGTAGTATTTTTAAACAATCCTTTTTATTTCGGTGGGATCTGTTGTTATTTTATCACTTTCATTTCTGATTTTGTTTATTTGGGTCCTCTCTCTTTAGTTCTTGGTGAGGCTGGCTAGAGGTTCATCAATCTTGTTTATCCTTTCAAAGAACCAGCTTTTGGTTTTGTTGAAAAATATAAATTAATAAATTAAGATTTAAGTCAAACACTTAACTTTAAGAGAAATCACTTTAAAATTTCATAGTATAAGGTCTGAATGTGTTTTACACATATTAATTTATTCTTAATTTTATGTTTCTGTCACACGTTCAACAATTAACACTTTTCAGATGAAAGAGTGTAAGCGAAGGTGCAATCTTAATCAATGATTTCCCCACACTGTGAACTGCATTTAAGGAGGTTAAAAATTATGTTTGCCTCACACCTGCTGAAAGTACCAGCCAATGCCTTAAATAAACCTTGTTTCCTATTCCTATGAACACACACAGTCTCTCCAATAGTGGAATTAAATTCTTGATCACATTCATTAGTACATGCTGCTTTGAAATAAAGAAATGTCTTATTTTAAAATCACACAGTTACATAGATAAAGCTCTCTGATCTGTGAACTCCCAAAAGTGACTTGTAAGTAAATGTAATATAGAGACATATCTTATACCATTGTCAGACATATAAATACACTTTGATTGCCATCAAGGACTTACTCATTCAAAAAATAAAGCTGAACAGTTACTATGTGCCAGGCACAGTGCTGAACACAGCAGAAATACTAATGGGTAGAGAGGAAGGAAGGAAGGATTTTCAGCCCTGTGTGATAAACCCTATGATAAGAGTGATCACAGCATGACAAATTCAATCTCAGGGGATCAAGAAAACTCTGGATAAGATATTCTTCAGGTTAAAACTAGAAGGGGGACAAATCCCCACTAAAATGGGAGAAACGGCCCTGGCTGGTTTGGCTCAGTGGATAGAGCATTGGTCTGCGGACCAAAGGGTCCCAGGTTTGATTCTGGTCAAGGGCACATACCTGGGGTTGAGGGCTCGATCCTCAGTGGGAGGCATGCAGGAGGCAGCCAATCAGTGGTTCTTTCTCATCATTGATGTGTCTATCTCTCTCTCCCTCTCTGAAATCAGTAAAAATGTATTAAAAAAATAAAATGGGAGAAACGTTCTATGAAGTATAGAGAATAGCATGTGTAAGTGTAGAGTCAAGAGGAGCAAAACTTCTTTGGGGTTTTCCCAGATGACTCAGCATGCCTGGAGCTCAAAGGGATTGGGAAGTTTGGAAATGAAGCAGGTGTCTATTCATGAATGGCCTTTCCTGACATGCTGAAAAATTTGGCTTTATTCTGAAGATAACGAGAAGTCAAAGTAGATTTGCATTTGTATTCTGTCAGGAGAATGCACTGGAGAGAAACAAGACTAGAGGTAGGAAAACATATGAAGAGGTAATGTAGTATAAGAGGTGATGGTGGCTTACACTAATTTAATAACATCAGGGACTAGAAGAAAGGGACACTTTCAAGACAGATCTGCCTCAGCATTTTGCATGCCAGGACTTGGGGAGTGAAGAAGAGGGTAGTCAAGGATGATACCCCAGCTTCTGGGTTGGCCTGTGGGTAAATAAGCATCATCATTATTGTATAGACATCTGCTGACAAAAGAGGGAAAAGGAAGATGGATTGAATGCAGGATTAGACAGAGTCACTGAAAATTTTCCAGGATCCCTCTACCAATTGTCACATGGGATTTGAGCACATTTGTTGGCAGTGAGGCTTAAACACGGAGGAAAGGAATCAGGCCACATGGAATTGGTACTAACAGATCTACTACTCTGGTTTAGCAAGATGTGCCTGGCATCAGCTTGCAATTGCCAAAGCAATGATCTCACTAATTAAAGAAGACTAAGGTGAGATGGTAAAATTTTGGAAATATTTTCACCAATGCAAGGTTTTGTTGTTATACCAGTGATGACCTAATGCATCTCTCACTCCCTCAGCAGTTAGTATACAATTAATGCATCACATTAAGTTAACAGTTGTCAAAAATGTTTTTGTTATAGTGAGCGGTGTCATCACTCCAGAGGGACACTTACAAGATCATCTATGGGCACTCGTCACATATTACCAGTATCATATAATAAACAATCACATTTCTAGGCTTTGTTTCCCAGTATGTGATATGCATGGATTTATAACATTCCTTCCTTCCTTCACTCATTCCGTCCTTCTCCATTCAACAAATATTTATTGAGGATCCCGCGAGGTTCTAGGCTCTGTTCCAGGGTTTGGGAATGAAATAGACAATGTTTCTGTTTTCACAGGGCTTTTGGTTGTTGAAGAGAGGTGATAAATGTGACAGATAGTGATAAGTGCTATGAAGAACAATAGAGCCTGGTAAGGAGAATGGGAAGGATGGTCAGTGGGGAAGATAGGAGAGTTGTGGAGTTTCTAACTGAAATTGAGTTGTTAGAGGAAGCTTTTCTCGTAAGGTGAGGCTTGAGCCAAGTAAAGGGCTGGAAGGAGTGAGCCATGGAGACATCCTTGGGGCAAGTGTTTCAGGCATTGGGAAGAGCAAGTGCAGAGGCTCAATGCAGGAGCATGCTCCTGTGGGAATGGCACGGCAAGGAGTTTTATCCATACATGTATAAATATTGGGTGCTGTGCAAGGTTTAGCAAGGGGAACTAGATAAATAAACAAAGCCCTGGCCTAAAGTATAAAGAAACTTACGCTTTAATACAGGAAATAAAATGGTAGAAAACAAAAGGTGTTGATATAAAGAAAAAGTTATGGTTATTTCTGGAAGAATAGATTGGGAATTAAAGCACTGGTTAAAAACTAGAGGACCAGATGACATCAATGTTGTATCCATAGTGACAAGACAAAGAAGGTTGACAAATACCTGAAGTTATGGTCATGTTCACATTTCAATATTATCATGTGATATGATCTTGTCCTAAGAGCACAGCTGGTTTACTGAACAATTCTATTAGCCCTTGCACAGGTTATCTTGAAATCAACTAGCAAGTTTGGAACACTCATAAACAGGACCAGGGAAGGCATCTGTCTTCTCCCTGCTCTATCCTTAGCATGTAGTTCATGGAAAGTAACAGAGACATGGGTCTTTAATATTTTATGAGTGAATGGATAGATGAAGAGAAAACAAATGCCCAGAATTTAAATGGCTTTCATAAAATCACTCTCTTGTCAGTTTCAGCATTAGTAAAGAGTAGAATACTTGGGGAAAGCACTGTATATACTCTCAAAAGTATGATGTAGGTGTAGGAAGTTAGGATAACTCAAAACAGTCAGACAAAATGACATGGCACATGCAGGAACTGGGTGGCTAGTTTGTGCAAAGATTTGGGACCAACTTCACATCTAAACAGATGCCCTTAAACAGCATGTTCTGTGAATAGCAATTGCAGCTGCAAATCAAAAGGATCATCATGATATATGCTGAATGAAAAGGGCCTTGTTCACAAACAGGTCTTTCAGCCACACCTGCACATGGGTCATAATTAGTGTCTAGTGTCATCCCAAGTACGAAGGATACCAATGTCATATGCTCCTAGTGCTGTGTCCTCATTTCCAGGGTGACTGTTTATGCACACTCTCTGGTTTTCTGATGGATAATGTAAAAAAGTTTGTTGTGATTTCGCTGCAGTTTATTTGAGGCCACAATTGCTTCTACATTGATTTGATCAAAGTCTCCCCTTGTGTCTCATTGTGAAAGACTTCCATGTTACTAGGGAAACAGACACAAGGCTGAGTCACAATGCATGGCAAAAGAATTAAGATTACCTCCAACCCCACCTGAGTTTCACTGGATCCGAATACTGTTATCTTAATTGGAGACTTCCCTATGTAGATAAGTAATTTCAGAGGAATCAATGGATGCAATGTTTTTAATTAAAATTCTCTGAAAAATATTCATCCTATTTTGGACACTATTATGATGCTTAAAACCATAACCTTACAGTATTATTACTGCACTGCATTGATTATATGTTACATTAATAACTCTCATTATAGTAATTTACTATTAATATAATTTAATTATATTTTATGGTTCTAAAATTCATTAAAAAGTTCATTTACTTACACGTAATATCAATAGTAATAATGAAAAAAATGGTTACTGGTTATAAAGTTAGTACATTGTAAGCAGAAATTTTTAAACAAATGGATTTATTTGCCTTATTTCTAGCATGATTTGCTAGTTTATGTGAAAAACACAGAATTGCCTAGTTTAAAATAATAACTACTCTTCCACAATTGCACCTCCCTGCACTTCCTCAGTTCCTAGCAGAGTTCTTGGTACAAAGTGGGAACCAAATAAATGTTTCTTAATTGAATGGGTGAATAAGTGAATGAGTGAAAGTGTTTTGATTTCAAACAATTCAAGCCTTCTTGTTAGGGAATATTTAAGTTAGGAAGCATTCAAAGAGATTATAACGCATTGTGCATACTTTTCTTCTTGACCATCCTTAGCACTCTTATCTTTTCATCTCTCAGCTGAGTCCATGTTTTCGGGGGGCTAATTTTAGCCAAGGGTTTGTTAACCTATTTTTCTCAAATGAAGCACAAGAGTCCTGAAATGGTAGGCAAAATTTGAGAGCATATATGCATTTGAACACTTTTTCTCTAAAGGAGGAAAGAGAGAGCCTATAGCTTATATCAACTTTTCAAAAGGATGCTGTTGTGTTCCAACACAGGTTAAGAACTATCTTTAAATGCCTTTTCACAAACCAACAAAGAGGCACTCACTGTGTTCTGTCCAGTGCTTGTTTTCATTTTCTCTGCCCAGAATACAATAAAGTAATAAGCATGCTCTAAAATATGAACAATAGCTACTGAGAAAACAAAATATGTTAACAACAACAAAAATTGCTGTTCTTTTTTTCTCATGGATACTGCATTGTGCAGAGTAAAAGAAACTAAAAATCCTTCCTGGGTGCAAACATTTCAATTAATTAAATTTTAGTAAAAAGTACTATCCTGTAAACTACAGAATGTTTATATTATTAAATTTTAAACACTTTTAATAAGTAAAATTTATTTTAGTACATTCGGAGTGCATTTAGAAAGCCCACAACTAGCATATAATTATTATATACAAAAAACACTTTTTTTTTGTCTTATATTAAAGACAAAGTTAAATTGACTCAATACATATTTATGGAAGTTTTGCTTCTTGTTAGGCTCTGGTTTCTATCATAGACTTGAGGTACAATAGGAATAAGATACACTCTTTCCTTGGGGTTATATCTAGCAGGGGATACAGCCAATGATAATACAGAATAACAAGTCTTACTTGAGGGTGTACTTGGGGTCTTGTGTGAACCAGGGTCAAATGCCCATCACATTTTGGGGATTTATGGGGAGTTACAGAGAGGAAGAAACTCTTGAGTTGACCAGTGTGAGTAAAACAGACCCAAGGTAAATGGGATGGAGGGGAGATGGTGGAAAATCAATGAACCTAGCAGTAGGGGTACCAATGTAAAAGTTCATACATGACCTGACTGGTGTGGCTCCATTAGTTGAGCATTATCTCACATACCAAAAAGTAGCCTGTTTGATTCCTGGCCAGGGCACATGCCCTGGTTGCAGGCTTGCTCCCCAGTAGGGAGTAGGGGGTGTGCAGGAGGCAGCTGATTGATGCTTCTCACATGGATGTTTTTCTCTCTCTCTCCCCCTCTCCCTTCCTCACTCTAAAAAAATCAATAAAAACATTTAAAAAAAAGGTCAGGCATGTCAGGGAAGTTGATGCCTTCAAGGAGCTAAATATTTCTTCAGGTTAACTGAAATGGTAAAGGATGCAGTTTTAATGCCACTTAAGAGAGTTTACTTGCCCTTTATCTAGAGGACAAATGAGGATCTACTAAAGATTTTTAAACAAGGGGATATAAATTGATGATAAGAATATAATGTTATTTAATACTTGAAGTGTTTAGAAGTTAATATCTGAGTAAAATTAGCTTGAACTTTAGGCCTCTAGAATTTAGATTCCATAATCTTTAGGTCTAAGAAATGGCTCATAGCAAAAACATAAAAATGATAAAAATTAAAAAGCACACACCATTTCCTATAAAATAAGCAGCAATTTAGCAAACAAAAACAAATAAAAGTGACTATAAAGAATAAAGGACTTTATGGCTGTATTCCAAACAATCATAGATTGGTTCCTGCAGGTTAGTAATGTAACCTTGATTACCTGGCATTGTTTAGAAAAGACCACACTTTTCAAATCTAAGTATGAAAAATGGGAGAAGTAAGAAGATAATACCAACCCCCTTGACCCCCCACTCTCAGCCCAATCTCCTTACTCCTTCACCTTCATCCCAGATGAAGCTCAACAAGAGAAGGCAAGGCCAATGATCAGCAATGGCATTGGCTATGGAGCCATTCCATGGGTTGAGGAAGATGGATAGGACAGTGACTGGCAGACAGTTACAATAGAAAAGAGAATCAGTTGGGAATAGATGGCAGATATAAAAGGTCTATAATTGGTCTTTTCAAAAACAAAACAAAACAAAACAAAAATAAAAAATAAAAAAAAAAGAGAAAAATCTGAGATGCCAAATACAGTGCTCTACAAAGCTGATACACAGCTGGGAAGTAGGTGGTTAATATTTTTTCCTGAATATTTTCAGTTCAAATAAAACAGAGTGTGTTTTAGGATGTAGTAGATAAACCAGAGTTGATCTTTGGAGAAAGGTGAAAAAAGACAAGATCTTGGGTACCTACTAGCTGTGAAGCCTTGTCAAATTACTTTGTTAACTTTAGTACCGAGATTCCAAGTCTGTTTAGATTTTGTGACATACTGAGTGGCCAGTTGATGGTAGCTCTCATTGTTATTTTTAGTAAAAATAATAAAATCCCATATTGTCTAAAATGGTTTGGTCCAATACAGTAACCACTAGCCACAGGTGAAAATTTTCATTTCTAATGAAATCCAGCATCCAAATTGAGATGTGCAGTAAATGTTAGCTACATACTGTTAGGTCTGATCAAATAATTGAATCAACCCCCCTCCCCTGGGAACTGACCTTTAGACCACTTCACAACCAACATACCCTTTCACTTAGACCACATTCCATTTGCTAAAATCATTACCCTTCCCCTCCTGATACTCGTATAATCCAGACCTGCACAGAGACTTCTCCACCTAGAAGAAGCTCATGAGAGTTCTTTAAAATCCCTGACTCCCTGCTCCTGGGTACTGGCACCATTTTGGGGCTTCGCCTATCTTGGTTTCCAGATGAATTAATAAATTTATAATTCTTTACCCCTTTGGGTCTCATGCATTCATCCTTCGGTGACCCTAACATATACCAGGTTTTTAAAAACTAAAATGAAAAAAATGTAAAAATACTTATATTGATTATATATTGGAATGATAATATTTTACATATTAAAACGATGATATTAGTTTAAATAACACTATTAAATTAATTTAACTTGTTAATTAATTCTTTAAAATGTATCTGCTAGAAAATTTAAAATGTGGCTTGTATGTTTCTATTAGAAAGTGCTGATCTATGCAAAATAACTAATTCCTCAAACATTCAGAATTTAAAATAATTACCATTTATTAAGTCTCTGCTATTCTGTAGACCATAGACCAGAAAACTTCTCCTTTGAAGATCAGATAATAAATATTTTAAGCTTTGTGAAGAGCAGAGTAAAACTATTGCTGTCTTTGTAACATGAAATTAACTGTAGTCAGTACACAAATGAATACTCTTGGCTGTGTTCCAACTGAACTCTATTTGCAAAAGCAAGGGGCAGGCTGGATTTGGTCCATGGACCTTATTTTGCTGGCCTCTGCTCTAGATATTTTTCAAGATTTTTTTATACAATATTTCTAATCATCAAACTAACACTGTCAAATAGAGCTTATTATCCACATTACCATATAAGAAAACTTTAACTTAGAAAAAGTAAAATAATTTACTGAAGATTACACAGTTAAAAGAAAAATATTTCCTAAAAATTATTTACATACTAGAGGTTCAGTGTATGAATTCATGCACAGGTGGGGTCTAGCCGGCCCACCCCAATCTGGGCCAATTGGGCCAGGCTGGCCTGGGGGAGGGGCCATGGGCAGTTGGTGGCCCGACACCACCCCCAATCAGGGTGGGGGGTCGATTGAGGGTGGGGCAGGCTGGGGAGGGGTTGAGGGAACAATTTGCATATTAGCTTTTTATTGTGTACTGGAGGCCTGGTGTATGAAATTTGTGCATGGGGGAGTGTGTCCCTCAGCCCAACCTGGACCCTCTCCAATCTGAGACCCTTCAAGGGATGTCCGACTGCCCATTTAGGACCGATCCTTCGGACATCCCTCTCACAATCCAGGACTGCTAGCTCCCAATTGCTCACCTGCCTGCCTTCCTGATTGGCCCTAACCCTCCTTCCTGCCAGCCTGATCACCCCCTAACCACTCCCCTGCCAGCCTGATTGATGCCTAACTGCTCCCCTGCCAGCCTGTTTGCCCCTAACTGCCCTCCCCTGCAGGCCTGGTCACCCCTAACTGCCCTCCCCTGGAGGCCTGGTCCCCCAACTGCTCTCCCTTGTAGTCCAGGGTCCCCCCCAACTGCCCTTCCCTGCAGGCCCGGTCGCCCCCAACTTCCCTCCTCTGCCAGCCTGGTCACCCCTAACTGCCCTCCCCTGCAGGCTTGATCACCCCCAACTGCCCTCTCTTGCAGGCCTGATGGCCCACAACTGCCCTCTCCTGCTCGCCTGATCCTTCCCAATTGCCCTCTGCTGCTGGCCATCTTGTAGTAGCCACCTTGTGTCCACATGGGGGCAGCCATCTTTGACCACATGGGGACAGCCATCTTGTGTGTTAGAGTAATGGTCAATTTTCATATTATTCTTTTATTAGATAGGATTAGATAGGGTAGAGGCCTGGTGCATGGGTGGGGGCCAGCTGGTTTGCCCTGAAGGGTCTCCCGGATCAGGGTGGGGGGTCCCTTGAGGAGTGGGTGGCCTGGGTGAGGGGCCTGTGGTGGTTTGCAGGCCAGCCATGCCCCCCAGTGACCCAAGCGGAGGCCCTGGTATCTGGGATTTATTTATCTTCTATAATTGAAACTTTGTAGCCTTGAGTGGAGGCCTGGGCCTGCCAGGGTGTGCAGGGAAGCTTGGCTTCCTCCATTGCCCGGGGAACCCAAGCCTCCTGCTCTCTCTGTGGCTGCAGCTATCTTGGTTGGGTTAATTTGCATACTTGCTCCTGATTGGCTGGTGAGCATGGCTTTTGAGGGTAGCTAAGGCATGGTCAATTTGCATATTACTCTTTTATTAGATAGGATAATTTATATACACATTGTATTTTATTATTTATTTCTAAGACTACTGCATTCCAATTAGAGCATATAATGATCCCTCAGTTAATATTAATTTAATCTATGAAACATAAAGATAAACACAATTTCCAAAGCAAATGGGTGCTAAAACTAATAAACATGTTATAATTTTAGAAAGTGTTTTAAATTTGAATTAAAATACAAATACCATGGGCAATATAAATGAGAATTTGCTCAAAGTTTGAATCCTCTAAGCAATGTAGTAAAATATAAATTTCAAGACACAGGAATTCTGTCTTTCCTGTTCACTTTCTTTAGCTCCTGAAAGACTATCTGGCACATGGTTGGCCTTCATTAAATATTTTTTGAGTAAAGTTTATTTTCCCACAGGCAGTTAAATTTTACTTAGATTCCTGTACTGTGGGACATTACATCCAGCCACTGAACCAGCCTAGAGTTAGAGGCAGTTTGGGAATCTTCAATGGGAGACGGGAAGGGTGAAAAAGAGTGAATGCACAGAACAGAGGGTTATAGTGCTCAGAAGCAAGAGAATAGAGGTCTGACTAGGTAACTATAAACCTGCTTCTAAACAGAGGGAAAGAGGGGAGGAGAGAGTGAAGGGGGAAAGGGAAGAAAAGAAGGAAATATAAAATACTATGCACTGTGTTAGGGTTTACAATGAACAAACAAGTATGTCAGCAATTATAAAACAAAATTATTATAAAACAACTAGAGGCCTGGTGCATTAAATGTGTGCATGGGAGGGGGGTCCCCTTAGCCCAGCCTGTACCCTCTCCAATCTGGGACCCCTTGGGGGATGTCAGACTGATGGTGTAAACCGTCAGTCTGACATCCCTCTCACAATCCAGGACCGCCGGCTCCTAACTGCTCACCTGCCTGCCTGATTGCCCATCTGCTCACTTGATTGCCCCTAACTGACCCTGCTGCTGGCCTGGTCGCCCCCAACTGCCCCCCTCTGCCAGCCTGGTCTCCCCTAACTGCCCCCGCTGCTGGCCTGGTCACCCTCAACGGCCACCCTGTTGGCCTGGTAGCCCCACACAGCCTGCTGTTCTGTTGTCCACCTGGTTGTTTTGGTTGTGACAGTCCTTGGCTTTTTATATATTAGGATACTATGCTGACAAGAATATTTGCACTGTGAACACACAGGCGCACCTGCCAGATTCTTCCTCTAGCCTTCAGGAAAAGCATGTCTTATAGAATGTTTACATCTTATTTATTTATTTATTTATTTGTTTGTTTGTTTATTTATTTATTTTTTACATTCTAGATTTAAAAATTAGACAACTCTACAATCAAACATTTTAAAAAAAATCCTTCATTTTAAAACTGCTGATTGAATTTTTAATTACTCATTTTTAGGAATCCACAGTCCTAAGCTATGGTTTTCCTCCCTTTGGCCAGATGTCATCTGCCATAAGATAGTTGTTAGAGTATTAAATTTGAAAGTAAAATAGTAGTCAAGTTCTCAGACTAATTTAAATTGGCTAAGTGAAATAAGTGAATATTCTAGAAAAATTAATGGTACTGGACAAAAAGCTGTTCCTAAAGTGTCAACTAAAATTTTTATTGGTAGTTCATCTCATGGTAAAAGTGTGTAACATGTAATGAACCAAAAGCAGTCATATTTTAGTGCAAAAAATTAAAATTTAAAAGCTATCAAGACTACATTATAAAATTTCCAAAAGCCTCCTAATATTTAAATAAAAAAAGGGGGTGGGGGTAGTAGAAGAATATCATGTAAGGAAAAATATCCTGTAAGTAAATTACATGTAGAAAATTTTTACTTTAGAAAATTAACTTTCATTTGTAATGCTAACAGCAAGGCACCCATGAAAAACACACATGGTGTCAAAACAAGACAAAGGAAAATCGTTTGGGCAAAAAATGAAAAAAGATCCCAAGTCAAATTTATAGAAAAGATTCCTTTATTAACTTTTGGTTGAGAATATGTTTGTATATTTTCAGAAAATAACTCCAAGACCATGTGGGTTCCTGCAACAGAGAGGAATTGACAGGACTGCTCCAGCCATGAAGACAGAAGAGAAACAGTCCAGAGATGGAAGACACTGACAACGCCTTGCCATACTAGCAGTCAGCAGCTGTGTGTCACGGCAGGTTGCCCAGGACCAAACCAGAGAGGGTCGGACCTGCATTACCACCATTTGTCCATCATCCAGAACTGAAGTATCATTGCTGACATGTACACATAAGGAACTGTTTGACATTGAAATTGGGACTCAAAAGAACTGTTGGCCCAGAAAGAAACTCACTATAGACTGACTCATTTGCCTCCCAGAATAACCATTATTGCTTGTCTCATTTTCAATTCTTATAAGTGTATTTCTAGTATCACATCATCTCACTCGTCTAGGAGAAATAATGAACAACATAAACCGATGAACAAAAACAGACCTGGAGACAGGGAAGCATCGATCAGACTGTCAAACCTCTGAGGGAAGGTAGGGGATGGTGGGGGTAAGGGAGAGAGATGAACCAAAGGACTAGTATGCATGCATATAAGCCTAACCAGTGGTCACAGATAACAGGGGGGTGGGGGCATGCATGGGGAGGGGTTTGGGATGGGTGTGGGGGGATGAGGATAAATATGTGATACCTTAATCAATAAAGAAATTAATAAAAAATAATAAATAAAAATAAATAATCAGATGCAAGAATAAAATCTTAGATAAGAATTATTATCATAACACCCACAAATAGTTCAATTTGCAAAAGAGTTAAGTAAAAGACTATTATTTAGATTTTACTGTTTTTAATGATAAATTGATTGAACTCTGATCCTCCCTTTTATTTAGTTATGACTTTTAATAATTGGATGATTAAAAAATAAAAAACACAGCTATTAACATTAATAAGATAAAGGATAATGGAAATAGGTGAAACTTTCAATTCTGCACCCTTAGTTAAGTCTGGGACAGATAATGACCCAGCTATTTGATAGCAGAACACATGCTATGAATCCAGAGTCTAGCTTATGCCTTTTGTTTGTTCATTTGTTTGTTTTTCAAGAAGCACTAAAACTGCTGTAACTTTCTTTTGCATGTCTCATATCCATTTATATTTCAGTAATGCTCAGAACTGCATCACTTAGCTGAAATAAAGAATATAATAAATTAGTTCAGTAATTTATATTAAATTATTTACATTACTTCATAAATAAAAAATTACCCAATTGACATGTTACAGATGAGATCATTGTATTTTAGATGATTTAAATTCAGACATTGACTCACTTATAAATGCAAAGTTTCTGGTTTCAGAATTTTGTATCATGAGGGTGAAAATGTAAAGCTGAAATAATGAGTTACCAAAAAGTCATGTAAAGGCATAGTTAGAAAAATTGTTATTTTGAGCTTTGCCATTAAATGTGTATGATATTCTATACTTTTGATTTAGGTTTTAAAGGGAACATTTAAGATGGATTTTTTCCTGGTTGACTGAGTTAAAAAATAGCACTACTCTTCAATCAAAAGGACAGAGCTACAGAAGTTTGAAGCTATAGCAAAATTTAGTTGATATTTAACTTGTCCCAGTTCATATCATCTCTCTCCAATGTCACTGAGGTCTTTGAGAGCAGAGTTTCCATTGGGATCTAAGTGTTCCCAACAATAATGTTTATTATGGAGGATTGGACCTAAAAATCCCTCAATAAAGGCCAACCTTTAAAAAAAGTAATTTTTTACATATGTAATGTTTCTACAGCAGATCTAACACATAGTAGATACTCATAAATGGCAACTTATTTTATTTCTCATCATCATAAACATCCTCCCTCTCATCATCACCATTGTCCTCCTCCTCAACAACAACGACAATACATTGATACAGTCCCTAAATTCCGTTACGTCTTAGGGATCATGTGTCTTTCAGAAAAGTTAGTTCCCTGGGGTTAACTTACAACTGAGTTTGTATTGATTTCAGATATTGTCTTTAGTGTGTGGGTTTATAATCTATCAATATGTATTTACACATGTGTTTACCATTATGTGATAGCATTTCAAAATATACTTTAATAGAAATAACAATTCACTCAGTCATCAGAATATTCCTATGATGTAAGAACTATTATTATCTTCATTTTACAAATGAGAAAGCTGAAGTATAGTTGTTGAAAGTTAAGTCAAGCAAACTGTTTACTCTCACACACCTTTATAGACTTCAAGTTTGATTTTCATAAGAAATTTTAAATTCTCTTTTGGGTTAGATTGTACAAAGAAAATAGATTATATTTCTAAGAAATTTCTTATTGTGGATTGCTATATCTCCTCACTTTTATTTTTTATATTTCAACACCAGTGTTTGGAATCTTATTTTTTTTTTGTCTATTTGTTTACTAAATCTTGTCACCCTACATCAATCTAACTGGGCTGTTGTAACACCGAAAAATCTGTTATGACTGTTTGCACTCCCCTGCATGCTAGTCTTAAACCAAAAACTAACTACTAGCCAAACATTAATCAACCAACCAAGTAACTAGAGAAATGAAATCCCTCAAAGAGCAAGGAGTACCAGATTTTCCTCTCATCTTTGCCTTAGCACTGTGACAATTTCTCCAGAATGAGCATAAACTGTCCAGGAAGCCTGTGATTTTGCTTGTTCCCCTCAGGGTTCTACCGTGAGTTCTTGATCTCAGCTCTCTGTCCTTGGCTGTTCAAGGGCAGTGCTAGCCTCTAGTGAAGATGTGCTTCCTCCAGGAAATGAAGTCTCCAATTTCTATTTCAAGCCTAATCTTTAAAAGTTATTTACATTCAAGAGAATTGATATAGTTATTTGTCTATAAGAAAATGGTAACAACGATTCCTTCCCCAAGTGTATACACACACACAACACGTGTGTGCGTGCACACACACACCACATGACACACACACACTCAGTGTCATAAAAGGCCAGTTCTGACTAATCTCCATGTAAACCTCAGGATCCAATGACAAGTCCTACCTTTTCATTTAAAGATGAGGAATAAAAATGAATTTACACTCACATAAAAGGGAGAAAAACTGATGGTGAAATTAATTAATCTACATAGTTTAAATATTTAATCTTGGTGTTGATTATTATTCTTTAATAATTTTGCCTTTGTTAAAAATGAGTGGTATGTGGGATGTGAAGGCTTTTTAAATCCCTGGAAAAGGTCACTAGGATCAATCTCCAGTCTTGGCAAGAAAATGACTATCTATGGGGGTTGGGTGGACAGTCTCAAAATTCTGAGGTAGAGCATGCAAGTTTACATATTTCTGTAATTGAAACATCTTGATCACAGAAGTCACAAGTATATTGTGAAGGAAGCTTTATGTTCATCCCTAATCCCTTCATTTTGAACAGTTATTTCAGAAATATCCTTTCATTTTAACCCTATTCAGACCCTCTCTCCTCTTACTTCTATAAAGAGTAGCTCTATCAGAGTTTGTTAACTTCCCCTTGGATAAAAGTGACTTATTACTACTTACTAACCTGCACAGAGCAAAGCTAAACACGGATGTATTGCAGACTAGTCAAATTCTAAAGTTTCCCCCAAACTCTTTTTTTTTTTTTAAAGTAACCTCTGTAAGCAAGTGAATATGAGCTGGGTTAACAAAAATGGTGTCAACTCTATTAAATACTAGAGGCTGGATGCACGAAATTCATGCAAAGGGGTCGTCCCTCGCAGCCTTGGCTTCGTCCAGAAGGTCGTTCGGCTGTCCGGTCTAATTAGCATATTACGCTTTTATTATTATATAATGATAAGGAAAGTCAAGTGTAAACTTGCCAGAGGCAGGAACAGTGAGGTTGCCATAGACATCTAAGTACACTCCTTTTCAGACAGGACAGAAAAGACATGGGATCAAGAGGGATGGAGATATTGCATTTTTCTCTCTCTCCCTCTGACTTTGAAGGAAAAGGATATAAAGATAGGTGCTAGCACTGGGGAAAATGACAGGAAAAGGATTCTTCGACCAGGGCCAGCAGAAGGCCACTCTAGATAAGGAGGCTAGCTAAGGTGTAGGAATAAGCATGAATTAAAAACTGGTAGCCCAGTAGCTGCTGGCAAGAACATGATGGCTTTTCAGTGAAGATAGATTAAGCTTCAAAGTTAAGAAATAATCATGCTTCCCAGTAACTACAGGTCACAACCTCTTAAGTTCCTTCTTTGTAAAAGCTGGTTGCGGCGGAAGCTGGACTTGAAGCACAGAGTTCTGGGTTGAATGCAAGAGAAAGAATGTAATCATAATAGAGGTGTAATTAGACCAGTGCTTTTAACCAGAAAACTAAATGTTCTGTTCAATATTTTTGGGAAACTTTGCTCTTGAAAGTGGTGCTCCCTTGATATCTACCAAGGTATTAATTATATTAATACCTTGGCAATACAATTTTAAATATGCTTAAAAGTAAATTGCTACAATGAGAATTTTAGAAGCTTGTTTACAGTAGAAATATATTGCTGGGTTAAATTTATCTGAAATTCACTTTAATTCAAAATCGTGTGGTTTTGCAACAGAACTGAGACTCCACATCCTGGGTCATAAAACGGGTCTGCAAGGATGCATACAACTCACACACCTTCCTGGGAATTTGCTTTGCAGTAAGGCACTGAGGCCTACATTCTGACATCTGAGGCAGGCAAGGGCTTGGATTTCACTGTTTCTTCAATGAGAAGTTTTGCCCCCTAACCTAATACATTCTTCCTTTAATCCTTACAATGCCTCCAATTTAACCAAATCCCATCCCTCCTTTGTGCCCCTCCAAATAACCAGGATCGTGAATAATTGAACCATTTAGCATCTTCCTAATAAAACCCATGTATTGATTAAAAGTAGAAATAATCTTATACTTTGATTAATGCCATATATAAGGGAAAGCGTAAATAGCTATCCTCTATCTCTTACTTAACCCAGTCTCTCATTCTGACACTTACTGTTCATCTGCCTAGAATATTCTTGCCACAATTAACCTACTGGATATGTTGTTCTTCAGGTGTCAGCTTTGTGTCCCTTCATTGAACGTGATCCCCTTGATATAAACAGGTCTTGAGACTTTTTCTTCCGAGCACCACCATCTTTGCTACTATTGTGTTAGGTGTATAGTATGTGTTTACTAGCTTCCTCTCTGCCAACAGAATCTCTTTCTCATAACAGATGTGCACAATGCAGCTCTGCAGCAGGAATGATTGATGAATTATAAACATTATGAGAACGTGACTCTATTTAATTAACCATTGCATCTCTAGCACTTAACACAATCATGTTGCATGTTTGTGGCTTAATGTATATTTCTGCAAGTATGGATTTGTTTATTATTCCACTGTATTGTCATCATTTCTTTTTTTTTGCACATCTGTTCAACTTACCAGGTACACATATTTTGTGTCCCATATAATTTTTGTCTCATGTACATGAGAGAGATATAAATATTTGGGATGAAGTAAACCTAAGGAACTACTGAATTTCTTCATAAGACTTCAGTTTCTTGTTCTCTATTTAGGGTTGCATATGAAGTCATTCTGGATGGTGACTAAAGGTGTCAATTTTTCTTTAAAAACAAATGCATCCATTGGTGCTGATGATAAAAATGAAGAAGAGAACTAAAATTTTGATAAAGATGACTTCATAAAACATTTATAGAAACATTCAGGATCAGCTAAAACTCTATTCAATTTTAAGGGAAAAATAATGCTGCCAGTGGACATATTTCAGTCTGAAGAAGGGGATTCCCCCCTCTTTATTCTCTCTCTCTCTCTTCTCTTTCTCTCTCTTCCCCATCTCTCTTTCCATCTAGCCAGGATTTTGGTGAGAAAGCCACTGAGTCAAAGGAATCCCAGTAGAAAGTAATCAATACATAAATGTATTACCTAATCATAAATACTGCTATCCAGATACATCAAGAATACTGTCCTTCTTTAGCCAGGAGATCAGTCATAGTATTATTTACCCACAAAAGGAATTAATTTAAACAGTTATTCAAAATTCCAAATCTTCACATGACTCATGCACATACAC
This sequence comes from Corynorhinus townsendii, assembly GCA_026230045.1. Lineage (NCBI taxonomy): Eukaryota > Metazoa > Chordata > Mammalia > Chiroptera > Vespertilionidae > Corynorhinus > Corynorhinus townsendii. The sequence continues at coordinate 74,799,896 of JAPDVU010000008.1, forward strand.
CACAGGCTTCGTCCAGAAGGTTAAGTAATCTTTACAATTAAAGCAAGATTGATCATTTTAAAAAGTACAGTATCTTGACAAGAACATCAGTTAATGCACTGTTTTCCAGTGCATTAAAATTGTGATGCATCGATACAAACAACATTAATCATTCTTAAAAAGATAATGATATTTCCAAGCACCCACCTTTAGAATAGCCAAGGTTTTTACAAGCCAAATTTGTTCCCTTCTCCATTGAAATAAAATCACCTAAGGTTTTTTTTTTCTTTCTGTGTGGGTCACCCCATCAGGTAAATAATCAAGACCAGCTAAAATGCTTGCTGAGGTGAAAACCAGCTGCGACCACATGACTAGTTACAGTAACAAAGACTACTGTTGTCATGAGTATTTATTTCATTACTAGTAGCCCTGCGCATAAATCCATGCACCAGTAGCTCTTTGTGGGGCCTGGCCACTCTGCACCAGCTGCCCAGAGGCTCCTGTGCCCATTTGCAGACGGGCGCGGAACTCTTGCCTCATTGTCAGGGCGACGACACAAGCGTTCTGCACCCTGGCCTGGCCAGAGGCCCCTCTGCGGCCAGACATGGAATGCTTGCCTCATCACCATGGCAATGAAGCAAGCATTCTGCCAGGCTGCTCATGCTGCCCGCTCTCAGTGGCCGCCCTCCCAGGACTGGGGGACTCTGGCGGGGCTGAGAGGACTGGGCGCTGCCATCTTTTGGCTATGGGTGCCACCATCTTTGCGACAGAGTGATGGTTAATTTGCATATTATAATTTTATTAGATAGGATTAATGTTTGTTTCTGTATATTTGTGTGTATGTGTTTATATGTATAAAAATATTTTGTTTTCTGTCCTCTTGTACCCTCTTATGTAACATAAAATGCATTGACTTTATATTATAATATTCAAGTATTGATAATTTTATATCATAGCATTTGAGTTCCAGGATATCAAAGAGAAGAATAAGCATCACTCATGGAATTTATATCCTTTCTTTGGGAAGGGTTAGTCATTTTCACTGGTATGCAGGAAAGTTGTATCATGTTAGGCAGATGTATGACCCTGTTATTATCTTTATTCAGAAATGAATTGTGGTTTAGGAGATGCATATAGGTGCCAACTTGCTATGGGTGAATTTGTGATGGTTACTTTTTGTGTCAATTTGGGTAGGCCACGCTACCCAGATATTTGGTCAAATATTCTGAAGGTTCTTCTGAGGGTGTTTTACTTTTGGCTGACATTGACATTTATATCAGTGGACTTTGTGTAAAGCACATTACCTCTGTTGTATGTGAGTGGGCCTCATTCAATCAACTGAAGGCCTTCCTGGAACAAAGACTGACCTCCACTAAAGAAGGGATTTTGTCAAAAGACTGTCTTTGAACTTGAACATGGCTCTTCCCTGAGTCTATTGGTTCACTTTACAGATTTTGGATTTGCCAGCCTCTCTGAACATGTGAGCCAATTCCTTAAAATTGGTTCTGTTTCTCTGGAGAACCCTGATTAATACTTCCCGCAAATCAGAATTTTCTTAGTGGAATTTCTAAATCTTCTTTTTTCTTTATTTCTTTCATTTGTTTCTCTTTCTTGTTTTAAAAAATATATTCACCAAAGCATTCTGATGATTCAGAGTTGGAATCTATTAAAGTGGAAAAATTAACTGCAATTCTCCCTTCACTTATGGCTTCTATCCCCAATAACATCTTATCCTCCATGATTAAACATTAGCTTCATGTTACTAAGTCCTGAAAATAATATGGTTTTAGCTCAAAGATTTTTGAGAAAATTATCCTGGAATAGCTTATTCAGAGTCTCATCTAGTCATAATTTTTTTTGGGGGGGGTCATAATTTCTTGATGGGCTTCACTAACATCAAAATGAATGGCAATTTCACTGAGAGACTTTTGTGGAAAAACACTCAGAAATTAATTTCAAAATTCAGAGGTGAACTTTGGAGACTATACATGGAGCTTCTTTATGCAGCAACAGGTTCTGAGAGTTGCTTAAATAAATGTAGAATACAAAATCTTTGCTGCTTACATAAAGTGTCAAAAACCATATTGCATTCATGGAGCAACAATTATGAATAGAAAGCTAAAATAGAAAAGCATTATCTTCCCCAATTAAACATAAAATTAGTTACTAAAAGAAATGAGGATAATTTTCATCTATTACTACTCTTTCAATCTTTGGAAATGCTTGCTCAGTAATGATCAAGATAATGGGCAAGGCCCATTACAGTTCTAAGTGAGAAGAGAAGCATCATAATCAAATGCTGAAAATGAGGTATTATAAAGCACAGGCGTAATTAGGCCCTTGCATGAACTTCACATATACTCATAGAAGATTTCTCAGTCATTGTTAGTAACCCAAACCCTAGCATAAACAGAGATTGCTCCCAGGCTATGAATTACATATACTACAGTATTTCTTAAAAGTGCACTCTTGAATAGAAACTCAATATGCAAGCACCAAATTAAATAAAAGAGATTTGCTCATTTGTCATCTTAAGCATATTCGTTGAGTGTCTCCTTTGTGCCAGGAGATGGACAAGGCCTTTGCATTCATGGAACATATAGACAGGCTGATGGGAGACATAGAAAAGTGGATGATCACAGAACAACAAATCCAGATTCCTTCTCATGATTTACAAATAGTTACTCACTCCATCTGCCTAGGAGACCTGATCATTGAAGACTATCCTCATTGTTTCTTCACATGAGCCACGTTGACCTTTGCAGTGGCTGTTTCCCGAACTTAGAATTCTTTCTGCAGCTCTTTGAATGGCTAGTTCCTCCTGATCATCTAGGTCTAATTCAAAAGTTATCTTCTTTTTAGACTGGAATTCCTGTATGGCTGTGATATATTTTAAATTCATGGGAAATACTAGGTATAAAAGACAAGTCTGACAGGTGGTAGACTAAATTAATGATAGTCCCAATATCCAGCACTTTCTCAGGTTCTGAAGCTTCTTTGTAAATCCATTTAAAAAAGAAAAAAAGACTATTTCTAGTGCGGTGCCTACTTTCTGTTTTTGCCATCTTTTTAATTTGTTGATATTTTATTAACTGGTCATGCAGTTCATTAGGACTGCTTCATGGTGCAGAAAAATTAGGATGATGCTGCATCAATTTATTCTTGGCCAGTTAACCTCTTGTTCAATTAACATTCCAAGTATCGAGAGTGCATTGCTTGACTGTGGTTATCATTTTGCCCTTCTCTTTAATTCACCAGCGGGCACACTGGAGAGTTGTAGTGATTGCTTAAAAGAACTTTATCCTTAAGGTTTTATAGCTTAATTGTGAACTCTGTGACTATTTTGAAGATAAATAAAAGTTAGAAAGAGATTGAATCACTTGGTTGTCACTCATTTGGAAATAGTGAAAGCAATAATTTTACCCTAATCATTTCTCCACATTTTTATTTGATAATAATGTTATACAAAACTACTTTTGTGCTTTATAAATTCTGTACTTAGTATAAATGATTTTTGAAAGTTCAATACAGTTTTTCTTATTAAAATGTGACCTATGCAATCTATTTTTATTCATTTGTAATACTGAAGTATTCAATAGCAGATAGGTAAAGGAGAATGTTCTCCTCCTTCCACTTCTGCTCAAGACTCTTTTCTTTTCACCTGAAATATTTGAACATTTCTGTGGCTTTTAAAACATCTCTGGAGCTGAACCTTCAGGGCCCAGAAAACGTATCACTTACTCATTCAAAGCTCACTGAAAATGTCACCTTCTTTATATAAGCTTTCCCATCCTTGTCATTTAAATGTGTTTCCCTCTGTAATGTCCTCTTTGCATACTCCTATCTTAGTCTACATGCCTCTTTCCCTCTCCTAGAAATGAAGCCTCTTGAGAATGGGTTTGTATCTGACTCACTTGGTAGCCATCTCAGCCAGTGCAATGTTTAGCAGATGCATGTGTAACAAGGTGAACCATTGCCATGTGCAGAATTCCAGGGAAAGCTGTTCCTTGATAGGCACTTTAACTCCAAAGTTACACTTCTGGGAGGTCATGTGTGGCAGCATGGGAGTCACTGGGCCTGGAAGGAGAGCACCTAAGAGGAAGCAGCATGGGCAGAGCCTGGTAGTTGGAGAGGGAGATTCCTAGCAGCTGTCCTGTGAGACTGGGGTGAACAAAGCTGAAGGCACAAAGCCTCTGTCATGTCTCCAGGAAATCTTTAATTAAGACATGAATTGGTACATCTTAAGACAAATGCAGTATTATTTCATTTGTATGTGGAATCTAAAAAAACAAAACAAATAAATAAAAAAACAGAAATAGGTGGTTGCCCAAGGGGAGGGAGGCCAGAGTAATGGGTGAAATGAAAAATGAAATAAAATTAAAACCTAAAAAAAGTAACAAGTAAAAATATTTTATTCTATATTTTTCCCCATTTATTTTTAGAGAGAGGGGAAGGGAGGGGGAGAGACAGAAACATTTGATGTGAGAGATACACATCAATTGGTTGCCTCCTGCACCCGCCCCGCCAGAGATCAAGCCTGCAACTGAGGTACGTGCCTTTGTCCAGAATCGAACCTGTGACCCTTCAGTCCACTGGATGACACTCCAATCATTGATCAAACCGGCCAGGACTTAAAACAAAATTTTTAAAAATATATACATTGGTAACAGATACTGTGGAAAGCAACTCATATAGGTTTAGAGATGGACTTACTGAATGTCTATTAAACTAGGAAAGTAAAGTATTTCCTTGCTCTGGAACTATTCAAAATCAATCACTTCCCGTTCTCCACTCATGTTAAACCTTTATGCTCCTATAATTAGACGCATAATATTAAACTTTAATTTTGCTATCTATTTTATTAATGTGGCATTATCATATGAAAAAATGCTGAAGACAACTTTTACCATCCCCCACACACTCAGTACTTTGCCCATAAGTAACTATTGTCAGTTCATGTTTACATTTGCAGACTTCTTCCTATGCTTTGACACATGCACACACAGACACGACCTGTAGAAATCTTATTTGTTACTTAAAGATATTTTTAATATGTGTTATCTATTGCAAATGTTCTACAAACCCAAATAAACGTCTCTTCACTCCAACTGAGGAGCTCTTTTAATACTTGAAAAATGGTCTCCAGGCAGAGATTTCCACTTTTACATAGACACTTATATCTTCAGTGCTTTACAAGTCTCTAAGGATTAAGAAGAGAAGGTTAATACTTACATCTATAAGATGATGGCCTAGCACCTCTGAGGTTTTGATTTTACTACACAGCTCCAATTAGTTTTTGCCAATTTTTTATATCCATCAGTAGTGTAAGCACCCATCTAGTTCTTCTTATTCATTCCCATATTTACTTGCTTATTATATACTACATTTTAAAAAAAACATTCTCTGTTTTATTTATTAACACATCCCTTATGCTTAATATCTTTAACTTGGTTCACTGGTGTTCATTAAATCTTTGTTGTATAAATTAATAGATTTATGTATGTGAGGAGTCTAATGTGAGAGGATCAACTTCTATAGATGTTTTGCACATACATTGCAATTATAACCTTTAAATCACTATAATCAGCTAAGAAACAAATACATGATTCAAAATACCTGAGATATGTCTATCTTTTATATTTCTCATTATACAAGGTGTACAATTAAAGTAGTATAAATATCAGAACATGTAAATTCTCAGATCCGCCAAAAACTATAATCACAAAATTTAAAAAAATGGTTTTTAGATTCTGAATGAATAAAATACAGCAATCAGCATTACAGAGACAGATTTTCTGAGTTCAAGATTATAGGAAACACTGAAACTAACTGGGCAATGACTCTAATGTTCTATGATCCTTATAGATCTTGTTCTTAAAGGAAAGTTCAAAGATAAAAATGAATTCTCATTGGGGAAAAATATGACATGGGATAGGCTTTTTAAGTGTCAAATTATGTTACTTCAAAGTTTTCTATTAAAAATTAAGCAAAAAATGGCACTCTAAAGATTAATTAAATTTACTGTTCAATAAACTGTTCTTTGAATTCTAAATATTAAAACTATGATTCCTTCACCATATCAATAGGCAGATGGCTCAAGTAATTACTGTTAGGTCTGATCAAATAATTGAATCCCCTGGCAACTGACCTTTAGACCACTGCATAACTGACATTCCTTTTGTTTAGACCACATTTCACTTTCTAAGACCACCTTCCACTTGCTAAGACCATTATCTTTCCCCTCAGGACCGGCTTAGAGAATTAGCCCAGAAAAAGCCCGCCTAGAGTCCTTTAAAACTTCTGACTCCCCCATTTCTCGGTGCTGGTGCCATTTTGGGGCTCAGTCCATCTGGTTTTCCAGATGACCTAATAAATTCATAATTCTTTACCCCGTTTGGCCTTGTGCATTACTCTTTCGGCGACCCTAACAATTGCATTTTTATGGAATTCAAAATGTGCATGAGATTTCAGTTAAGAAAATCTTAGGTCACAAAAATTCACACCAATTTCCTATTTTCACGTACATAAATGCAGACAGCTTTTTACAAAGACAGTGTCAGCACAGGAGGAAGCAATTTCTCATGGGAATTAGCTCTATATTGCCATCAGCTCATACCTAAATACTAGAAGGTAGAAATAAACTCAAAACCTGTGCCATTAATTGACTAGGTTTCCTGAGTTTAGTGGCAGTGAAGATCTCGCAAAGACCCTGAGCCCGCTGCCTGTCAGCTGCTGTAAGAACATATCCCCTGAGGAGCTCTTTTAATACTTGAAAAATGGTCTCCAGGCAGAGATTTCCACTTTTACATAGGCACTTATATCTTCAGTGCTTTACAAGTCTCTGAGGATTAAGAAGAGAAGGTTAATACTTTCATCTGTAAGATGATGGCCTAGCACCACTGAGGTTTTGATTTTACTACACAGCTCCTTGACTGATCAGCACTTGTTTTATTTTTCATGGAGTAAAAGATTTGTTCTATATTACGAGATAGTGATACGAGGGTGAACTTCCATTTTCTTTGTTGCAATCGTCCTTTTCTAAGTTTGGAAAGTAGGTTTTCCTTTTGATGCACGCTTTTAATCCCCAATAGCAATAAACTATGACAGTTCAATGTATAGAAACATCCTAAATAGCATATGTATCTTAACAGAAATGCTAGAACAAGTGGCTTAACAGATTATGCAGATAATTTCAAATTTGCTGACATATTGAAGCCATGTCATCCAACTACATAGAAATTCATAATTTTTGTTCCTGACTGAATTATAATATAACCTGTATTTGGCCAGTGTTACTTCTATCTTCAGAGGCTGTCGTCTCTGTCTTTTTTCTTTCAACTAATATAAAAATCATCAAAGGCAGGTGAGTTTCTAAGTCATCTGGTAGCTATTCAATTATAGAGATGAGAACTTGACTATTGGAATAAACGTGAAAATCACCCTGTCCCCCTCCACACACTCTCACACACATCTTCTACTTTGCTAAACTCATCCTAATCCAAAATTGCTAAGACTGTCAATTTTATTTACTTGCATGGTACAATGCTAATACAGCATGAATTACATAAGCTATCAAATATATGCACATTTTATAAACATGATCATAATAAGTTGCTAGAATGTTCCACTATGAAATAAAAGAAATAAATATTTAAAATAGCAATTATCTATTTCCACATGTTTTCAAATTTTTCACACTTTAGGTGCTTTCTGGGTAATACATTAAACTTCAATTGTAGAATATAATTTAAAATTGATTGCACATGCAAATGGTTAAGAATATTTTTTAATCTCTGAAAATAGAAATAAAAATCCAGTAACACATTAAATCCAATAATATTAAAAATTAAACACAATTTTCTTATTTTAAATTTTTCCTTTAAAACTATATTCAATTGTTTATTTTCTCTTTCGTTTCCATTGCCCTAGGAGCTGTATCAGTGAAGATATTGCTTTGCCATATGTCTGAGATTTGGTTGCCTGTGGATTCCTCTAATATTTTTATGGTTTTCCGTATTATGTTTAAGTCCTTTATCCATTTGAGTTTATTTTTATGTATAGTGTAAGTTGGTGATCTAGTTTCATTTTTTTGCATGTATCTGTCCAATTTTCCCAACACCATTTGTTGAAGAGACTGTCTTGACTCCATTGTATGCTCTTGCCTCCTTTGTCAAATATTAACTGAGCATGAGGTTTGGGTCAATTTCTGGGTTTTCTATTCTATTCCACTGGTCTATATGTCTATTCTTGTGCCAGTACCAGGCAGTTTTGAGAACAGTGGCTTTGTAATACAGCTTGATATCTAGTATAGAGATTCCTCCTACTTTGTTCTTTTTTGTCAGGATTGCTGCAGCTATTCAGGGTCTTTTTTAAAATTTTATTCCAGATGAATTTTTGGAGAGTTCTTTCTAGGTGTGTGAAATATACCATTGGTATTTTAATGGGGAGTACATTGAATCTATAGATTGTTTTGGGTAGTATGGAGATTTTAATGATTTTGATTCTACCAGTTCATGAACACAGTATGTTTTTCCATCTGTTTATGTCTTCCTCTATCTCTTTTTTCAGTGTCCTGTAGTTTTCCGCATATAGGTCTTTTACCTCCTTAGTAAAGTTTATTCTTAAGTATCTTAATTTTTTTTGATGACGTATAAATTCCAGTTAGAATGACTAAGCTATTCCAGCTCCTGTGGTAAATAGTATTATCAAATTTTTTTTGATGGTAAATGGGATTTTTAAAAAATCTCTCTTTCTGTAAATTTACCATTGGTGTATAAAAATGCCATAGATTTCTTGGTATTAATTTTGTATACTGCTACATTGCTGAATTCATTTATTAAGTCTAATAATTTTTGATGGAGTCTTTAGGGTTTTCTATGTACAGTATCATGTCATCTGCGAATAATGACAGTTTTAATTTTCTTTTCCAATTTGGATACTTTTTTAAAAAAATTTTTCTTTTTTTTAAATTGTTTTAAGTATTACAAATAGTAGTACATATGTATCTTTTTTTTCCCCCGTTGACCTCCCCCTGACCTCTCCTACCTCCCAGTACATGCATTCACCTGCCTGCCCTCCCCCCCGCCCCAGTGTCTTGTGTCCATTGGTTGTGCTTATAATGTATGTGTACAATTTGGATACTTTTTATTTCTTCTTCTTGTCTAATTGCTATGGCTAGTACTTCCAGAACTATGTCGAACAGGAGTGGTGAAAGTGGGCATCCTTGTCTCGTTCCTGTTCTTAGGTGAAATGGTTTTGGTTTTTGCCAATTGAATATGATCATATACACCAAAAGAAACCATGAACAAAACAGCAAGAAAGCCCACTGCATGGGAGAACATATTTGCCAATGTTATCACTGATAAGGGTTTAATCTCCAACATTTACAGGGAACTCATACAACATAACAAAAGGAAGATGACCCAATAAAAAATGGGCAACAGATCTAAGTAGATACTTTGTGAAAGAGGACACAAGGAAGGCCAAAAGACACATGAAAACATGCTCAAAGTCACTAATCATCTGAGAGATGCAAATCAAAATGACAATGTGGTACCATCTCACACCTGTCAAAATGGCTATTATCAACAAATCAACAAAGGACAAGTGCTGGCGAGGATGCAGAGAAAAAGGAACCCTCATGCACTGCTGGTGGGAATGCAGACTGGTGGAGAACAGTATGGAGTTTCCTCAAAAAACTAAAAATGGAACTCCCATTTGATCCAGTGATCCCACTTCTAGGAATATATGCCAAGAAATCAGAAGCACCAATCAGAAAGGATATATGCACCCCTATGTTCATAGCAGCATAATTTACTATAGTTAAGATTTGTAAACAACCTTAGTGCCCATCAGCAGATCAGTGAATTAAATACAGTGGTACATCTACACAATGGAATACTACACTGTGCTAAAAAAGAAGGCATTCTTACCATTTGCAACAGCATGGATGAAACTGGAGAGCATTATGCTAAGAGAAATAAGCCAGTTAGAGAAAGATAAATATCACATGATCTCACTCATTTGTAGAATATAATGAACAACGTAAACTGATGAACAAAAACAGATCCAGAGACAGAGAAGCATTGATCAGACTGTCAAACCTCAGAGGGAAGATAGGGGAGGTTGGGGATAAGGAGGAAAGATCAACCAAAGGATTTGTATGCATGCATATAACCCTAACCAATGGACACAGTCACCAGGGGGGTGAGGACATGAGTGGGGGGGATGATGGGGGGATAAGGACACATATGTAATACCTTAATCAATAAAGAAAATAAATAAATAAAAACTATATTCAATTGACTTGATAATTTCATTTGAATAACTTTAAGAAATAGTATTATCAATGATAAAATTTTGGAATACATTAACAAATACTTTATGCACATGTGTTTTAAATATTTTATCTTTAATTAAATATGTGTTAATTAAATGCCAAAGCTTTATTTTTAAGTAAAATGGAGAACTTTCAAATTCTTTCATGTGAGATGCAAGTGGAATAAAAAACAAGAGTGGTAAAATATGAGCTGCCCTTCAATTTGTATTATATAGTAAACTAAATACAGTAATATTAAAAATATTAACCTCTTATTTATTAGCATAAAGACCCTCTTTTTTCTCCTTAACTTTGAAGGAAAATGGATAAGAGTAAATCTGCTTTTTAAAGATGTGGCTATTGAGATTACTCACTTGATCCTCCCATAGCACTTGGCCCAGTTTATGTATAAAGTGGTAATTAATGACTGCCTTTGAACCAAGGCCAACATTTATACTTATTTAGCATTTATACCTATTTATTCTAGTTGTATAAAAACCTGAATGACAAAAACATTGTATTTTGGATTTATGCAAGTCATTCTCTTTACACTAACTTATAATTGCATTTTGCGCTATTTCATACTAAATGTCAGTTTTGAATAATATATGCTCTCCAGAGTCAGAGGTATAAATTCCAGTTAGAGTGACTAAGCTATTCCAGCTCCTGTGGTAAAGAGATTAGCTCCACAGCAGTATTTCTGGACGTAAGGCAGCAAGTGAAAAGGCATCTGAATCTCCTGGTGTTCTCCTTAAAACACAAAATTCTAGCCCCATGAAAGACATTCTGTGGTGGGTGAAGTCTAAGGATGTACATTTTTAGTAGTGACCCTCATTATCTACTGTAATAATGGAATAGAACTTTACCAATATTAATAGACATTTCCTAACAAGTAGGTTACATTACAACCTAATCTTACATTACAATCTTCTCTAACTTTCTCATCCTAATATGATATTGACTATGTGATTAATTCTGAAGTAATTTAAATTCTTATTTTGAATCTCATTTGATCTATTATCAAAATAAAAAAACAAACCTTTGTTGACAATCTCCTCTACATGGTGTTTAAAATGCTTCCTCATCCTTTCCCAAGTCATTTATGGCTCTATTTTGATAAGAAGGCATAGTAGGTTTAAAAATGATTCCACTAAGATGTCCATATTTTGATCTCTAGAACCTGTGACTATGTTATCTTGAAACACAAAAAGACCTTGCAAAAATGATGAAGATTTTGAGATAAGGAGATTTATTTTGTATTATCCAGGTGGGCCTAAACTAATACCAGGAATCCATAAAAGCAAAAACCTTTACCTAAAGATGTGGTCAGAGAGGGAGAGATGACTGTGGAAGAAAATCACAAAGAGATGCATTGCTGCTGGCTTTGCAGCTAGACAAAGGGGTTGGGAGCTGAGGTAATGCAGTTGGGCTCTGGAAGTTGGGAAGGACAGGGAAACAGACCTTCCTTGGGATGCAGAAATGGATGAAATCCTGATAACATACTGATTTTTAGCTCAGTGAATCCACTGACCAGACTTCTGATCTCAGAATTGTAAGATGAAAAAATTTTGCTGTTTTAAGCCATGGAATTTGTGATAACTTGTTATGACAGCTATAGAAAACAAATATAGAAAGCATTGGCTTTGTTCCACCTATGTTTGTATATTTAGAATACAAGTACTGACATGACTGGTAGCTGTCGTGAGAAAAAGATGTTTTAGTTATTAGCAGTTCAACTTTTCAAATTTTAGCTAAGCTTGTTAGGGATTTATAGTCAATACACCGATGCATGTAACACACAAATGTATTTAGAACTGAAAACTTGATCTCCAAAATTGTGTTCGTTGCATACAGTGTTAACTGCTGATAAATTAGAATATTTTGATAGATGTAGAACTAATCTTAAAGCTGACCACTCCTTAGCTTGGGCATCTTAGCAAACACCTCCGCTTTCTGTGTACATCATTCCTCATCTGGAAGATCCGCATATAATGCATAGCCCTCATTCTTAGGGTCTTTGATTAAAATGAGGCAATATACACAAAGGCAACCGACGAACCTTTAAATGTTCTGAAAATGTAATAGATTTTTAAATATTACTGCAAATTATCCATGGGAATGAAATTACCTTAAAATAAATCATTGTAAACACAACAGTAGGATTTTACGTGCATTGTATACTTGAACACAAAGGCACAATACATCGTAAGGTTCTTGGTCACTTTCCAAGAATCTAGAAGTAATTATTTTCTGGGGTTGTCTTATGTTTTTATTATGCCTTATATTTACTATCCTTAGCTCATCCTAAGGGAAGAACAGGTGATGGTTTGGGAGTCCACAGAGTGTTTTTGAACCATTCTACCACTGGGTATAGAATAGACACCTGTTTAAAATATGAGAAACAGGTGTTCTCATCCAGGATCAGAAGCCTGTGGAAACAACTGTGCAAAATGTACATCTTGGATCCCACTTAAGAAAGTTGTTTAAGATTGACTAGAGACTGACAATATGGAATCGAGTGGTACACAAAACACTCTGCCATGTAATGTTTACTCACAAACTTAGGACCTCCTACTGTGAACTGGCAGTCTGCTGGGTACCTGATCTGCAGAATAATGTACATCATACATCAAAGTGGTGTAGAATGGAGATGGAGTCTCTGATCTCCAAGTCTGATGAGGAAGTAGAATTGAGGAGATAATTAGTGGTTAGTCCTCTGAGAGAGGATCAAAACATTCTGTGTGAGAAAGTGAAGCTGGTCTTGTGAAAGAAAGTAGGATATTTTCTTTGTTTAAAAGCTGGGTGAAAGTGTTCCCAGTTGGAAAGGACAGCATGGATAAAGGCAGAGAAGATTTTGAAAGTAATGGTATGGCAAAAAATTTATTTCAATGGGGAAGAAAAATGGCGGCAGAATAGACAGACGGGTCCCGAGCCTTGTCCTGGACCAGATAGAAAGAACAGCTGAGGGTCGCACGGGGAGTATTTGTTGGTGAGTTAAGGGACATCTATACTCCAGGAGAAGATGGGGGACTGCTGAACGGGGTTCCCCTGACCAGGCATCCCCCACTGCTGCTGGGTCCCCTGCCAGAGTTATGGCCTCGGATGCGGAGACCTCACCATCTTGAAGAGGAAAGTGGATGTTATCAGAAGCTTGAAAACCTACAACTGCAGCAACCACCAAACAGCTGTGAGCCCCAGAACACCGGTCCCCAATTGGCGCAAACATGTGGATTCATAGGAGCTCTACACTTCACCACAGAAAGGTCAGATTTCGCCAGGGATAAGGTGAAGTCTCTGGTCCTGGCAGGAGAGAGAAATGCATGCACTGCGGGAGCTGGAAGACCGGGGGAAGTTTGTCTAGAAAAATCCATGGCTGTTGGGGCTGGCGTGTTCCATGAATGTGGAAGGGGGTCCTCAGAGCTGCTAACAGAAGGGATCTCTAAAGAGCAACTCATTTTGATCTGACGCAAAAGGACAGCCTAAAATTTTTAAAAGTGCTCTGGCTGCTTAGACCCAAGGGGGAAAGGGGGACTTGCACAGACTTGCCTGCAATCCCCCTGTTCGCACACTTGGGCTTTTTCCTCTTCAAATCCTTGCTTCTGATTAAGCCCAATACATAGGATCACCCAGTTGGGGACACCCTGGGAGACTGCAGGGGAAAGTTGTTTTTCTGGAACCTGGGGGTCAGAGCGGGGGGTGACCGTTGGAGAATCAGATCTGGGGCAGCCCACTCCCACAAAACAATATTGAGTGCCACAGGGAAAGCAGGATCTAAGCACAGTCTAGAGAGGCCATATAAACCTGGAAATTGATCCAGAAACACTGCCACCCAGGGTCTGAATCACGAATTGACTCTTGTGTAATCAAAAATAATGGAATACAAGAAATTAAGACACTGCCTGCTTAAGAATCAGGACTAGTGTACAACACTGAGGAACAGTGGAATGCAAGGATCTGCAATATTGTCCTGACTGGGAAACAGTTGTGCCAAAGAGAAAAATAGAATAGGTGAATGACCTTCACTACTGCACATTTTGTTTTTATTTTTTTCATCTTTACTTAAGAAACTAATTTTTTTCTTTTTTTCTCACTTGATTTTACCTTTTTAATTATTACATTTTTATTTTCAATCAGTATTATTACCACTACTATTTTACCTTTTTTTTTTTAAGTGTCATTTTATTTTCTCTTTATTTTAATTTGGGATTAGTGTTCTACATTTTATTTTCATCTTTCCTTTGGCATTATTTTTACTCTGTCTCAACACTACCTTTATGCTATCAATCTCTTCCTAACTTTTCCCCTTTTGGTGTCCTGTTTCTCTTACCCTTTTCCTGCTTTAGATTTATCCTATTCTTTCTCTTTACCCCCTGTTAAAATTTCACCCGACTTATATATCTAATTTCCAATCCCCTGCTCCAAGTCCATACACACCTCTCTCTTCTCTGACTTACCTATCCAAAAAATTGTTTTTCTCTCTGTCCTTATGTTGTTGTTTGCTTGAATGTTGATTATATCGATTCTTTATGCTTTTTTGTGAAATTTTTTTGCTTATTCTTTTTTTGTTTAGTTTTTTGTTTGCTTTGTTTTTGTCTGTTTTTTGCTTCTGTTTCCCCTCACCTCACTTGATATTAGTTGTTGTTTGTAGTTTGTATTCATCTCCAGGTACTTGTTGCTGACATTTGCTGGGATTAGTGGTTGTTCTCTTGGAGTTTTCTCCCATATATATATATAGCTTATATATATAAAAGTTCCCCTTTTCTTTCTTAGTCTCTTTATTTTCTTTCTTGCTTTTTTTTCCTTTTCCCAATTTCATTTGGCACTCCTTTTTATTTTTATTTTTCCTCTTCTTCTTTCTCTCTTAACCCCTAATTGCCATTCTCTGGTGGTCACCTTTATTGGGGGTTAATAATATTGTGAATACATTTCTGTTCAGTGCCTTGTGTGATATAGCTGGTTGTGTTGTATTTTGTGCCTTTAAATCAACACAGGGGAGAGAGAATTACATAACCAGACACCTGGAGAAGAGAGACCATGGGGAGACAAAGAAACAACCTGCATATGAAAGAAAAGTAGGCATCACCAGAAAAGGAAGTAAACAAAATGGAGGCAAGCAACCTGTCAGAGAAAGAAATCAGAAATATGGTCATAAGGTGGCTGAAAAGAATGGAAGACAAATTCGACAATATGAGTAAGAACCAAGAGGAAATGAAGAAGAGCCAAGAAGAAATGAAAAATGACATCACTGCTGTAAAGAACTCAATAGAAAGCATCAAGAGTAGACTAGAAGAAGCAGAGGACCACATCAGTGAGCTAGAAGACAAGGTGGGAAAACATACCCAAGTAGAGCAGCTTCTAGAAAAAAAAAAAATTAAAAAGCAGGAGGAGAGCCTAAGGGAACTTTGGGACAACACAAAACAAAACAATATCCACATAATAGGGGTTCCAGAAGGAGAGGAAACTGAGCAAGGAATAGAAAACCTGTTTGAAGAAATGACAGAAAACTTCCCTGATATAGGGGGGGAAAAAAAAAACCCACACAAATCCAAGAAGCTCACAGAGTTCCAAGCAAAATGAACCCCAAAGACTGACGCCAAGACACATTATAATTAAACTGGCAAAGATTAATGACAAAGTAAGAATCTTAAAAGCGGCCAGAGAGAGACAGAAAGTTACCTACAAAGGAATGCCCATCAGACTAGTGACTGATTTCTCAACAGAAACTCATCAGGCCAGAAGGGAATGGAATGAAATATACAAAGTCATGCAAAGGAAGGGCCTGAATCCAAGAATACTGTACCCAGCAAGGCTATCAATCAAAACTGAAGGTGAAATCAGGAGCTTCACAGACAAAAAAGGACTAAGAGAATTTATTACCACCAAACCAGCAATGCAAGAAATGCTAAAGGGTCTTCTATAAAAAACAAAAAATAGGATGTGAAGAAGAAACACAAGGGTAAAGCATAAAAATGGTGACAAATAAGTACCTATCAATAATAACTTTAAATGTAAATGGATTAAATGCCCCAATCAAAAGACATAGGGTAATGGATTGGATAAGAAAACAAGACCCTTATATCTGCTGTCTACAAGAAACTCACCTCAGAAAAAAAGATGCACACAGACTGAGGGTGAAGGGATAGAAAAGATTTTCCAGGCGAATGGAAATTAAAAGAAAGCTGGGATAGCAATACTTATATCTGACAAATTAGATCTCAAAGTGAAGGACATAACAAGAGATAAGGAAGGCCACTTCATAATACTAAAGGGAGCAATCCAACAAGAAGAAATAAGTCTGGTAAACATATATGCAACCAATACAGGAGCACCCAAATACAAAAAAACAAAACAAAAAACTCCTGGAAGATATCAAGAAAGAGATCGATAGTGGGGTATTAAAGTCTCTATATTAATACAATCATAGTAGGAGACTTTAATACCCCACTATCACCATTGGACAAATCCTCTAAATAAAAAATTAGCAAAGGAACATAAATCCTAAATGACTCACTAGACCAGATGGAATTAGTTGACATCTTCAGAACATTTCATCCCAAAGCAACAGAATATACATTCTTCTCAAGTGCACATGGGTCATTTTCAAAGATAGACCATATGCTGGGACATAGGCAAAGTCTCTTCAAATTCAAGAAGATAGAAATCATATCAAGCATCTTCTCAGATCACTGTGGCATAAAATGGGAAATCAACTACAATAAAAACAATCCAAAAAAAAATCAAACACATGGAGACTAAACAGCATGCTATTAAACAATGACTGGGTTACCAGAGAGATCAAGGAAGAAATAAAAAGACATCATGGCAACAAATGACAATGAAAGCACAAAAGTCCAAAATCTATGGGACACAGCGAAAGCAGTCTTGAGAGGGAAGTTCATAGCTCTACAAGCCTACTGCAAAAAAACAAGAAACAATGGTAATAAATTACCTAACCCTACAAATCAAAGAGTTAGAAAGAGAGCAACAAGAAAAGCTAAGTGTAAGCTGAAGGAAGGAAATAATAAATATCAGAGCGGAGATAAACGACATAGAGACCAAAGAAACAATACAAAAGATCAACAAAACCAAGAGCTGGTTCTATGAAAGGATAAACAAGATTGATAAACCTCTAGCCAGGCTCACCAAGAAGCAAAGAGAGAGGACCCAAATAAAGAAAATCAGAAATGAAAGTGGTAAAATAACAACAGATCCCACCGAAATAAAAAGGATTGTTAAAAAATACTACGAACAACTCTATTCCAACAAACCGGACAGCCTGGAGGAACTATTCCTAGAAAATATAACCTTCCAAAACTCAATCAGGAAGAATGTAAACATCTCAATAGGCCAATAACTATGGAAGAAATTGAAGCAGTCATCAAAAAGCTTCCAGCTAACAAAAGCCCAGGGCCAGAAGGCTTCACAGGGGAGTTTTACCAAACATTCAAGGAAGAACTAAAACCTATACTCCTCAGACTATTCCAAAAAATTCAAGAGGAAGGTACACTTACAAACTCCTTCTATGAAGCCAGCATTACCCTAATACCAAAACCAGATAAAGACAACACAATGAAAGAGAATTACAGGCCAATATCCCTCATGAACGTAGATGCCAAAATCCTCAACAAAATTCTAGCAAATTGGATCCAGAGGTACATCAGAAAGATCATATACCATGACAAAGTAGGGCTTATCCCAGGGATGCAAGGATGGTACAATATCTGTACATCAATAAACGTGATTCGTCACATAAACAAATGCAGAGATAAAAATTATATAATCATATCAATTGATGCAGAAAAAGCATTTGACAAAATCCAACACCCTTTCATGATAAAAACTCTCAACAAGGTGGGAATAGAAGGATCATACCTCAACATAATAAAAGCTATATATGATAAACCCACAGCTAACATCATACTCAATGGGCAAAAACTAAAACCATTTCCCCTAAGAACAGGAACAAGACAGGGATGCCCACTCTCACCACTCCTGTTCAACATAGTACTGGAAGTATTAGCCATTGCATTTAGACAAGAAGAAGAAATAAAAAGCATCCAAATTGGAAAAGAAGAAGTAAAGCTGTCCTTATTTTCAGATGACATGATATTGTACATAAAAACCCCAAAAGACTCCATCAAAAAACTAATAGACTTAATAAATGAATTCAGCAATGTAGCAGGATACAAAACTAATGCCAAGAAATCTATGGCATTTCTATACACCAATAATGAACTTACAGAAAGAGAGACTAAAAAAGCAATCCCGTTTACCATCGCACCAAAAAAATTAAGATACCTAGGTTAAACTTAACTACGGAGGTAAAAGACCTATACGTGGAAAACTACAGGACACTGAAAAAAGAGATAGAGGAAGACATAAATAGATGGAAGAACATACCATGTTCATGGATTGGGAGAATCAACATCATTAAAATGTCCATACTACCCAAAGCAATCTATAGATTCAATGCACTCCCCCATTAAAATACCAATGGCATATTTCACAGACCTAGAAAGAACTCTCCAAAAATTCATCTGGAATAAAAAAAGACCCTGAACAGCCACAGCAATCCTGAGAAAGAAGAATAAAGTAGGAGGGATCTCAATACCAGATTTCAAGCTGTATTACAAAGCCACTGTTCTCAAAACAGCCTGATACTGGCACAAGAACAGACATATAGACAAATGGATTAGAATACAGAATCCAGATCTCGACCCAAACCACTATGCTCAATATTTGTCAAAGGAGGCAGGAACATACAATGGAGTCAAGACAGTCTCTTCAATAAATGGTGTTGGGACAATTGGACAGATACATGCAAAAAAATGAAACTAGATCACCAACTTACACCATACACAAAAATAAACTCAAAATGGATACAGGACTTAAACATAAGTCGGGAAACCACAGAAATACTAGAGGAATCCACAGGCAACAAAATCTCAGACATATGCCAAAAGAACTTCTTCACTGATACTGCTCATAGGGTAATGGAACCTAAAGAGAAAATAAACAAATGGGACTATATGAAAATAAAAAGCTTTTTCACAGCAAATGAAACCATCAACAAAACAACAAGAAAGCCCACTGCATGGGAGAACATATTTGCAAATGTTATCACTGATAAAGGTTTTATCTCCAACATCAACAGGCAACTTATACAACTCAATAAAAGGAAGATAAATGATCCAATAAAAAAATGGGCAACAGATCTAAATAGAATCTTTTTGAAAGAAGACAGAAGGAAGCTCAAGAGACACATGAAAACATACTCAAAGTCACTAATTATTTGAGAGATGCAAATCAATACGACAATGCTGTACCATCTCACACCTGTCAGAATGGCAACCATCAACAAATCAACAAACGACAAGTGCTGGAGAGGATGCGGAGAAAAAGGAACCCTCGTGCACTGCTGGTGGGAATACAGACTGGTGCAGCCACTGTGGAGAACAGTATGGAGTTTCCTCAAAAAACTAAAAATGGAGCTCCCATCTGACCCAGTAATCCCACTCCTAGGAATATATCCTAAGAAACTAGAAACACCAATCAGAAATGATATATGCACCCTATGACCATAGCAGCACAATTTACCATAGCTAAGATTTGGAAACAGCCTAGGTCCCCGTGAGCAGATGACTGATTCAGAAAACTATGGTATATCTACACAATGGAATACTATGCTGCCATAAAAAAGAAGGGATTCTTACCATTTGTAGCAAACTGGATGGAACTGCAGAACCTTATGCTAAGTGAAATAAGCCAGTCAATGAAAGAAAAATTCCACATGATCTCACTCATTTGTGGATAATAAAGAACACTATAACCTGATGAATAAAAAGATAGATACAGAGGCAGTAAAGCATTAAACAGACTGTCAAATCACAGCAGGAAGGTTAGGGAGAAGTGGGGGAGATAAGAGATCAACCGAAGGACTTGTATGCATACACATAAGCATAACCAATGGACGCAAAACATTGGGGGGTGAGGGCATGTATGAGAGTGGGGTGGGGAGGGGCAATGGTAAGATATGTACACACACACACACAAAAGAAAGTAATGGTATGGCAAAGGTAATGTTTATGTTTTAAACAAACAAGCTATATCTATGTAGATACAGATATATATATGACACTATATATATGCTGTTACATGTATAAGAATACACATGTTATATATAAAACTATTATACATATAAAATTAAATATTTAGCTCTGGTGTGGAGAGTGGAGTTGGGGTCCCAAGTGATCAGTGTAAAAGCAAGAGTGGAAGACAGGAGAAGAATAAGAGAGGACCTATTGGGGCACCACAGTGGTGATCAGATTTTGGTGACTAACTAACTAATGAGCAAGCGTGGGAGACCTTATAAACATGAGTCCACCAATGAGATGATACATGCAAAGCACTTAGCACATTGCCTGCTACGATAAACTCGAGAATAAAGATTATGATTAAACGTAAAAAAGAAAGTACATCAAGACTGGGAGGAGGGGCGGAGGTCCTGAATGGGCTTGTCTGACACCTATAGGTGCTGTAAAAAAAACACACAAAAAAAGTGAGTCCAAGTTTTCTGACACATGTGACTGAAATGTACAAAGTCTAAGAAAAGCACCATGGGGGTAAATTTCTTTGCACTTTGTGGTGTCTGGGATATTTAGTTGGCAATGTCTAGCCAAAGGTTGGAAACAGATGAATGAAGCTCCAGGAAAGATTTGGGGATTAATAATTCATGTTTTATTCACCTTTTAAACCACATTGGCTAGACACACACACAAAAGATTAATTGGTCAATGACATGGATACAAAATTTTAATTAATATACATTTTTATGAGAGCTACAGTTCTACCAAGGTTACTTTATGAACCCATTTTTATTCAAAAATTATAGCAGACAATTTATGGGGAAACCCAGAGAAAACTAGAATGTGGTAGAGCTCAAAGAAGACTTTTAGTTCTTCTTTTATATTGTTAAATTATAAAATAATTACCTGTATAAGTAAAAATAGTAAAAAAACAAAAACAAGAGGTCACTTTTTCTCAAATGATATGGGTTGGGCCAGTCTTTGACACCGTCACCTTCATCTCCATTCTATACCACTTTGATTTCTGGGCTTTCATTGCCTTTTTCAGTTTTCAGCTCTGTGTTTATCACCATAGTGGTTTATATCAGACCCCCTAATAAGCATTAAATCCAGAGGAGATAAATATAGGGTAATTTCATAAATGGTACTTTGCTGTCAAATTTGTTTTCTTTGCTGGGAGCAAGAATAATCCAGCACGAAGTACATAGTTGCTTGGACTTTACTCATTTAAAGTATTAAGGAGCTGGGTTACCTTGTCTACAGTTTGTACATGGTTATGAATATGTATACAGTATATGGAAGCATGGAACAGACTGACAGGTCTCAGAGAGAAGTGGGGAGGGAGGATAGGAAAAGATTAACCAAAGAACGTATGCATACATGCGTAACCCATGAATACAAACAATAGTGCGGTGAAAGTCTAAAAGGTGGCGGTGGGGAGTGGAGGCGGTCAATGGGGGGAAAGATGGGACATCTGTAATACTTTTAACAATAAAGTGAAATTAAAAACAAAACAAAACAATAGCAACAATAAAACCTCTTAGGACATGTTCAACATTATTTCAATATACAGCCTCACCTTTCATAGCTAGCACTTTGTCTCTATCCAGAAAAACATTAAAATAATACAAATTGGAAAGGCACTTGTTTGAAAAATAGCTGCATTTCGTTTGGCTGATTATTAGTTGTTATTCCCTGTCCAGGTGAAAGCTATGACTAGAATCCTGTTTGGCCAACAGAAGCAGTCCATCATGAACCTGGACACAAGTAAGCACAAATGTTCCTTGAAAAATGGCATGGAGACAAAATTTGAGTGACTTTCTTTCCATGAAAATGTTCTATCAGCATTAAATTCATTGTAGTAAGTGTCTCACAAATATGATGTGTTAACAGATATAATGTGTTAACATATTGCTAATTTTGTCTGAATGCTAATGGGTTATTTTGAGTTAAATTCTTCCTCAAGGAGGAATTTTTGAATTCCAGTGAGAATTGAGAAATTAGGAGTAAGTTTATATTTTATTTGGGCTCTGTTAAAAACATGAATGAATAGCTTTGTTTATATATTAGTAGAGGCCTGGTGCACAAAATTTGTGCACTCCGGGGAGCGGTCCCTTGGCCTGGCCTGCACCCTCTCGCAGTCCAGGAGCCCTCAGGCAATGTCCAACTGACAGCTTGCACTTGACTTCTGGCTGAACAGCGCTCCTCCTGTGGAAGTGCACTGATCACCAGGGGGCAGCTCCTGCATTGAACATCTGCCCCCTGGTGGTCAGTGCACGTCATAGTGACTGGTCATTCTGCTGTTCGGTTGATATGCATATTAGCCTTTTATTATATAGGATACTTGACCAAATCATATCACACCAGTGCTTCTTACTTTCTGGGCTCCTACATCCAGCTCATAGTGCTTCGGACTGTGCCCTGGCTCCTTGCAGGGTCTCCCTTCATCTGCCACAGTCCCATTCTCCATAGCCAATTCTTCCTCCAGGAGACAGCGATAGTTACAAACCCTGGGATCAGAGCCAGCATGGCTGGTAAAATCTTGGCCCTGCCATTTAATACGTGTATAATTAGAACAAATGAGTGAAGTCCTCAAAGGCTCAGTTTCTTTATGTTAAACGGGAAAAAATATCTCAAGGTAATTCTGAGTCTGGTACACAGTAAAAATCATGTAACTCCATAATCAAATGTTTTATTCTTCTGGTGAGCAACTTCTAAAGTACTCAGATAAAGAATTCAAACCAACACATTTTACCAGTTTACACATACAAAAGAAAATAAACAATGATTTATTCTGTGAGCTAAAGAATCACATTTGTAGAAAAGCTCATGAATCACAGGAGGCCAAAGGGCCTTTTTTTTCAGTATGTACCTACAAATGGAAATGTAAAGTTTATCTTCTCACCTACTACCTGTCTTGGGGTGTTATGCCCAGATTTCGTGATCCCCAAAGACCACCAAGGAGCCGAGTCCGATGCAATAGCAAGGAGCCTTTATTCGAGCTAGCCAGGTGACTGCTCTGCCATTCTCCACGCAGGGAGTCAGGAGAGCAGCCCCCACCCTTTGTGCAGGACCACTTTTAAGCACATTAACCACATCCTGTTCTTGCAGAGCAAGTAACCCAAGACAAAACAGTTTTTCCCAAGCAACGTCAGAGTCATGCCATTGACGACCATGTTATTCACAGGGTCATCCTGTTCTTCAGAAAGCTGACAGTGTTCTATGAAAGAAGGCCTACGTGCTGGGAAGGGGCCATGAGACCGTATCTCAAGGCCTGGCCTGGTGTCAGCACTGACAACTCTATCTGGGGCAGAGTCCACGGCCTCAGTAGTGCTCAAAAATTCCTACTCTCCAACAGGGGCACCCATACTATTGTTATTTGATCTTGCATTTAATGCTAAAATAAAAGTGTTCTACAGCAGAGCATCTATTTGCAATCCCAGTGCACTAGGAAAAAGAAAAACAGATAAAAACATTCAAATAGCCAAAAAAAATCATAATTCTTTAATAATATCACAATGGTACTTTTTGATTTTAAGAAAATGATTAAGAAGGCAATAAACTGACTTATATTATAATTTAACTTTCATAAAAATCATGTTTTACTCTAATTTGAACCAATGGGAAACAATGACAGAAAAGTTTAAAATGTTCTTTTCATAAAGTCAGAGTATATTTTTCTTTTCATAAGTTGTGAGATAAAGTTAAAAATATTTGTAAATTAAATTATGGGCAGGTACTTTGTCATTACCCCAAATTAATTTCCTTAGAATTACCTCCCCAATTTTGCCAAATTATCTCCCAAATAGTGCCAGTTTCAATTTGAATAAATTAATTGGAAGTGCTTCTTATAATTGCTTATCTTTTTAGAAATGGAATCAAATGTTTGGACCCTTGGGGCATCATTAAACAAAATGAAAATCGCCCAGTTGATTCAGTTATGAGGTGCACATTTTTTAAAAAAGATTAAAATTAAGGTTATTTCTCAACCTACAAAAATAATTGTATTTGAGATTCTTTGACATCTTACTGATTTCACTACTTGCTCCTGCAATGATTTCTTTTCTGAACTGGCCCGAATATTGATATCTTCTACAGAAGGCTCATTAAATCACACTAGTCACTTGGATGTTTTAGCAAGTTATTTCACAAAGAGAAAAGACGACTGGTTCTGCCACATAACAGAGCACCAGATAATAATAATGGCAATGTGCATGAAAGCTAGAAAATATATACATTATAGTGAGAGTGTGTGGGAGGCCAAGTCTGTAGTGATGTCCAGGAGGCATTCACGCATGGTATGCCTCAAACCCAAGAGTGACCCAGCTCCAGAGAGAAAAGCCAAACGTGTATCAGAAATCCTGAACAAAAACTATCCTAAAAAGACACAATCCAGAAGCCATGAGAACAATATTTCACAGATTTAAGTATATAAAAATATAAACTTCTAGAAAGCACTCAAGAAAAAAAATTCACAGATTTGACTACATAAAAAAGTATAAACTTCTAAAAAACAATAGATACTTAAAAACGTTGAAAGACACATGACATGTTAGAATAAAATATTTACACATCCTATACATTAGACTAAGTTTTAACATCCTAAACGCTCGGAAACAGCCAGAGAGAAAATCTCAAAGTCAAAAGGAAAAAAAAAAACAAAGGAGATGAACAAGCAATTCCATCTTAGCCATACAAATGGCTGATAAACAATCAAAAGTCCTGCTAGTAATCCAAGTATGCAAATTGAAAGAGCAATGAGTAACTTTTTTTCTCTACTGAATTGTCAAAAATGGAAAAAAAAAATCCAGTGTTGGCAAAGGTGGGGGTCAATGGCACTCTATAGATCCCTTTAATATGTCTCACATATGTGCATGAGGAAATTATATACATATACATATATATCACCATTATAATAATAATACATCTACATATCAATCTATGCACTAGCATTATTATACTATAGAGACTAATAATCTAAAATTCCACGATTAGAAGGATGGTTTGACAAATAAGTTAAAGCCATTCATGGGATATTATGCAGCAAGTAGGTAGTTTTGTTTATTCTGATAAGGAAATTACCCAAGTCATGGTACTGAGTAGGGGAAAGCAAGTTGTAAAATAATATGAATAGGATAATTGATGATAATTAAAAAAAAACACACAAAAAACTGTAAATGTGTGAGGGTAAAGAAAAACACACAAACACACATGAAGTCATTCACAATGGTTATTCCTTAGGTGTGGAAGTGGGAACACTTCCACTTCTTTACTTTAAATATGTATCATTTAGGTGTGTTCACCTAGAAAGAATTGAAAAAGAAAAAAAAAAGAAATAAAAACTACTTACTCTGTTTTTCAAAGTCCTCCCATGCCCATAGCTCTCAGATCTCATTTTCTCCTTTGCCTATCACCCTTCCTTCTGCTGGAAAACACTGGTTTTCTTTCTCTTTAAAAATCCACAAGCTTGCCCTGACCAGTTTGGCTCAGTGGATAGAGCATCGGCCTGCGGACTGAAGGGTCCTGGGTTCGATTCCGATCAAGGGCATGTACCTTGGTTGCGGGCACATCCCCAGTGCGGGGTGTGCGGGAGGCAGCTGATTGATGTTTCTCTCTCATTGATGTTTCTGGCTCTCTATCCCTCTCTCTTCCTCTCTGTGAAAAATCAATAAAATATATTTTTAAAAAATCCACAAGCTCATTCTGATAGGGCCCTTGGTTTGGACTTTTTTTTCCTGATCTTCACTTGCCTGACTGGGGCCATTCATATCTCGGCTAAAACTGGACTTCAAATGAGAGACCTTTCCTAACCACTGCATCACTAGAACCTAGGTTCCATGAAATCCATACCTTGACTGTCTTCTTCTCTGGGGTATCCCCAATATCTTGACTAGTTCATCACACACACTGGACAATCAACATATTATTTGTTGAGCAGTGAAATAAGCACTTACTATGTGATAGGCACTGTGTTATTGGTGATACATACAGCCTTTCTTCAGTCTACCTCAGTGATTGGCAAACTCATTAGTTAACAGAGTCAAATATCAACAGTACAACGATTGAAATTTCTTTTGAGAGCCAAATTTTTTAAACTTAAACTTATTCTAATGCCACTTCTTCAAAATAGACTCACCCAGGCCATGGTATTTTGTGGAAGAGCCACACTCAAGGGGCCAGAGAGCTGCATGTGGCTCTCGAGCCGCGGTTTGCTGACCACTGGTCTACCTAAACAGTATTATCATGGTTTTATAACTATGGAGGGCCCATATTCACCCCTTGGTATGTCTGGCTCCAAATTCTTATTTTTCCATTAAATTACTAGGAAAGGTGAATGAATACGGGAGCACTGTGAGTTCTGTGATTATCTTTGCTTGAATGTCGCATTATAAATATGTTTATTGAAGTACTTGTCCTTTAACACATATTTACACGTTGATTTTTCATGAGACTCTGATTTTCGTGAGAGTAATGACTGTGCCTTATGTATCTGTATAGCCCTCAGTGCCTGAAATATAGTAGCTTTGCAATAACTATTCGTTGAAGAAATAGATGAATTTAGAGAATCCCAATTACTGATGACTAAAATGAGAGCTCATCCTTTAATTGATGTACTGTAGAGCTTTATAATAAACTAGAGGCCCAGTGCACATACGGGACCCCTCAGGGGATGTCTGGCAGTTGGACATCCCTCTCATAATCTGGGACCACTGGCTCCTAACCACTCACCTATCTGCCTGCCTGGTCGCCCTTAACTGCCCTCCCTTGCCAGCCTGGTCGCCCCTAACTGCCTCTGCCTCGGCCCCCGCCACCTTGGCTTTTTCCGGAAAGATGTCCAGAAGATGTCTGGTCTAATGAGCATATTACCCTTTTATTAGTATAGATTTTCTTAACCAAGTAACTTTTGAATTGTAAAACTTAGCACTTTGAGTACAGAAATTTTATGTATTAAAAATTGGTTGAGTAAATTGATAGTCTTGGTTTAAAGAGTTTATGTTACTTTCAGATAGCTATTCTTTAAAATAAAATATTTTTATTTTCAGAGGCACAAGTATAATTATTGGTATCCTATAACAATATTTCTTTATAGAGGTATAAGAATATTTTGGATTATCTGCCATTTAAACTTTTTGGCAGAATTGCTTTTGTTCACAACTTTTTAGATACTATTATCTTGTGTTTTAGTTTCTGTGTCTAGGCCAATATATACAAAAGATTATGTATTGCCTTAGCTGGTTTGGCTCAGTAGATAGAGTTTCGGCCTGCGGACTGAAGGGTCCCATATTCCATTCTGGTCAAGGGCATATGCCCAGGTTGTGGCTTAATCCAGTGTCAGGTGTGCAGGAGGCAGCAGACCAATGATTCTCTTTTATCATTGATATTTCTCTCTCTCCTTCTCCCTTCTTCTCTGAAATCAATAAAAAATATCTTCTAAAATATAAAAATAATAAAAAGTATGAAAATTTAAATCATGTAATATGCTGCCATTATCTTACCTAACACAATACCTTGATGTCATGTAAAATGCAGCCCGTATTTATATTTTTCCTATTTATCTCAAAATGGTATTTTCCTTTAAAAGGCTGCTTGAATGATAACCCAAACACGATCCACATAATACATATCACATTTAATTATTTGTGTCTTTAGTCTCTTAATTTTGAGAAGTTTCTAGAAGCAATGAATTATTTGAGGATACTAATTAGAAGGTTTAGTTTTAAATTTATGTCCTTGTCTCTGAATTATCACTTTTTCTTTTATGGTAATTTTTCTGATTTTTTTTAGTCTTACGTTGCAGGCAGTCCTCAAAAATCTGGTGAGCTTTCCTATTTGTTTATATTTAGAATTAGGCAAGAACATATTACTGGGACAATTAACAGGCTTTAATTGAGGCTGGCTGTTGGTTAGGACTCTGGCCTCAGGTAACAGACTAATTAAAGTGGCTTAAACAGTGTGGAACATCTATAGACATAGAGGTAGATTTTTCCAAGTGTAATTTATAAGTTACTAATGTCATTTATAGTAGAGGCCCATAGACTTGTCCCTTACTCAAAAATGGCTATAACAATTCCTATGTAATATGACAAATACGGTGAAGAAAAAGGGTGTTTTCTCCTAAGATTTTTTTTTTATCCTTAGTGAGAAAAATTTTCCCTGGAAGTCTTTCAAGACCTCCTTATACCTTATTGTTCAGGGCTGGGTCAAATGCTTATTGCCAAGATATAAGAGAGTCTTCAAGAGTGAGTATTTGGCACTTTTAGCCTCAATGGTGATAACCAAGCTCTGCCAATAAGGAAAAGCTTGGGGTGGCATAGATGATTTTGGGGTAAACAACTCACAGTAGCTGTCACATGGGGATTGAGTGAGAAACCAACTCATATTCTGGAATCCCCTAGGTAGTTTTGTTTCATGAATCTCGTTGGTGTCAGCCAAGTTCATTGGCTCTCTCATGGCTTTGTTTTTGTGAACAATCTAGGATCTGCTGATGAATTTTCCCTATTGTCTTCATCAATGTGGATTTATGTCTTATTTTTACTTGACTGTCATTTTCTTAGGGTTTTGAAGAAAAAATGTGTGAAGTCAGTCTATCATCTTGACATGGAAGTTCAGAATTCAATTGCAACAGTAGTTTTGATTACTCATCTATCTTTACAATTTACAATTAAGGGGGAAATCATGAGTTCATTACACTCTGCTACTTTTCCATATATAGCATTTCTCCGAAACTTCCTCAAAAAATTCTACCAGACCTAAGGAAAGTCTTTGTTCATTTTACACCAGAATCCTATATCCCTACAAATTTCTTCTTGTATAGCTATTGGCGAATGTCACTGCCAAAATAATTTATCTCACCTGTTGTTTTATTTATGAGTAATTTTCCCTTCTTAGCCTCATTTCTTTCTGTATGAAATTACTCATAGACCTCTATCAGATGGTCCCCACAGAAATCATCCCTCTTAATCCTATGGCTATGTCTTTTTACACAGAATAGTGAACTTCTCTTTTTCTAGAGACACTCCAGATTTTCCTTGTAATAAAATAGATCATTTTATAAATTCAAGACCATTTAAATTACTCTGTTTAAATATTGGTTGATTGTTATTCTGAACCTCATTTTTACAATGTAAACTACAGGATTAAAAAAGTATTTAGGATGAAAAATAAAAATTCAATTTTTCATCTTTTTCTATAAACTCATGGCAAGTAGCAAATTGTTCTAAAGACATACTTCATCCCCATTACTGTGACTTTAACCTAAAAATGTGGTACTTAAATATGTATTAAGAACGAATAATTGCCATTTATTGCAATGCCTATTTTTCTCCTCTGTGTAAAATCATGATGCTCTCTTTCAAAGGGCAGCTTAGTCCAAGCTCAGCTTCCACCCACTACACAAATGTTTCAGATTTCTAGATTCATACACAGCAGAAAGTATAACTTTCAAAATATTTCTATACCAATAATTAAGCACTAAAGATAATAAATTCAATATAGTTTCAAAAAATTACAAAATACATTTTGTACTTTATAGCTCTAGGCTTGCTGATTTTCTTCAAACAAGTCAAGGGTTTTTTTCAGCACTAGAAATATTTCTCTATGTTAACACTAAGTTGAAGATGTATGTGAATAAGTATTACATTATTTAATAAATTTAATCTTTTCTGGGACATGATGACAATGTCCACTACATAATTTGAATGTTGAAATGTATCTATCATAAAGATTTCTATACACATATTCCAGTAATATTACTGGAATAATTTATTGGAAATTAGAAAAAACCAGACAAACATTTTTTAAGTTGAGACTCTGGGACATTCTCATTAATATTCTTTAAATTTTTATATTCTACTGTATTAATGAAATATGCTAGGTAGCATTTTGTCTAAAAATAACATTTAAATGAGAAATTAGTTAATGATGAAATAGTTGTACACAAAGATAATTATCTTCAAAGACACAATCTAAAATTATTTT
Organism: Corynorhinus townsendii; assembly: GCA_026230045.1. Lineage (NCBI taxonomy): Eukaryota > Metazoa > Chordata > Mammalia > Chiroptera > Vespertilionidae > Corynorhinus > Corynorhinus townsendii. The sequence goes on from JAPDVU010000008.1 coordinate 74,830,256, forward strand.
TTATCAAGAAAATGACTTCTATCTGTATTTTCTTTTAATATCTGAATCTCTGTAAAATGTTTTAGAATAATATAATACTTGCAAGCAAATGGGGTGGGAAAGATTTAAGCTTACACCAACTAACAGTAATTAATTATTTAGTGTAGACTTGTTTATTTTGGAGTTAAATACTGGAACTGAGGGTTATCATATCCAATGTTGTTTCCTGGGTTCTCTATACATTTTCTATGGTCTCTATTAGCCTTCAGTGGTTAAAGCCTGCACTTCATTAATTTATACTGCATTTTATTAATGGACAGATAAAACCATCTTCTTAAATGTGCAGATCAAGTGGTGGTTTATACTCAGGACTAAACCATTTCATCAATTATCAGTGTGTCCTTAGTATATACACTCTTGTCTTGAGTTCAGCATTGAATTAATAAATACATATTTCTGATGGAGAGTTTTCCACCACCAACTCAGTTCAGCACATAATTTTTCCTTCGTAAAGCAGATTGCTTCCTCTTTGGGTAATTTTAATATAAAACACACATGGATATTCTTTTTTAAAGAAAACATCACAAGTTGTAAACATATACCTATTTCTGATAAATAATTGCAATGACGAATCTCAATACCTACATTAATTGGAAACATTTTGACTTTGAGGGAAATACCCTAAAATCTATAATTATTAGAGAAACAGTCTCTTACTATATAAGAAGAATAGATGTAACTACCAAAAGTCTTAGTAATGCAAAAGTAATTCCTCTGTTACAATGTTACTTATGCAGTTATTCCCCTTAGGTAATAATATCCAAAGAATCAAGAAACCTCCTGTATTAAAAGAGCAATTATAGTCATGTGTATAAAAGATAAGTCCTTTGTAAATTATACTTATAAATTATAACTCTATTATATGGGTTATATTAATAAAAATCTATTTAGAAAGGAAAAAGAGAGTGATGGTAACGTGGACAGAATACCTAGAGAATTGTATGATGTGGATTTTGCCCTGGTCACAATTAAGAAAAAGTATCAAGTTTTGGTTGCACAATCCCCCCGGCTGGTTGCCATGCTCCAGCAACCACCTTTATTAATGACTTTAAGAAAGAGAAAAGCCAGATACAAATTAATAAATAAATTAGGGAAAGAAGTATTAATGATCTAGGTAGTTCTACCTTGGAGAGGACAGAGGAGGAGTTTAAGAGGGATTTGTGGGTGGGACAAAAGGCCAGGACAAAGGGCAGTGCTATGAGCTTGGATTTAGGTGTCTGTGTACTGAGCCTTGTTACTCAGGGACTTGTGGATACTCAGACCTGTCACTTCCCCTGAGGGTTTTCTCCATCACTCTAGGAAATGTATACGGGTCACTTCAGCTGCTTTATCTTGTGGTCACTCCTGCATGGAAGAAAACTCTAGACCAGGACATTCTCCTGGTCGTTGGGGCTGTGTATGAGTTGGGTGACTAGCAATTTTACTAGGTTGATATAATTGTTTCCTCTCCTCACTTTTAAATCCATCCCAAAAACTAGAATAAGTAGAGAGGGAAGTTAATAGTGTGAACAATCTACACTAATAAAAGAGAATGATGCAAATTGACTGTACCTCTGTGACACCCACCAGCCAATCAGGAGTGAGTATGCAAATTAACCCAACAAAATGGTGGGTTAATTTGCATACACAGACATGGAGCAAAGACTGAAGGCTCCACCCTAGTGAAGACTAAAGACTGAAGACCGAAGGCTCTGCTGCGGCCGGAGCCAAGCCTGAGGGCTAAAGGCTTGGCTCCACTGAAGGCTGGAGGCTTGACTCTGCTGTGGCCTGGGTCCTGGGTGCTGGAGAAAGACCAGTGCCAGCAGCCAGAGGAAGGAAGGTCTATTGCACGAATCTTTGTGCAATGGGCCTCTAGTATAGTTTATAACAATAACAGTAAGTTAATGCATAATATTAGGCATACCATTATGGTTACTATTCTTATTGTTTTCAAGCCATCATCTCCCCCACCCCCCCCTCACAAAATGGAAATGAGCAAATGAAAATGGAGAGAAAACAAAGAAAGCTCAAAATACTTCTCACATACCACCTTTCCAACCCACTTGTTTTCACTCATTCGCCAATACTTAAATATATTACCTCCAGCATGCTTTTCCTCCCTTTTCTTCCTCCATCTAAACATTTTCACATCCTGGATAGATTTCTATCACAGTACTGACCATACTAGGTTCACACAGGAAAATTTTTTCTGGAAATCCCTCACAGACATTCAACTTGAATATGACTTCATTGGTCCATCAATATAACATAAACGAGGTTGATCAACATCCTGGATACGTGTACCAATGAGTATGACCTAATAATGACATTACAGAAGAAGCTCATTTCTCTGGAAGAGAAAAAGGCCAGACCTTTTCTGAATTTAGGAGGTTTTAATCACCTGGAGAAACAGTTTTCTAAAACTGTTGGTTGGCTGGTTTATTTCTCTTCGTATTCAGATTAAGCACAAAAAAGAAACATTTTTTTAAATCCCTGAGTTAGGAGTGGGTGTCCTCATATGTCCAGTGACACAGAAAGCCTACTCTAAAATGGAAAACTCTAAACATAAATTAAGTCCCTAAGAAACCCAGAATAGAAGGAACCTGAGGAGGACCTGGTTGGGGGGGGAGGTGGGCATCTCCCAGTTGTTTCTCTCTTCCCAGGTATGCTGTCAATCTATCATCCTATTTTCCTTCTTTCTTCTATTCTTTTCTATTTCTACTTAGAATGATTTGAAACCTGATAATGTTTAATATACTTATTATTTGTTGATTAAGAAAACCACTGAGTTCTTAATACAATGAGAATGCTGAATATATCTCATAATATTATTAAAAATCAACTCCTTTTTATAAGCATACGACTTTTCAGTAATTGTCTTAGTGGCCCTTACAGAAAATAAATCTTTATGCCTAATAATAATTGTAAAATTTCAAGACAGCTTTCCTTTATGGAACATGAATCTCTGGCATCAGAATCATATGAAGCTCCAGATTAAGTTCAAGGGCTATAGGATTATCCACTTTGTGTGTGAAATTTGGGGCTATTTCATCAACAATACTTAATTATTATATTGGACATAAAGTGACAGCCCCATTAATTAGCTCAGAGACTAATATTATTCATTCTTTTGGCATTGTAGCAATTCACATTACAGTGAAGCTAATATGGGAATGATAAATGACAACAGGCTACTACAATTATTTCCATCTATTGAGTCAAATTAATGCAACCCAAACAGAAGTGTGCAGGGGAAAATATTGCAGTGGCACTGAAACAATGTAAAGTGTTATCAAAGTGTCACAAACAATCTGGGTTATTTGAGAAACTCTCTACTGTACCTAATGAAGCCAAAATACTTCATTAGGGAAAGACTCAAATATTACCTGTCATCTCAACCAGCTAAATCTAGAATAGTGGGCCTCAAGCATGACTAGTCATCAAAAATATCTGGAAACTTTTCTAAAAGAAGAATTGAGATTTTTGTGTCTTTCTCTTTCCTTCCTTCCATTTCATTCCCACCATTTCTGAATCGATATGTGCATTTTCATAAACAGCTCAGGTGATTTGATGCAGATTTGGGAACCACAAGTTTAGAAACATAAGTGTACAATACACATACTTCAATTCACTCAATGTAGCTGTGTGTTGCAAAGATGTTGTGTGCCAAGTCAAGGTGGGCATTATTTGAGGAAAGTGGTATGTGAAATATTTACATTGATTGCCATTTTAGAACAGTATTTTCATTGACTATAAATTAAACATAAAAATTCATCTTTTGTGAATTTCTATGTCTACCCAAGTTAGAAATTTTCTTCTACTTGTACTAGTATTTAATAGGTTATCTGAAAATTCACTAGAAAAAGCAACAATGAAATACTGATTTGCCTAAAATTTTATTTAAGATAAAAGTTACAAGATTTGTATTTTTTATAAGTTTCCAGTTTAAACTGGTTAAACTGCTTTCACACGAGGTCTACCCTATTGACTAATAAGATTTTGCTATAAGAGGGGCCTGTTGAAGATAATTTATATATTATTTGCACATTGTTTCATTTTAATGAGATATTTATATACAACATTCTTTTTCTCCCCTAAAATTTCTACAAGAAAACCAGCTTGTAATTTGAAAGTTTAAAGTGAATATGTTTCATGGACCATCTGAATAAACAGCCTATATCCTCATAAGTCAAGGCCCTGTGCCCTACCCCAGACCAACTGAATCACTGTCTCTGAGGCTGAGTCCAGTAACTCATATTATTCAAAGTGTCTCTCGACCCATTTAGAGATCCTTAATCACACCAAAAGTTGAAACTCCCTACTCAGACTGTACATGCTTTGTCTTGATATCTGTTTTATGTTACTGTTCAGTCTTTTTCAACAACAAATTTTTTTTAATAGTCTCTGGTTGCTACCTAATAAAATATTGAAATCTTTTACATTTTCACAACTGGTGTCCTATTTTTCATTCTCAAGAATTACTGTACGTATAGGGAAGCCTGAAGGGCAGTATAGATGCTTGGAATTCCCATTGCATGGCAACAGGACAATCTACTTTCTTTTATGACAGCCCCTCTCCTTCTGGAAAATCCTTTCTTTGAGATCTGTCCTTTGCAAGGTGAAGAGGAAGAATGGATGAGTTCCCAGAAAGGTGCGACTTACAAAAACAAACAAACAAACAAAAAACACACACATAAGGAAAACCTCTACTATATTTAAATTATTATTTTGTAGCATTTGTAAATGTAGAACAGTTTAGTGAAACATCATTTACTTATTTTCCCCAAACTCAGAAAGGCTGAGTGAATAATTTGGCATTTTTTTCTAAATATCTTCTCTTCAGTTAATTGTATATGTGACTGTTTTTATGGAGTCTGATAGTTATCTAATATTTTCTCTCACAGCTATTTTCTTAGATAATTCAAAATTATTAGTATCATACTTTCAATGTTTTCATATGAGTTGACTGTGTGGGTGATTCATTATTTCAATAGTCAACCCCCTGTATTTGTACATTTAGGTTGCAGTCAAATTTTCAATATTATAAGTAATGCTGAAATTATTTCCATATTAACTTATGATCAAAGGTTATGAATATTTAAAAGTTCTTGATAATTATAATAAAACTTCTTTTCAGAAAGATTAAACCAATTTAAACTTGCCCCTAGTAGTGCATGGCAAATCCCATTTACGAAATATCACAAGACTTAACTTTTAGCCTTTTTGAATTTAGTTCATTTGTTATAAATAGGCATGTTGCTTTTACATAGACTATTTTTAGTTATATGACATAAAATAAAAGTCACATTCATGGGCCAATGTTAATGTGTAACAAAAAAAGAAAGCCAAAGGGCTTGATTTCTATCTTAAACTATGTCTGTCAAATAGAAGAACCATCAGACTAATGGAATAATAATAAACATGATTAAAATATAATCAAAGGACAAGAATTGGATAAAATCCTGTATGATAAAAGCATAATATGCAAATTGACCAAATGGCAGAACAACCAGTAGGCAGGGAATGGGGCCGGTGAGCCGGTGGCACCAGGCCAGTGGGCAGGGGGAGGGAATGGCGATGGGGGAGAGAGGCGGTGACCAGTGGCAGCGGAAAGGTGATGGGGGGCCAGCACTGTCCCCTGATCGGCCTGTCCAGTTGCCTCTCACAGACGGAGGCCAGGTGGCAACAGTGGGGTGATGGTGGCGGCGCTGTTCCCTGATCGTCTGTCTGGTCACCTCCTGCAGATGGAGGTCAGACTGTGGCTGAGTGGGCCTAAGCTGTCAGTAGGACTCCCGGACTGTGAGAGGGCGCAGACCGGGCTGAGGGATTCCCCCCACAGTGCACAAATTTCCGTGCACCGGGCCTCTAGTAATTTTAATAACACATTACTTTCTAAATGCATTTAAGTCCTATATTGAATTATTCAAAGATCTTATAAAAGAAAAATGCTAGAATAGTCTCAGAGATATTTAGCTGAGGTAAATTGAAGAAGTTATATACTTACTGGTATAAACATTATAGATTTATTCCTTTTCTAATATATTATTGTCTATTATTAATAATGTATTTATATTGACTTCTTCCTAATCTATGTATAGTTTTTGCTTTATATATGTCAATAATATGTTTGGTGTCTGAAGATTTATAAGAACTTTACTATGAATTATAATTCATATAGTTGTAATTAACAAGTGTCCTTTCTTATCATTTTTTTTTAAATTTAAGAGTTTATTAACAGGTACTTGCTATTTGGTGACTTTCAAAAAAATTCCTGTTATAAAATTTCATACAAATTAAAAATAAGGTTCTTAAAAATCTCAATTTGAGCCCTGGCTGGTGTGGCTCAGTGGTTCAGCATTGTGCCATGTACCAAGAAGTTGCCAGGTTTGATTCCTGGTCAGGGCACATGCCCGGGTTGGGGGCTCAATTCTCTCTCTCTCTCTCTCTCTCTCCCCCCCTTCTCCTTTCCTATCTCTGTAAAATCAATACAAACATATTTCTAAAAAATCTTAACTTGACCAGATATGAAACAACTCAAAAATCTTTAAAGATGCATTGAGAAACATCAGACCTTTAAAAAAAATTTGTCATTACCCAATGAGACATTTTTAGATAAAACAAATAAAAACCCCATGGTGTGCAGATAATTCTATTTATCTGGCCAATTGGCAAAAAGCAAGCACTTAAGGTCTTCAGATCCAACCTTTTGATCCTTTTTTATTACTGGAATTCATATTCATTTCTTCTTGCGAGATGACTAAACCCGATAATGGTAGATAAGCTGGTATTTACGCAGTCCTATCTTGGTTAGCCTAGGAAGTGGACGAATTCTCAGCTGTGGGGTTGGCTGCTTTTGTCTCTTTGCCATCTTGTGGTTTAGGGTTTTCTGGGCTGGGCATCTGCATTGGTGATTGAAGTTGCTCTGGTATTGACATTGTGGTGGCTGCTGACCTGGGCTCCTTGTTTCCTCACCTTCATTGTGTCCTCTCTAGGCTGTCTTTGGTGAGGAGGGCCTATGCAGAATCGTGGGGTGGTCTACAGCCCTGACACATGTAGTGTCTCACAGGGCTGCCTTTCCTCCTGCACCCTGGTTGTCAGCACCCTCTGTCACTTCTCCCTGCACCAGAGGGTTGGGATACTGTGGTGGATGCCCATAGGGCTCTGCAGGTAGTAAGGTGGGGCCCCTCACCTGTGGGAGGGCTGCACTGTTGGGCCTGGCCTTCAGTGTACTCTTCGATCCCTCATTCTTTTTCCCACTCTCACTATTCTGTTAATTCTGCTGGTAAAGGTGTGGAAGCCCTGCCACATGGACAGCTCTACAATAGTTACAGTTTGCTGCATATTTACTGCTCTGCACTGGAACTCCACCAGGACTTGTAATTTGCTGCCTCCCCATCCTTTTCTCTTCCAACAAAATCAAACTCCACAGTCTCTCCTTCTCCTACACTGCATGGTGCTTCCCGGTGTGCAAATATGTCTTCTTCCGTGTCATTCCTGTTGATGAAACCATAGGCGTTTCTTACATTGAACCATTTTATTGTCGCCAAAACTTGCTTTGCAATGGCCTTCTTGTCCCCCTCCCCCACCTGCACTCCCTCCACTGTCAGGATGTGAGGCTGCCCTGGCCTCCAATCCCTGCACCACTGCCCTGTGTGTGGGCTTGGTGTCTGCAGTGCCAAGGGTGGGATTATGCGGGGAGGGAGGCACGGCCAGGCCTCTGTGTCCCAGGCTCCTTGCTCATGGTTGCGCTCATGGGGGCTCCAGCAGTTGGGGGATCCTCTTGGGGTGATGGTTGTTAACTAAGCAGGCAGTGCGATGGGCTGCTCTGGGCTCTCTGGGTCCACTCTCCACCCCCACTCCGGATGGGATTCTCCTTGCCTTTCTTTTCTTACTAATTTTGTTTTGCAATGACTTTATCTGCTAAGCACTATAGCTTGGGGATCAGTGAAGATCATGGACAGTGGAACAGGTTGCCTAAGCTGGACCTCAGCCCTGCCTCCATTAACTGTGACACCCTGGGAAAATCTGCTCTCTCTCCATTCTGTAGTGTGTAAAATGCCAATGATAATAGGCCCCATTCCAGGGGCTGTTAAAAGAAGTAAGTGAGCCATCAGGCAGAGGTTGAGAACTTGCACAACTAGTGCGTTATATTGGTTTTCCTTGTTATTTTTTCCCGTCCTCCTTACTTCTCTCCCCCTTTTCCCCTCCAGAATCAGTCCCCTCCCTCCTTTGCTGGCTTCTCTTTGTATTTCCTGATGACTTTGCAAATATTTTATTTTTAAACTCTCAGGTATTTGACTAGATTGTGTGTTCTTTAGAGTATAAAATACTATTTTTATACAATGTAAGGGACATTATTTAATAATTGGCAATACTAAAATGTTTGTTTTATGTTTATATTTCCTTAATATTTTCTATCATTTGTGTTATAATTCATATAATTTTTAGCCTTTTCCCCACCAGTAATTTGAGGAAATATGAACTGGTAGTTACCTTTATGACTAAATAATAAGCTTATTTCTCAATGTCTTGCCTTCAGTCATTAAGTGTCTGTTATGCTCCCTCTGTCATTTACTTTCTGTTGTACATTTTTGTAAACATATTCTTTTTGTTACAGTGAAATGACTTTCACTTAATATTATTTTATACTATATTTCATTATTTAAACCTGCTTCCATTTTAAATACTAATTATTAAAACTTTATGACTAATTATTACTTAAATAATTATATTTACCTACAGTCTTTAATACCATAAGTTTCCTACTAAGTTTAAGTATTCTATAAAACTTTATTGAAATACATTTTCTAATATTATTTTTAGGAAGAGCTAGTGGTGGTTTACTTCCTGAATTATTGCATGTTTGATGTTGTTTTCATATCTTAGTAACCACTTAGCTTGGTAACATCCTTAACTAATATTTTTCTCCTCAATATCTGTAGATTATTTCACATTGCCTTCTCTTGGCTAATACTGGTGAGAAGACATCTGGGACCAACCTGAGTGTTTTCCCTTTACAGGTGACCTCCTCATTCTTCCTCTTGGATTATGAGAATCTTTCTTTACCCCAGTGTCAAACTGTTGACCAACATATGTCTCAGCCACTGTCTATTAAATTTTCTTAGACTATAACAAACTCTTTACACAGAGAGTTTCTTATGAATAATATTCAGATAAGCTTTCATATACTCATTATTAGAAGCCTGATGCACGAAATTCGTGCAAGACTAGACCTTCCTTCCCCTGGTTGCCGGTACTGGCTTCCCTCTGGCACCCAGGACCCAGGCTTCCCTTGCAGCCCTGGCTTCATGCAGAAGGTCGTCTAGAAGGACATCCAGTCTAATTAGCATATTATGCTTTTATTATTATAGATTACACTAGAAGCCCTGTGCATGAATTCGTGCACCAGTGGGGTCCCTTGGACTGGCCTTTGGGATCAGGCTGAAACTGGCTCTCCAACATCCCCTGAGGGGTCCCAGATTGTGAGAGGGCACAGGCCAGGCCAAGGGACCTCACTGGTGCATGATTGGGGCTGAGGAGGGATGCAGGAAGTTGGCCAGCCAGGGAGGGCCTGCAGGAGGGCTCCAGGGCATGTTTGGCCAGTTTCACTCATTCCTGATTGACCAGACCCTGGCAGCAAGCTAACCTACTGGTCCAAGCATCTGCCCCCCTGGTGGTCAGTGCATGTCATAGCAACTGGTCGACCGGTCAACTGTCTGCCCCCTGATGGTCAGTGCACATCACAGTGAGTGGTTGAAGGGCCTTAGCATATCATTAGCATATTACTCTTTGATTGGTTGAATGGACAACCGGACACTTAGCACATTAGGCTTTTATTATATAGGATTTTTTCCTGTCTTCAGAAGTGCCATTTATTTATGTATTCAATCAATATTATCTTTCAAAGCTATAAAATCTATTATATCATTATTTAGGTTCTGATTCTGTTTTCTCCCCTCTCTTTGTGTGCTCTCTTCTCCATTTTATTCTCTTTATAGTTTATTCATTTTTTTAAAAATGCTAATTATATTCACTGATATTATTAATGTGGGTAAATTTGGAAATGGTTTTATTTTTCTCATCAAATGCTTTACCTAATTTTGCCTGCTTCCTTTCATCTCTTGAAGTTTCCTGCTTCTGCTTGTAATTCGTTTCGCAGAATTCATGGTCTTTTTACTTTTCTTAAAAATTCAAAAACATGCTTTTAAAATGTTTTCAAATTGTTTAGGATATACATTTAAAGGCACACTCCTCATTTGTCTTTTGCATGCTATATTTTTGTTTGTTTACTTTTTTAAATCCTTACCTGAGTATATTTCTCCATTGATTTTTAGAGAGTGGAAGAGGAGGTAAAGCCAGAGAGAAATATCAATAGGAGAGAGACACATCGATTGGTTTCCTCCTGCAAGTGCCCTGGCCGGAGAAGAGCCTGCAACCACAGGCCTTGACTGGAATCGAAGTTGGGACCCTTCAGTCTGCAGGTGGACGTTCAATCCACTGAGTCAAACCAGCTAGGGCTCCTTTGTTTATTTTTTAACAAAAATTTCAGAATTACCAAAATATTGTTTTTTGCTTTTATTGTTTTTTATATTCTTTATTTCTGAATCTGGGAAGTTCCAGACAATCCTGTGAATTGTCCCAAAATTGTGCTGTTGGATTTTCGTTTATTTATTCTCTCTTTTTAAACAGATATTCTTGGAATCTTTTCCTTATTCATTCAACTAGAGGCTTTATTTAGTTACTCCATTGCTTGAAAGAGAGCATAAGCAGGGCTCAAGGCAATGAATAGCTACATTCTAGTTATTTCTGCCCATTTTCTTTCTAAATCAGTTGACTTACCTGACAAGGAGCATATCTGGACTTTGTCATCCTTCAACTTCAGCACAGTCAGCCAACCGAGCAGATATTCATTCGGTCACAAATCCCTTTTAATTGGACTTGTGCAGTCCTCTTTCTGCAGCTACGAAATTTATTCTTTTGCTTCTTTTTCTCTATATCTTTTCTGGTTCAGCTTTGCTTTCATGTCATAATTCCTGATTAAGAAGCTGAATCCGCAAACCAAAATAGCATACCCACATCACCTCATTTCAACTCTGCTGCCCCTGAAATTCTCTGGCTGGGGTAGGAGGTAGGTCTGAAAGTAGGAGTTTCTTGTTTCTTCTGTAGGCCACCCATTGCTTAGCCCCAAGCCTTATAGCTACATTGAGCACATGACTTTTTTCCAATGCTCGACTGTCCAATCCTTGTGTTCCTGTGCGAATTGGAGACGTTTTATCTTGGTAACTGTAGACAAAAAAGGTGTTCGAATAGGCCTTCGGCTTCCATATCCCATACGATGCAGTGTACAGCTAATTTGCCTACAAACATCAGGTGGTCATAATAATATGGCCACTCAGTGTAGACTACAGGTAATACTGCTCAACATAGACTAGAGAACATTATTTCCTCTTACAAGGTACTGAATGATAGAGAGGTAGCTAACACTGTTATGAACTGTTAGTGAAATTGATTAATGACATGCAAGGGCCGTTAGGATTCCCATGACCAAGATTGTGAATGGCATAGAATGATATATGGTGGCCCATATGTTTGTAAGATATGCTCTATCTTGTTATATTCAAGAATTCTTTGGAAATAATAATTAAAAAAATCTTCTGAATCAGAGATATCTTACCTGCCAAGACTATTGCCTTTTAAATGCTCTCTATACTAGTATTAGCTAAGTTATTAAGCAGAAATGTTTTTCTAAACTTTCTGCTCAAGTACATACAAAATGCACATCAATGACAAGACTGACCTGGAAAACAATGTCAAGAAAGGCTAATGACTAGGGTGAGTAGAAATGAAAAGGCTAATATAATAGAGTAATTTATGTTAAACTACCACTAGATCTAAATTCCATAACTCTCAGATTAAAAGTTAATATAATTTCTAATTTCAGAATTTTAGTAAATAGGCAGAGGTAATAATTATGTTTATATTATTCATTAAAATCTAATAAAATTCTAGATTTAAATGGTAAATTAAAGTTGTGTTTTGTTTTACTTACTTGAGTATTATCATGACAGATATTGAATAAATAAACATTTTCATAAACATTGGTAAGTGCTCGTTAATATCTTATAGAACAATGTTCATAATTTTAAACATAGTGATTTACCATGAATATAATAATTAGGATAAGAATAATGCTACAGAATATGTTCTGTTTGAGAATTAAAAGTATCAATTTAAACTTATTTATTTTTACATGTTAAATGAGAGAAAAAGTAATAATTAAGCAAAAGAAACATAATTTTAAGAAATATATTACAAAGAAAGCAAAACAAAATGAAATAATTAGCTGTGACTATCCATCTAGCTAATTAAAAGTGAATAAGAATTAATGCAAAGTGTGATGAAAAGGGCATCATCATTCATTATTGACGGTCATGTATGTTTATTTGGAAAGCAATTCCACAGTGCATAGAAAGAGCCTTTAAAATGCACATGCCCTTCATTCAATAATTCTCCTAGAAACATATCCAATGGAAATAATTTAAAATATGGCAAATTGTTATTTGTAATTGTTAAAAACTGGAAAAAATAAAAGAATTTAAAAACAAACTAATTTAATAAATTAACATTTATAAACTAAATTATTACTTGGCAAATTAAAATAGTATTTTTAATATTTATTAGAAAAATGCCTAAAATAAAATATTAATCCAAAATAGCACAGCTAATATTACAAATATGTGCTTTTATAATAGCAAAACTAGTATATATATTTTTATTATTTAGTAGCAAGATTACTGTGATTTTAACAGTTTCATTTGTTATAACTGTGGTTTTCAAATCCCATACAACATCACATAACTTTTTCAATGAAAAATATTTGTCAAAATAAAGCAACAACTATAAATGTGTTGCTAAGGAATTCTGAGAATACAAGCATAATATAAATTATCTTTTTGCACTTTTTGTAGTTTTGAAAATGTTATAAAATACCCAATTTCTGAGGTAAGAAAATGTTGTTTTTTTTTCATTATTCTTTCTGAATGTTAGGGAAACATTTATATCAGCCTATTCATCACAAATAAACCGTAGATTATATTTCAAAAGTTAAAATATAGGTATTTACTAATATAAATGTTGAAGTACTCATTCTCTAATTATGTTCTCCATTAATTATATATTGAAATAATTGTGGTAATTTTAAAAATATATGTTTATTAAATATCAAACATTTTAAATACCTGCAGTAATTGGTAATAGAAGTAATCAGATGATGACAAATGCTGCACAAGATGTAAGCCGTATAAGAACATAGGAAACATTTTCTTTTACATATTTAAGTGAAAATTAAGATCAGTCTGTAAGTTGAAGGGTATAGAAAGCATAATTCTTATTGCTCTCTTCAAATTTTATGATTCTTTGCTATCTTTTTATTGTATGGTACTGTGGCACAGTGGGAGAAGTTTGGAATCAAACTAAGGAGACATGGATTAATAGTCCCCAGCTGAGGCATGTTACTTTAGGAAATTCATTTAGCTTTCTTGATAAAAGAAACTACCTCATTTAATAGATACTTTCCAACATAACAGCTTTTGGTTAACATTGTTATATTTTGGAAAATCTAAAGACAACATCATTGTAAATTAAACTATACACTGTACAATTTTGAAAGAAAATATTGAGGCATGTCCTCAACTTTTCTAAGATGAAGTTTTTTGAATTGTTTCATACAACATGATTTCATTTACTTTCATAATTACTGTGAGGCATAGAAATGGTTGATTCTGGCCATAAACAAGGCGCATGATTGTAACATGATGCTGAAATCTCTGCAAGGGCAGGAGCCTCAGGTCCCTTTTACAACTACTCAAAATTTGCCCTAAGTGTGCTTCATAGGTAAAACTAACAGTATCTCTTTAAACAGAATTTTAAAATATACTTTGCCTTTACTCAGGTATTCAGCCCGTTAGTAAACTTGAAAAAAGCAACTTTTCTTTAAAAACTAATCTGTAGAGTTGGAAAGAGAATGCACACTAAATTAGGTTTAGCATGCCATAAACATTCCCTCCTCCCATGGGGTTAATGTGATAAATGAGTATTCCCTTTACAAATAAGAAGGAGATAAGATGTATTTGCTGATTTATTTATGTTGATTTGTTTGTTTTCTTGGTTGATTTATTGTTTAAAGAAAAAATAATGAAATAATTGAGTTTACATAAATATTTGTTGACTACTATGTGTACTACATGGATTTGAAAACTGAGAATTGATAATAGGAAAGTGTATGTACATAACTTCATTAATAAAAAAGGTTAAAAATGATTGCAAAGAGAAAGGAAGAATGAATGCTATCATGGGAAGTTAGAGAAAGAAAGAGAAAGTGAGTTCTAATAATTCAAAAAAAGTAAAGAATGAAAGCAGTTCTCTCAAGGAGATAAACTAAAGTTAAAAGTATGAAAAACCTCTTATCAATGAAGAGACTTTGAAATATTAAAGTGAAGAATAGTGATTTTAATAAAAAAAGTCTAAACAATTAAACATGTTATTTAAAAAAGGGTACAAATAATATACACTAATAAAATATGGAGGAAAAATTATCTAGTTGCAGATTCCTGAAAAATTATTTGATAACATCACTATCATGTACTTACCACATTTGTTTACAAATGACTGCGTGTATTATTGATGGGATAGAAGAACGTGATTCAGAACAACAGGTACTCAGTACATTCAGGATAGCTGCATATACACTGTTTCTTGGGTATTGTTGGTAGAAGCCCTAGGCCTTCACAGCCTCTAGTTAACACATCGTTTCTGAACTATCTCTTCCACAACATCTCACACTGTTCGTATCAGCATGACCTTTCTGCTGCTTTGGTTTCACATCAATCACTGTCAATATTGCACAGCTTCCATTAGTGTTCCAGTGCACAACTGCAGGATTTCTTTGGGAAGGCACTTCACCATTTCACTCTTGCATAGGAACTCAGCATAAAAGCTACTCTAGTTCTTTCAGAAAAAGCAATTAATATCACCTATCAGGTGACATCAAAAAGTTAGTTCAAACTTGCATGATGTACTGGTAGCAAGAATAAACCATTACAAGAATTCAGAATCTCAGATATCCATGTTAAATAAAACTAGTACTTCATTGGTGATGAACCATCTTTCTTCACGATCATTTCCACATGGATTAGCATTTAAGAATCTTTATTTTACCTACATTCTAGAATAACAATATGCTATAATGACTCTCAAATATAATTGTTAAAAACGTGCTAGGTTTTAGCCTGACCAGTGTGGCTCAGTGGTTGAGTGTTGACCTATGAACCAGGAGGTTACGGTTTGATTCCCACTCAGGCATATGCCTCGGCTCTATCCCCAGTGGAGGACATGGAGGAGGCAGAGGATCAACGATTCTCTCTCATCAGTGCTATGTCTATTTTCTCTCCCTCTCCCTTCCTTTCTGAAATCAATAAAAATATATTTGAAAAAAACTGCTAGGTATTAGACACAATGCCTTATTCTCCTGGCTGGAACTTTGTCTGTCCTTAGAACCTGCATAGCACACTGCTGTTACCACTATCTAGTTTATGTGATGATCATCTCTTTACATATTATTTCTCCTTCTATACTTCAAACTTCATGAGGGCAGAGCATTTATCTGGCTTTTCTTTGAATCCTCCATAGTGTGATGTATTGGTTAGACGTTTAGTAAATATTTGTAAATAATTGTGTTAACAAATGCATATGCTTTTTTTCCTGAGGTGATTCATAACATACAATATGCACAAAATGCAGAGATACTATTCCCTAGAGAAATTCAGTCCAATTTAAAAGTATTACTTTTAAAACAGCAATAATATTACAATAAAGTTTTATATTATGCTGTTGTAATCAAAAGGATTGTTCAAGGTTATAGGCATAAAATTCTATTGTTAATAACTTGCATTAAAATTAAATATGTATTTCCATTTCTAGAATTAGGGGCAACAAATCTTTTTTTCATTCTTCATTCTAGTAAGATCATCCAGCTTCATGGAAAATATTTTCAAACGGTTGCTTACATTCTTAACAATAATGTGGAGTACACATATCAAAGTTAAACAGCATTTTGTCAAGTTTTAATCTTATAAATGCTCTAAATTCTCCTCTGTCTCTACACTTAAGATTTCAAATTAAAAATCATTGTTTTCCATTGATACATGCTGAGGTCATCATGCTAATAATACCGGCTAAAAAGTCAAGAAACTGAATCATCGTGGGGTAAGATTCAAACACATCAGGCTGAGGGGAACAGGATGGTCTGATGGTTTTAACAGATACTGCACAAATTCAATTTTGCCAAGTGCAGTTAGAACAAAGCACCTCTGTGCTTTATTTGAAATAATTTATTGTTGAGAGATACTGTCATTCCATGTCATTGTTTTAGGGTTTCTCTTTACAAAGAGTTCATGGATTACATAAGCATCCTTTTCCCAAAGCATATGTTTACAGTGATGTTGTCACAACAGTGAGGAAGCATCGCCATATGGCATGCACTATGTGGGGCTAGACTTAGACAATGGGCTTCTGGATCCGGGAAAAACTTAGGGAAAATGGAGGGGAGCGATTTCTTCCATGTTAACCTTGATAATGTAGTGGTTACTTTTGCATTATATCTATGGAGACAGGAAAAGGATGAAAATATAGGATCTTTTGATTTGGTATGTGTGTCAGGTGGAGTAAGGAAAGGAAATGAGACTCAATAAAAAGTCAATATGGACTTTAAAAGGATAAACTTCTAAAAAAAAAATGCCAAAGTATCCTTGGGGGATAAAAATGAGAACAGTAAATTATAAGAAAAACATAAAAAATTATACCATCTATACTTTCGGCAAATTTTAGTCATCATTGTCTCAAAATGTACATTTCTTAAATATTCCCTGACTTTAATAAGATGAAAATTTTATAGTATTAAACATTCTATATGGGGAATCCTATCTAATAAAACAGTAATATGCAAATTGACCATACATCCGCTACACCCACAAGCCATGCCCACCAGCCAATAAGGAGTGAGTATGCAAATTAACCCAAACAAGAGTCTGCGGCCACGGAGAGAGCAGGAGGCTTGGGTTTCCCCAGCAATGGAAGAAGCCAAGCTTTCTGCACACCCTGGCAGGCCCAGGCTTCCACTCAAGGCTACAAAGTTTCAATTATAGAAGATAAATAAATCCCAACAAAAATGGTGACAGCCACGGAGCTGGAGAGAGCAAGAGGCTTGAGTTGCCCCAGCAATGGAGGAAGCCAAGTTTCCTTAGCTCTGGCCTGCCTTGGCCCCTGCTTAAGGCTACAAATTTCAATTATAGAAGATAAATAAATCCCCCCAAAAAAGGCTGCGGCCATGGAGTGAGCAGGAAGCTTGGCTCTGCTCAAGGCTACAAAGTTTCAATTGTGGAAGATAAATAAATCCCAGATACCAGGGCCTCTGCTTGGGTCGCCCGGGATCGTGGCCAGCCTGCAAACCACCACAGGCCCCTCACCCAGGCAGCCCCATGCCCCAAGGGAACCCCCACCCTAATCCGGGACACCCTTAAGGGCAAACTGGCCCCCACCCCCACTGTGCACCAGGCCTCTATGCTATCTAATCCTATATAATAAAAGAATAATATGCAAATTGACCATCACTCCAACACACAAGATGGCTGCCCCCATGTGGTCAAAGATGACTGCCCCCATGTAGACACAAGATGGCTGCCACAAGATGGCTAGCAGGGGACGGCAGTTGGGAGGAACCAGATCTGCAAGGGAAGGCAAGTTGGGGGCAATCAAGCTTGCAGGGGAGGGCAGTTAAGGGTGACCAGGCTGTCAGAGGAGGGAAGTTGGGGGTGACTGGGCCTGCAGGGAAGGGCAGTTGGGGGGGGGAGAAGACCCAAGCCTGCAGGGGACAGCAGTTGGGGGGGACCAGGCCTGCAGGGGAGGGCAGTTAAGGGTGACCCAGGCTGGCAGGGGAGCAGTTGGGCATGAATCAGGCTGGCAGGGGAGTGGTTAGGGGGTGATCAGGCTGGCAAGCAAGCAGTTGGGAGCCAGCAGTCCTGGATTGTGAGAGGGATGTCCGACTAAACAGGCAGTCAGACATCCCTTGAGGGGTCCCAGATTGGAGAGGGTGCAGGCTGGGCCGAGGGAGACAACCCCATGCACGAATTTCGCGCACCAGGCCTCTAGTCATTAATAAGTACTGAAGTGATGAAAAGCAAGAAGGCATCTGTCTTTTGTTTTCTTTGCATTGCAAGCTGCTCAAGTTGTATTCTAAAACTGTCTGCTCCAGGTGTAATGGATACATAATAAATAAAATCCAGTGTTAACATACATGCATGTTAACAGAGATGTGAGGCAGAGTTGCCTCTAGGTTGATGTGAATACTCAGCTCTTGGGTCTTCTGGCAACATTCCATGTTAAACTACAGAGATCATCTTTTATACCTTGCTGTTTCTAAACTATCTTGAGTAAGTGCATATATATGATTGTGTATGTGTATATATTAGAGGCTCAGTGCATGAAATGCATGCACTCAGGGCATCCCTCAGCCCAGCCTGCACCCTCTCGTAGTCCAGGAGCCCTCGGGGGATGTCTGACTGGCGGCTTAGGCCCACTCCCCTAGGAGTGGGCCTAAGCCATCAGTGAGACATCCTCAGCGCTGCTGCGGAGGCAGAGAGGCTCCCACCACCACCACTGTGCTCGCAAATGTGAGCCTGGCACTGACCACTAGGGGGCAGTTCCTGTGTTGAGCGTCTTCCCCCTGGTGGTCAATGCGCATCATAGCAACTGGTAGTTCCGCCATCAGGCCAAAACCAGCTCTCCAACACCCCCCAAGGAGTCCTGGATTGCGAGAGGGTGCAGACCAGGCTAATGGACCCCACCGGTGCATGATTGGTGCCAGGGAGGGACATGGGAGGTTGTCCAGCTGGGGAGGGGCCATGGGCGGGCTCCAGGGCATGTCTGGCCCATCTCACTCAGTCCCAATCAGCCAGACCCCAGCAGCAAGCTAACCTACCCTTCAAAGCATATGCCCCCTAGTGGTCAGTGCACATCATAGCAACTAGTTGACTGCCTGCTGGTGGTCAGTGCACATCATACCAAGCAGTTGAGCAGCCGTAGCATATCATTAGCATGTTATGCTTTGATTGGTTGAAAGGCCAACTGGATGTCTAGACACTTACCATATTAGGCTTTTATTATATAGGATATGCTTTTTTCTTTAGGATTTGAGTTATAGAGAATAATGAAAATAAATAAGTTAGAGTTTGTGATAATCAAATTATAAATTAAAATGAGAAAATTAGTTCATATTGGTCAATGATCAAGGTCAAAGGCTTCTCTTAGCCACAAACAGTTTCAAGAGCAGTGATGGTGCGGGTCACTCGAGGGACTGTTTGGCTGGGAGGCTTTGCATGGAGAGAAGGAACAGTCTCTTCTCCTGCCTCTAATGATCTGTGAAATGGCAGGAATCCAGGCAAGGCTCACCCCTGTGAGTCCCACGGAAATTAAAACATGTCCTTCATAGCATTTCCCTTTGTCAAAAATGTAATTTCCACAGTTCCTTTGTCAATTTTACTTAGTGGCTTCTCTTAAAGTAAAACCAATGAAATTTATCATCTATATTCTATGCTTGACACTCACTGTGAGACAGTCATTTATCAGCACTGTGACAGATCCTCTCCATACTGTCTTCCCCCTCAAACACTGGCGTTTGCTCCCAAGTCACACATCATATATTTATACTGAACCTTCTTAGTGTGGTTGTAATTCAAATACTGATATTTTATTTTACCTTTATGCAGTTAATTTTCTACAGAGTTTTAATTTCCCCAGTTCGATTTTGTATTCTAAAGAAAACTTAAAGTAATTTATTTCTGAAGTCTCTGATAGCATTATTCTAGAGAATATTCAAATATAAGATTCCTATATTTGATTGCAGATAAGAGACATAGTTATAGTTTTAACTGTCAGTACACATCAGAAATCCCATATGTCAATTTCTTAATGCCTCATTTTTTAAATACTGTGAAGTGTTATACATGTGTGAGGAATTCTCATAGATATATAGACAACGATATTCATATTAGTCAAATTTCATCCTGAAATTACACACCAAGTATTTTATTAGGGTGTGTAATAAAATACTGGTGCATACTCTACAGTGTGTGCACTATTTTATAATGGATTAAAAAAACTTTTCTAAAATTTATTTATACAAAGAATACAACTGACAATGTTTTATTATGTCAATCACGTAACCAGCGCATGTATTCCATAACAAGTCCATGTAGGTAACCTAGGAAATTAGGGCACTGTCAGAATCTGAGGCACTAAAAAAGCAGCAACTCGTAAGCATATGCAGTCTATTGTGAAATAGGGAAAGCTGCATAGAATCTGAAATAAAATTATCTGAATTTGGAGTTAACTTCCTGGCTGAGGGATGTTGAACAAGTAGCAAAGCAGCACTAGTCACAGCGGATTGATACATGCAGAAGCACTAGGTATACACTTCACAGGCAAGATCTCAACCAAAGCTCACAGCAGCCCTGCAGGCTTACTACTATCCCTGCTTTGCATTTCAGCAAACTGAGACCCTAAGGGCAGGATGCCTCTGATATGGCAGAGTCCATTTGCAGCCTAAGAACAGAAAGCACCAGGCTATTGCTAGATCCTGGGCTTCAATTTAATATTTCTAATTATTTCTCAGGATTGCATTGAGAATCACATAATTTAGGAACATATGAAAGGTTTTGTAAATGATAAGCCTGTTATCATTTACACGATTTCAAAAGTGTCTTCCAGGTCTGGGGTTCTGGTTTTGAAGTTGAACTAGGTATGAAATATAGCTCATTTGACTTGTAGAATCTGCATTTCTGTGGTGCAAGAGATGTCCAGTTATCCCATTACTCCAATAAGTTATATCTAGAGACCGCTTGAAAAAAAGCATTGTCATCCTGGCTGGTGGCTCAGGGGTTAGAGCACTGGCCCGTGCACAGAAGTGTTGCGGGTTCGATTCCTGATCAAGGGCACACATCAGTTGCAGGTTTGCTTCCTGCCCCTGGTAGGACTCTTTAGGGGTTCGGGAGGCAACCAACTGATGTGTCTCTCTCCCTCCCTCCCTTCCTACACTCTCTCTCTGAAAAAGCAATGGAAAAAATAAAACATATCCTCAGGTGAGGATTAACAAAAAACAAAAACATTGTCATGGCAAATAACTGTGTGTGTGTGTGTGTGTTTTTTTAAACTCCAGTGCAATTATACTTGATCTGTGGATTCACAGCTTGAAGAATATTGCAAATCTACATCCAGAAACATTTACTGAGACTTTCTTATGATTTACACATGTGCTGTGTTCTCTGTTCAGGTGATGTAAGAAAAATAGATGGAGTCTATGCCCTGGAGAAGCTTATCTACTGAACAGATTTGCAACTTCTGGATTATTTGTAAGCTTATACTTTAGAATCAGATTCTTTGAATTGGACAATGAGAAAAATAGTACTTTAGATGAATCCATCTAAAGTATTATTTTTTCATACTAGTATATACTCAAAGAAACGATAATATTGTCAGTTGTGAAAAGCATGTCCATAAAAAAAAATCTTGAGTTTAAGGTCTGTTTCAAAAAGAAATAATTATAAAAGGAACAAGTTTCCTCTATTTAAAGCATATTCATTTATTAAGATTATTTAGTCATTATTGAGCTCCTATGGAAATGTTCCTCCTAATACAGAAAATACAACAAAGAACACCATGGGGTTATTATCCTCAAGGAGCTTATATGTTTATGATTTGATTTGCTTTAAATCCTGCAAGGTATTGGGGAGTTGCCTCAGCAAATATCTTAAAAGCTGAGAAGTCTCCCCCTAATTAAGGACACTTCCATTCTTACTTCCCACCCCTATCTGAGGCACATGCCAGGGTCATGTATTCTCTGGTGACTTCTGAGAAACTGATTTTTGCTTAATTTTTTTTCAGGGGACACAAAATCAAAGGCCTAAAATAAAACTACGAAAATAAAACTATGGGGATTAAGCCTCGAAGTTTCCAGGAGCCAGCTGGAGAGAACAGATCTTATTTAAATGGGGTTCATTTACTAAGTTCTACCAGTTGT
The DNA here is from genome assembly GCA_026230045.1 of Corynorhinus townsendii. NCBI lineage: Eukaryota > Metazoa > Chordata > Mammalia > Chiroptera > Vespertilionidae > Corynorhinus > Corynorhinus townsendii. Next base: position 74,852,403 of record JAPDVU010000008.1, read on the forward strand.
TGACATTAGGAAATTCTGGTCCATTTTAATAAGGATTTTATAATTTTCCAGACAAGTCAAAGATCCAAAATATTATGTACAATCTACCAATTGTTAGGTTGAAAACAAATAAATTTTTTAAAGTCTTATGGACCAAACAAGACAGTTTTTGTAGCTTCCTTCCCATAATTTGATCTTCCCCAAAATTCTTATTTACTTATAATGCTAAATATATATATTCTGGTCACTCCTACATGCTGATAATTCTAAACCCCATATCTCCATCCCAGATCTTTCTACTGCTATTTGAATACTCAACTGCCTACAGAGGTCCACTAGAAAGAAATTCCTAACTCAATTCACTTTAAAATGGATGTATAATATTGCTTTAGGACCTTTATTTCATATACCTTATACTACACCCTCCACCATCTTTTAAGTCATAATCCTGGAGATTTCCTTCTCCTTCTCTTTCTTCAGCCATAAATGTCTATATTTTATTTTGTACACATATGGCTAAGTAAATGATATATTTAATTATTTTAATGACTAGAGGCCTGGTGCATGAAATTCGTGCACGGGGGAAGGTGTCCCCTCAGCCCAGCCTGCACCCTCTCCAATCCAGGATCCCTTGGGAGATGTCCCCAGGATTGGGCCTAAACTGGCAGTCAGACATCCCTCTCACAATCAGGACTACCGGCTCCTAACTGCTCACCTACCTGCCTGCCTGATGGCCCCTAACTGCCCCCTGCCGGCCTAGTTGCCCCCAACTGCTCCCCCTGCGGGCCTGGTCGCCCCACGTAGCCTGTTCGGTTGTCTGTTCGGTTGTGATGGTTGCTTTGGCTTTTATACAGATAGATTACTGTGGTTATACTAATCCTCAGAGGACAATACCTAAACACTTTATATGATATGTTTTAATGCACATTGTTTTACATGTTTCTAATTAAAATCAAGGTACATATTTTTTCTCCTTGATTTATAATTTAGACTCCTAAAGCACAAATAACTTGATTAACCTGCCAAAAATTCACAGAGTGAGCAACAAAGCTGGGAATTGAGTCCAGACCAAATGGTCTCTCCCTTCACCAGTGAGCTGGGTTTGGAAGGATGGGAGTGGTTCTACAATTGGAAGAAGGTATAAAGATGCTCAAAACAGTGCCATTATTATGATATTGGGTGTAAGTGAGAAACAGCAGAGGCCGGGGAAGTGAGAGGTATAAATAAAGAGACATGTTTGGAGTAGATTCTTCTGAGAAGATGAGAAGTCAATTCTGTATACTAAAGACCCCAAAACAATGAGGCACGATGAGAGATAAGTGAGGCTTTAGCAGTTGGGTTCATTTTCTGTTCTTGCATCTGTCTTTTCTCTCTAAATTGATCCTTCATACCCATACCAGAATAATGATCCTTGAATTCTACTTTTCAAAATACCAATTCCCTATCTAAACCTTCAAATATTCCATTATTTTTTTGGCTTGAATAGTCCTGAATTTCTTATGGGCTTCCCTATACCTGCTTCTCCTCACTCTAAGTTCTTAAGATCCAATGAGATACTTTGTTATGCCATCCCGCATCCTTGTCTAGGTTACAGCTTTTGTTTGCTCTGTGAAAATCTCTTTATGCTTCTCCCTTTCATCTCCATTTCTTTTATGACAGGATTAAATTCTACTTTATTAGGTTTATGTTCATAAAGTCTGGCCTTTTCTGATATTCTTTGATAATTCTTATACAATACACTATACCTTCTAACTTAATACTTATTCTCTTATTTCATATTAACTTATTTCAGCTTTTCCAGCAGATGTATAAGCTTTTTAAAGTCCTACATCACATCTAGTATTTTTTTAAATAAAATGTGTGACACAATAAAGGAAGAAAGATAGTTGCCAAATGAACATTCAATTAACCAAAGTGACAACAGAACACTTAAAAAGCTGCATATCAATAGGGGCCGAATAACTTAACAAACACACAGATGCTTAAGGAATATAGAATAGAGAAATGATAAGTAGTTTGTTGTCTCTGAGACAGTATGAGTGGTTCAATTCATGGGTACTGAGTCTACCCAGGGACTGACAAAGGAATTGTTTTTATTATTTCCATATAAATTTCTACATCTAAGTAAATCAATCTAATCTTACTTCATTAATCAAATTAGTCTGGGTAATGTAGAGACATTTTCTTTAGCCTATTATGTTGGCCCTATAAGAGATGGTCAAACTGTCTTTCTGGCCCATAAGAACAGAAAAAAAATGGCTTTTGAAGTACATTATAAATACATTAACAAAGGCAGGGCTGGCTGCCTCCTCCCCAATAGAATCATAGCATGTGTCACATTGCATTAAGATTTGCAGCAGTCAACACTAGATTATGTGCTACTTAGGAACAAAAAGACCTGTGTCCCCAGAGTGGAATACTGCTTGGCACACGAGACACACAAAAAGTTGTCTTTGAAACTGGATAGAAATGAAATGGTTTTAGTGGATCTAGGTGCTGGGTAAAACACAAGGTTGGGGTAGAAATTGGAATGAAATGTTGATGCTTCAATCAGAATTTTAAATGGAGAGCTATGATATCTCTATCCATGGCCAGTGTCCTGGTGGGATCGATCATTCAGGTGAAACAATCCTCACGAGACTTTTGAACTCAGAGGAAAGATGGAGTACAACTTGTATGACTGTCCCTTTGAATTTGGGAACTATAATTACAGGATTTCTAGCCCCTATACCCTGAAGGCATGTGTTTTAATGAGTAATAATCTTCACTTACTCATATGAAGAAGTCCATAAAGAATTGGTTTTCATTTTTTACAATTGAAACAGTCACTAACACAGAATCTGAAATAATTCCTTAATTGGATGCTCAAAATATTGTTTAAAACACTAGTATTTCATCATTAATTCCCAAATTCCTCTATTCTCATATCCATGTGCTTAGCAGATATTAATTTAGTGCTATACTGTGCCAGGCATTGTGCCATGAGTCAAACACTAGGGATTTGCTCACAAATACAATGATATCTAGTCATCTGGGAGATCACATTCCAGAAGAACATGTGATAATATAATGTGGCAAGGAAACCTCAAGGTGCCATGGGATCATAGTAAAGTAGAGCCTAAACCAGCTTAAGGTAGTCAGAAAAGACTACCTGGAGAGAGTGACCAGATCCAAGAGCCATCAGATCCCTCCTGCAGCTATAAAGGACACTTTCTACAAAATTAAAGTTAATGTATGCAACCAGACGTGGTAAGTTATGTAATTCAATTGACAATGAAAAATGCTTGTCACCACCAATCGTTCTCTTGGCTCTTTTAAGTAAGCAGTGATAAGTAAATACTATAACTTAATGTAATACTTTTAGCTAATAAAGCTAATATTTTATTTTATTTATTTTTTTTTTTTCTTAATTAAATCTTTATTGTTCAGATTATTACAGGTGTTCCACTTTTTTTCCCCCCATAGCTCCCCTCCACCTGATTCCCCACCCCACCCCATGCCCTTACCCCCCGCCACTGTCTTCATCCATAGGAGTAAGATTTTTGTCCAATCTCTTCCCGCACCACTCACACTTGCTTCCCCTGAGAATCGTCAGTCCACTCCCTTTCTATGTCCCTGATTCTATTATATTCACCAGTCCATTCTGTTCTTCAGATTTTTTATTCACTTGATTTTTAGATTCACTTGTTGGTAGGTATGTATTTGATGTCATTTTGTTGTTCATAATTTTTATCTTTACCTTTTTCTTCTTCTTCTTCTTCTTCTTAAAGAATACCCTTCAGCATTTCATGTAATCCTGATTTGGTGGCGATGAACTCCTTTAGCGTTTTCTTGTCTGTGAAGCTCTTTATCTGACCTTCAACTCTGAATGATAGCTTTGCTGGGTAGAGTAATCTTGGTTGTAGGTTCTTGCTGTTCATCACTTTGAATATTTCTTGCCACTCCCTTCTGGCCTGCATAGTTTCTGCCGAGAAATCAGCTGACAGTCGTATGGGTACTCCCTTGTAGGTAATTAACTGTTTTTCTCTTGCTGCTTTTAATATTCTCTCTTTGTCTTTTGCCCTTGGCATTTTAATTATGATGTGTCTTGGTGTGGTCCTCTTTGGGTTCCTCTTGTATGGGGTTCTGTGCGCTTCCTGAACTTGTAAGTCTATTTCTTTCACCAGGTAGGGAAAGTTTTCTGTCATTATTTCTTCTAATAGGTTTTCAATATTTTGCTCTCTCCCTTCTTCTGGCACCCCAAAAATTCGGATGTTGTTTCACTTAAAGTTGTCCCAGAGGCTCCTTACATTATCTTCATATTTTTGGATTCTTTTTTCTTTTTGTTTTTCTGGTTGGATGTTTTTTGTTTCCACATATTTCAGATCTTTGGTTTGATTCTTGGGGTATGTTGATCTACAGTTGAGTTTCTGTATATTCTTTATTTCAGACAGTGTATGCTTCATTTCTGACTGGTCCTTTTCCATTTTTTTGGCATTCTCATTAAGGTCCTTGAAGGTCTCACTAAGCTCCTCAGAAGTGTCATCAAGTTTCTCGGCAGTTTTTAGAAGATTCTTGAGTAACCTTATAAATGTGATTCTGAACTCTATGTCATCCAGTAGTTTGCTTTCCTCCGTTTCTTTAATTCGTGACATGTTTCTTTGTTTCTGCATTTTGGCTTCTTCCCTGTGTTGATGGAGTGGCTTTGTGTGGTAGGTACCTATAGGGGGCAGTAGCTCAGCCTCCCCAATCACCTGATGTGGATGCTCTTGGTACACCCCTTTGTGGGCTGAGTGCAAAGTCTTGGTGTAGTTAAGCCTGAATTGCTGTTGGTACGCTGGGAGGAATTGACCTCCAGGCCAATTAGCTGTGAGCACTCCCTGTGTCTATAATGGAAGAAGTGCTGCACTTATGGGGCAGGACTTGTTTCAGTGGGGCTTTGGTGCTCACTGAGTCTGCCTCTTGAATGTGTCACTTATGGATGTGAGGAGTTGAAATCTGTTGTCTCACACTGACCACTAGGTACACTGGCTTCTGGATCTCCAATGGGGTGCAGGTCAGCTACTGTCTGAGGCCACTCAGCAGGAGCTACAGTGAGAGCTGCAGTTTTCTCCTCTTTGCTTGGGGTTTGGAGGTTTTGGAGCTGTCTGACCCGGGCTGCAAGTTTTCTAGGTTAAGCTGCAATAGGGCAGGCTTTCTTATGCTAATTGAGCTGCTTGGAGCTTGGGTGGGTTTGTAGGTTGTGTGGGGCGGGGTCTCAGGGCGTCACTAGGTTAGGGCGTGGCAAACAGCAATGGCTGCTAGTAAGCCCGCTCTGTGTCCCGACCGTGTCCTGGAATCCTGTGCCCCAGTGCCGTAGACAATTATTCCTGCGCGCAGCTCTGCTAGCAAGCCACTCTCACTGGCAGACAGTCCAGCTTCTCCCCGTAGGAGTTTGGGTCCCCCGCGTCTCCCCAGAGACTGGAATTCAGAGTAATCGGGGGCTTGTCTCCCTTCGGGTTGAAAAAAGCAACGCACCCAGTCGCCCGCCGCCAGCCCGGATCCCGCGCCTCCGTACCTCAGCTTTTCAGCGCTCGTGCACGTCTCAATGCTCTTTTCTCTTTCCTTCTAGTTGTAGAACTTCCACTCAGCCAGCTTTCCCGTGGTGCTGGGTGATAGACGTTTTATCTTTTAGTTGCAGTTTAAATTGTTGTCGGAGGCAGCAGTTTAGGTGTTTACCTATGCCGCCATCTTGGATCCCTCCCAAAGCTAATATTTTAAAATAATGAAAGTGTGTAAGCAAAGACATCGAACATGACAACTGTAAAGTGGACATGACATTCTGACAACAAGTCCAGATATTGGCTAAATTGTTTTAAGATCTCCCTAGATTATCTGTCACATTTGGACAGAGCAAACAAGCTCAATACTTACTTAATGATAAGATTACTATATTTTGAATAAAATAATTTTAACAATCAAAATAAAAACGGAAGCATAGATACATAGAACAGACTGACAGCTGAGAGAAGAGGGCGGGTGGAGGGCTGGGTGAAAAAAGATGAAAAGATTAAGTAAAAAATGTATTTACACACACACATCACATAGACACAGACAAAAATATGGTGAGAACAGAGAGAAAGGGGGTGGGGGTAGGTGGATATGGGAAAAGGGGAAATGAGTAAGGTTGGAAAGAGGCTTTACTTTGGGTGATGGGCACATGATGCAGTGGCAGATGATGTCTTGTTGAGTTCTACACTTGAAACCTGTATGGTTCTGTTAACCAATGTCACCCCAATAAATTCAATAAAATATTACTGTTTTCTTTCCTTTAGATATTGTTAATAAGAAAAGTATAAATATATACTTTTTGGAAACATGTAAAACACTCAGAAATATGTCAATGAAAATAAGAATTCTGCATAACACTAAAGAAAAATAATCACTATTAGCATTTTGATATAGACTTTTTAATCTGTTTTACTAGAGGCCCAGTGCATGAATTTGTGCATGAATTTGTGCATGAAGAGGGTCTGGCTGGTCCGGCCCCAATCAGGGTGGATGGGGGCTGGGCCTGTCAGAAGGAAGAGATGGCGGGAGGTTGGCCAGCTGGCCCGCTCCAATCAGGCCCGATCAGGACCAGGCAACTAGGGGAAGGGGTGGCTGGTGATTGGCCAGCGGGTCCCACCCCCTATTGGGGTGGGGGGGCAATCAAGGGTGGGGCTGCCAGGGGAGGGCCTGCAGGAGGTTGGCTGGCCAGCCCTGGCCCCTATTGGGGTGTGGGATGCAATCAGGAGCGGGGATGGCTGGGGGAAAGGGAGGGAGCATTTAGCTGGCAGCCCACTCTTGATCAGGGTGGGAGAATCTGATCAGGAGTGGGCTGGCAGGCGTAGAGGCCTTGAAGTTGGCCAGCTGGCCCCACCCCCAGATTCATGCACATTGAAAGGAAATTAATTAGAAGAAATATTTTAATATCACTATTTACCCTTTCTCTATAATAGAAATGTCAGAGATGAAAGAACATTAGTAAAATGCATATGAAAATGATATATAAATTGATTAGTAAACAATAACAATATGATATAACAACAACAGATATGATATAAAAACAAAAATATGATATAAAAACAACATTGATAAAAACAATGACTGATAAATTGATTAAACTTATTCTAATATCTCCCTATATATCACATTAAGAGTAAAAACAAAAGGGAATCCAAGATGGCGGCGTAGGTAAACACCTAAACTGCTGCCTCGCACAACAATTTCAAAACTATAACTAAAAGACAAAACGTCTATCACCTAGAACCACGGGAAAGCTGGCTGAGTGGAAGTTCTACAACTAGAAGGAAAGAGAAAAGCACATTGAGACGTGCACAAGCGCTGAAAAGCTGAGGTACAGAAGCGCGGGATCTGGGCTGGTGGCAGGCGTTGCTTTTTTCAACCCAAAGGGAGACAAGCCCCAGATTACTCTGAAATACAGTTTCTGGGGAGACGCGGGGGACCCAAACTCCTACAGGGAGAAGCTGGACTATCTGCCATCGGGTTGGAAAGTGAGGGGGGCTTGCTTGGCTGCGCGCAGAATAATTGGTTACTGCGCTGGGGCACGGGACACAGTCAGAGACACAGAGCCGGCTAACTAGCAGCCATCGCTCTTTGCCACGCCCTAGCCTAGTGATGCCCTGAGACCCCACCCCACACAACCTACAAACCCACCCAAGCTCCAAGCAGCAGCTTTACCATAATAAAGGCCTGCCCTATCGCAGCTTAACCTAGCAAACTTGCAGCCTGGGTCAGACAGCTCCAAAACCTCCAAACCCCAAGCAAAGAGGAGAAAACTGTAGCTCTCGCTGTAGCTCCTGCTGGGTGGACTCAGACAATAGCTGACCTGCACCCCATTGGAGATCCAGAAGCCAGTATACCTAGTGGTCAGTGTGAGAAACCAGATTTCAACTCCTCACATCCATAAGTGACACATTCAAGAGGCAGACTCAGCGAGCACCAAAGCCCCACTGAAACAAGTCCTACACCATAAGTGTGTCTCCAGCACAGCAGTTCTTCCATTATAGACACAGCGAGTCCTCACAGCCGATTGGCCTGGAGTCAATTCCTCCCAGCGTACCAACAGCAATTAAGGCTTAACTACACCAAGACTTTGCACTCAGCCCACAAAGGGGTGTACCAAGAGCGTCCACATCAGGTGATTGGGGAGGCTGAGCTACTGCCCCCTATAGGTCACCTACCACACAAAGCCACTCCACCAACACAGGGAAGCAGCCAAAATGTGGAGACAAAGAAACACGTCACGAATTAAAGAAACGGAGGAAAGCAAACTACTGGATGACATAGAGTTCAGAACCACATTTATAAGGTTACTCAAGAATCTTCTAAAAACCACCAAGAAACTTGATGACACTTCTGAGGAGCTTAGTGAGACCTTCAAGGACCTTAATGAGAATGACAAAAAAATGGAAAAGGACCAGTCAGAAATGAAGCATACACTGTCTAAAATAAAGAATATACAGAAACTCAACTGTAGATCAACGTACCCCAAGAATCAAACCAAAGATCTGAAATATGAGGAAACAAAAAACACCCAACCAGAAAAACAAAAAGAAAAAAGAATCCAAAAATATGAAGATAGTGTAAGGAGCCTCTGGGACAACTTTAAGCGTACCAACATCCGAATTTTTAGGATGCCAGAAGAAGAGAGAGAGCAAAATACTGAAAACCTATTAGAAGAAATAATGACAGAAAACTTTCCCTACCTGGTGAAAGAAATAGACTTACAAGTCCAGGAAGCCCACAGAACCCCATACAAGAGGAATCCAAAGAGGACCACACCAAGACACATCATAATTAAAATGCCAAGTGCAAAAGACAAAGAGAGAATCTTGAAAGCAGCAAGAGAAAGACGGTTAGCTACTTACAAGGGAGTACCCATACGACTGTCAGCTGATTTCTCAGCAGAAACTATGCAGGGCAGAAGGGAGTGGCAAGAAATATTCAAAGTAATGAACAGCAAGAACCTATAACCAAGATTACTCTACCCAGCAAAGCTATCATTCAGAGTTGAAGGTCAGATAAAGAGCTTCACAGACAAGAAAAAGCTAAAGGAGTTCATCACCACCAAACCAGGATTACATGAAATGCTGAAGGGTATTCTTTAAGAGGAGGAAGAAGAAGGAAAAGGTAAAGATAAAAATTATGAACAACAAAATGACATCACATACATACCTACCAACAAGTGAATCTAAAAATCAAGTAAATAAAAAATCTGAAGAACAGAATGGATTGGTGAATATAATAGAATCAGGGACATAGAAAGGGAGTGGACTGACAATTCTCAGGGGGAAGTGGGTGTGAGTGGTGCGGGAAGAGATTGGACAAAAATCTTACTCCTACGGATGAAGACAGTGGTGGGGGGTAAGGGCATGGGGTAGGGTGGGGTGGGGAATCAGGTGGAGGGGAGCTATATGGGGAAAACAAAAAGAGGAACACCTGTAATCTGAACAATAAAGATTTATTTTTTTAAAAAAGAGTAAAAACATTTTCAGAGTGCTTGACTAATTTCCCTTGTGATGAAGTATTTACAACTTTAACTTTAATGTCACACGCTCTTCAAACTTGAGAGAAAGCAACATATACTTAACCATGTTTGAAAATGGGTCCAGGTAGGAATATTCCTACTCTGTCTAGAGTTTGTCCTTGTGGTTTATTAATAGTCATCACAAATGCTGACATCATGAGAAACTTCAGCTTCAGAATGTCAACAAAAACAACAAAAAAAAACCAAAATTCATAATTGACAATGACAGATGGAAACACACGTGTGTGAATGGCACCAGCGAGAGCTTTATATGTATCGCTCATGTGTGAGTCAACATTTATTTTTAAACTAGAGGCCCGATGCACGAAGATTCATGCAAGAATGGGCATTCCTTACCCTGGCTGCTGGCACTGCCTTTGCTCTGGCGGGAGCCGCCTTTCCATGCTGCCCAGAGGCCCAGAGCAGCTGGGGCAGTGGAGAATGTCTACGTCATTGCCATGGCAATGATGCAAGCATCCTGCCCCGGCTGCTTGGTGCCTGCATATGTAAATTAACCACCATCTTTGTTTGGTTAATTTGCATACTCACTCCTGATTGGCTCGTGGGCGTCACAAAGGTATGGTCGATTTGCATCTTATTCTTTTATTAGTGTAGATTGCCAGTGTGTGTCATATGTACCAGCCGGTCAGACGGTCGGATGGACAGATGATCAGTCCCTTAGCCTTTTATATATAAAGATATGTCTCATATGTTAAAAGTATCTAAATCTTGGTAATTAAAAATTTCAAATAACCCATTGGCTGCAGTAAAATAGTTGAAAAACACAAGAGTATAACTATCACTACATAAATAATTTCCCCTTGAATTAAAACAAAATAAAAGTATAAGAGAGGTGAACATATTATTATTTTGAAAATAAAAACATTCTAGCAAATTTCTCTCTTAATAAAATATTCACACTTATTTTCTTATCTGTGATTTTATCATTTCTGTAAAATGAGGCTTATTTTCAGTCACTTGTTTTTATAACATATAATCATTACCAAATTCCATGAAATTAACAAGAATCAATGCTAAAAGCATGTACATATTAAATATATAACAGATTCTAATGCTTATACTATATTACTTAACTAACAAAGTATAAATTTATTTACAAAATTATTCTTATATATATTTACTGGATTTTTATTTTGAAAAAAGGAGTGAGTTGTATTGGGAAAAAATATGTACATAAAAGTTCAAACTTCATTATTTTGAAGTCAGGGAATAACCATACCTTGCATATTATATATATTATTTCTTCACTGTGTTTTTTCCTTTGGTAAGGTCTGTCTGTGTAAGTGTGTGTGTGTGTGTGTGTGTGTGTGTATACATCTAATATTCATTTATATGTACTAATATATATATAAATATACATGGTGGTACTTGTACTAATTATTATTCTAGTCTTACAATAGTTTTTTTATATGTTTTCTTTGACGTTTTTTAAAGAGAGAGAAAAAGAGAGGTAGAGAGAGACATATTGATTATCTGTCTCCCTCAAGTCCCCTACTGGGGATCAACCCAGGCATGTGTCCTGAGTTGGAATCAAACCCATGACCTCTTGGCATATGGCATGATGCTCAACCGAGTCAGAACAAGACTTACAATTGTTAAATACATTTTTATTAAACCAGTTCTTTCTACTCTATATTAAATGATTGATTGGCAAGTCAGAATTTTAATATAGATGCTTATTTGTGCCAACTAAATTAACCAATAAACTTCTACCAAGAGCAATAACTTAAAAGAGGAGGGATAATCTGAAAATTATTTCAGAATAAAATGTGTAGTGGTCTATCAGCAATTATATTAATCTGTAAGGAAATTTAATTGCCTTTACACATAAAGATATTTGTTTATTTATTTTTTCCTCCCACCAATGCCAGCTTTTTCCCCAACCTGCTTATTATAATAAAAGACCTGGTTTACAGTCTGAAGATACCTGGTTGAGATGATAAACTGAGTATTTTTTGTTGTTGTTGGAAGTAATCGTTTTCAATGGAAAATAGTGAGCAGAATTACATTCAATAATGGGTTCTACAAAGAGCAACTGAAGTAGTAAATGGCATTTCTTATCTAGAAAATGGTTCCTTAGTGCATCTGGTATGGGAAAGGAACCACAGTTCACTATATATATATGTGAATGATGAACAGCCATGCTAGAATTCTTTCTAAATCACAAATATAATCCTATATGATAAAGAGCTAATATGCTAATTAGACCAGATGGAGGAACGACCTTCCAGAATGACCAGTGGGTGAGGCCGTGGGGCTGCAAGGCAGCCAGGGCCGTGAGGCAGCAGGGTCTGCAAAGGCCAAGGCAGCCTGGGCTGCGAGGGCCAAGCCCCTTGCACGAATTTCGTGCATTGGGCCTCTAGATATGTTATAAACTGCTTAAAATGATTCTTGTCTTCTGGCCCAGAATAAGAAACAAAACCCTCATCCTATCTTACCAGGACATTTCCAAGGCTTCTTCCTGTCTCTGCAATGCTATTTCCTCCTCCCTGTCCATCTTCCTCCCCACAGACCCTTAAGCGCCATCCCAGCCTCCACTTCCTGCTGTATTACTGATCCTTAAAGTTGGCCATAAACCTTTACATTTTTCCTGTGTCTCTTTTGTATGCCTGAGATATTTTATCTCTTTTTCCAGGATGGCAAAATTTCATGCATCTTTTAAGACCCAAGTGGATTATCACATTATTTCTGATAATAAATAAATAACACCTTCTGGGCTTGGGAGGGTGAGAGGTGAGGGGAAGGAAAAGGGAAGAGGCTGGGGCAAAATGAACAACAATGATTTCCCATATCATTTATTGACTAGAATTTCCAAATATTTACACAAAGTCTTGAAGTATACTATCTCCATAACAATGTACCTATGTTTACCTGGCTATGAGCAGGGATGTGTGGAAGATTCAAACTCCACCAAACAATTGCTACTTTTTAAAAAATCATTCAACTACCTCTATAAATTCCATAAATCATTATAGCATTTAAGGACACCTTTTTTTACATCTTACTAGACATGTTCCCACCTCCACACCCATTATGACACTAGCTCCTCTGGAAAAAAAAAAAAAAAAGAAGAAAAGAAAATAATATGAAGAAATACAGAGTTTTTATACACATAGACATTTTTTGAGAGGACTCTCAGGATAGCCATTCTTTCTTAAACAGCCTAGCTAGACTTTAATTAATTTAACCATTCCATAGCTAAATATTGCCAAGTAATGCTTTAATGAGCATTTTCACAATGAGAACTTTTCCTAGATTTATGAATTCAAATGGTTCATTATTTTTAATACTTTTTGATAAATCATGACAAGTTGATTTTCAAAAGCATTGTATCAATTTTAAATGCTTCAGCCCTTGAGTGATTTAGAATTCTCGTTATCTTTACCACCAACATTAACTAATTTATTATGTAAAACTGTATATTGCATTTTGATTTGTTTTTCTCTGAGTAGCTATATATATTTCATTTACAAGATTTATTTATTCCTATGTGAATTGTCTGTTCCATATCTTTTGTCCATTCTTTTCCATCTCAATGATGTGTGTGTGTGTATGGGTGCATGTGTGCACGAACATGCAAGTACATTTTTTATACTTTACCCAATACAGTTGCATGAAATACTTTCTTGAGATTTGCGTTTCTTTAATATTAAAAAATGTGATGAAATGATAGTCTTTATGGAAAATATGGGGAAATCTGATCAAATAAATTATTTATTTTAGGAGAATACATTTAACTGACCACACATACATGAAAAGTATTGGTTCATGACCTAGTGTCATCTTATATCTAACCTGCATCACAACCTATTATTAAATTTAATCATCAATATGGATAATCATGTAGTAGAAAATCACTTAGAATTTAAAACACTTCCCACTAAGTGAATTAAGATAGTCTTAATGTTTCTGAACAAGTGGAAATTTAAGAGTGTAAAGTAAAATCTTTCATTTTGAATTTTTAAAAGCACTCTATCTCTATGGAGAGGTTGTTTTGTAGCAATTCATGTGGGAAAAAGAACAATGTTAAATTTTAATTGAGTATGAGCTTAGCAAGAACAGAATGATATAACTAATTAAAACCCAAATAGTATTGACCTATACTTTATGTGTTATAATGCTTAAATAACTGGAATTAATATTTTCACCTGGGCAGATCATGTCAAATCATGATCTTGAGTGTCAACAATGGGAAGTTTAATTTTGGACAGATCATCCTATCTAATATAAGAGCAATATGCAAATTGACCATCATTCCAACACACAAGATGGCTGCCCCCATGTGGACACCAGATGGCCACCCCAAGATGGCCAGCAGGGGAGGACAGTTGGGAGGAATCAGGCCTGCAGGGAAGGGCAGTTGTGGGTGATCAGGTCAGGAGGAGAAGACAGTTGGGAGGAACCAGGCCTGCAAGGGAGGGCAGTTGTGGGCGATCAAGCCTGCAGGGGAGGGCAGTTAGGGATGACCAGGCCAGCAGAGGAGGGAAGTTGGGAACGACTGGGCCTGCAGGGAAGGGCAGTTGGGGGGGGGGGACCCAGGCCTGCATGGGAGAGCAGTTAGGGGCAAACAGGCTGGCAGGGGAGCAGTTAGGTATCAATCAGGCTGGCAGGGGAGTGGTTAGGGGGTGATCAGGCTGGCAGGCAGAAGCGGTTAGGGGCAATCAGGAAGGCAGGTGAGTTGGGAGCCAGGAGTCCTGGATTGTGAAAGGGATGTCCGACTGCCCATTTAGGATGGGGCATAAATGGGAACTGTGGTTTCTTTCCCATACCAGATGCACTACCTGGTAGGATGGGGCCTAAACGGGCAGTCGGACATCCCTCGAGGGGTCCCAGATTGGAGATGGTGCAGGCTGGGCTGAGGGACACCCCCACCCCCCTGTGCGTGAATTTTGTATACCGGGCCTCTAGTGAGAGGAATATGGGGTTAATTCAGGTCTATACATTTTAATGGAATTATAATAAATCCAGAGGATATTTATAAGGCCAGAACTTGACTGTTAAAAGTTTTAGAAACTATGTTGCACACACACAAAAAGAATGTTATTTAGCTTTGAATCGGACAAAGGGTACATGTGATAACTGTCTTTAAAAATGTGAAGGGTTTGAGTCATATAAAAATAAACTGAATTTGTGTTGTGTTACTCACTTCTGGCTAAGAATTAGTTGCTATAAATATTCAACCAAGAAATGTGTTTCTTCTCCCCTTCCCCTTAATCAGTCAGCAAACATTTGAGTATGGAACAAAAATATAGCCACTGTTATAGGTCCCCAGAGTAGAAGTACTAAGGGTTTTATCCCTATCCTCAAGCAATTCACAGTCTAATAGAATTGTCATATTATCTATCTATCTATCTATCTATCTATCTATCTATCTATCTATCTATCTATCTGTCATCATCATCTATCACCTTCCAGAAAGTACCAAACAAGCAAAACCTGACCAGCATCTCTGTTGAATGAAATATCTAGACTTTTTGTTGATAGCCAGTGTATGTTGTGCTTTTTCCCTAAAATGATGTACATAGTCTTATAAGCTATATTTATGTAAAACATAATATTCATATCATATATATTTATATGACTTTAGAAAAATCAAGGGCATAAAAACAAAATAAAATGTTTAAAGTGGCGAGTACTTTGTTACTGAATAGCAAATATGGCTATCAGAACAAATAGGTAAACATTTTGACTTATAAGTTTTCTATTAAGAAAAGAGGAAGCACACCTATTTTTCAGGAAAAAAAACACCCCAAAATACTTCTCTTGGTTAAAAAAATTGATTGATTTTAGAGAGAGAGAGATTAGCTGTTCCATTTATTTATGCATGCTTTTGTTGCTGCTCTTACATGTTCTGACTAGGGATCGAACACACAACCTTGGTGTATCAGAACCATGCTCTAATTAACTGAGCTACTTGGGCAAGGCTTAAGAATGAAGAACAACTCTGCTGAAATCCAGGATCAAACCAGGGACCTTCAGATCTTCAGTCTAATGTTCTCCCAACTGAGCTATTTCGGTCAGGCCATCTCTTGATTTTAAACATTTGGAGCAAAGAAGTGGTAAAATGCCTTGCACACTTGCCTATAAGAATGTATATAAGGTTGAAATTAAGTAATTTAATAAAATATAAACTAGTTGCAAAAGAGAGAGGGATAAAGGGTTATAAAAACTAGCAAATTTTATGTGAAATTTGCTATAGAAGCTTCGACATAGATAATCAACTTACAGGAATAACATTTGACTCCAACCTCCCTTTTTCACAAGTCTTCTAGTGCTAAGGAAGCAGTCAATGTCTGAACAGATGGGATTTTCCTAAGTGGGCTCACTAATTCTCCTGGGTTTCCCAAATGGAATGGGCTATTTCCTACTGTGAAAGTGGCTTGTATCAGCATTATGTAGTTGTTTTGTGAACAGACATCTCATGGTATAAGCACTTAGAAATTCTCTTTTACCAGATTTAAATTTATCAAAGAGCAACCTGGCTACAACCATGCATGTTAATTTGCATTAACAGTTCTACCTTCTTCCTTATAGGACTTATTTTCTTCCTTACTTAGCCCATCCTATAAATTGAATCTAATGAAAACAAATGAGAAAAAAATATACTTAAGACAAGAAAAGTATATAACAGCCCTAGCTGGTTTGGCTCACTGGATAGAGCATCGGCCTGGGGACTGAAGAGTCCCAGGTTCGATTCTGGTCAAGGGCATGTAACTTGGTTGCAGGCACATCCCCAGTAGGGGTGTGCAGGAGGCAGCTGATCGATGATTCTCTCTCATTGATGTTTCTAACTCTCTATCCCTCTCCCTTCTTCCTCTCTGTAAAAAATCAATAAAAAATATATTTAACAAAAAAGAAAAGTACATAACATTTATATTGGGCATGTTACCTCATTGTCTTCTTAGCCTCTGCTTGATTTCCTCTTAAGATAACACATGAAAGGTCTCAACTGTTCTAATATGCCTCAAAAGTGCGTGAAGAGAAAACTCATCATACATTGCTAGTTCATTTATTCAAAGATAGTTACTGATTTTTACTTTGTACCAGACATTTTGTGAGGCTAGGAGGATATATGGTTTAACAAGGCAAATTGCATTCTAGGTTCTGGGAGTTTATATTCTAGTGGGGAATATAGTGATAAATAATACACTGAAAATAATAATTATAGATTACTAGAGGCCCGGTGCATGAAATTCGTGCATGGGGTGTGTGTGTCCCTCAGCCCAGCCTGAACCCTCTCCAATCTGGGACCCCTCAAGGGATGTCCGACTGCCCTTTTAGGCCCAATCCTACTGGGCAGTCGGACATCCCTCTCACAATCTAGGACTGCTCGCTCCCAACTGGTTGCCTGCCTCCCTTCCTGATTGCCCCTAACTGCTTCTGCCTGCCAGCCTGATCATCCCCTAACCACTCCCCTAACAGCCTGATTGATACCTAACTGCTCCCCTGCCAGCCTGTTTGCCCCTAACTGCCCTCCCCTGCAGGCCTGGTCACCCCTAACTGCCCTCCCCTGCAGACCTGGTCCTTCCCAACTGCTCTCCCCTGCAGGCCTGGTCCTCCCCAACTGCTCTCCCCTGCAGGCCTGGTCCTCCCCAACTGCCCTCCCTTGCAGGCCTGGTCCCTCCCAACTGCCTCCCCTGCTGACCATCTGTCGTGGCCATCTTGTGTCCACATGGGGGCAGCTATCTTTGACCACATGGGGGTGGCCATCTTGTGTGTTGGAGTGATGGTCAATTTGCATATTACTCTTTTATTAGATAGGATGATAAAAACAAAGATGATGGTAGGGTTGGTCAAGTAATTGGAGTTTGGGAGTGCAAGGGCTTATCCTGGAGGTTGGCTAGAACAGCTTTTCTGAGTGGGTGACTTTCAGTGGAGTCCTGAAGGTTCAGAAAAAGCTAGTCAAGCAAATAACTGGATTAGAGAAGCCCAACAAAAGGGAATGTCAAGTACAAAGGCATAGAGAAAAACAAGGTTTAAGCATGTTTAGGAACTCAAAAAAAAGACCCTGCTGACTCCAACATGGTTAACAAGGCAAAGAGGTGGGCCAGAGTCGCATCAGGAAGGACCATGTTAAAGAGAAGAAAAGCCACTGGAAGGGTTTAATAAGGAAGAGGCTGTCTCTAATTTATAAATTCAGAGGGACACCCCAAGCTACAGGATGTAAAGTGCATGGAGAGAGGTAATGAGTGAAGCAGGAAATTAATTAAGTTATTAGAAAAGTACCATTGACGTGGACTAGCAGGACGGGGTAGAAAAGAAGAAGGTGAAAAAATATATGTATGATATACTTTGGAGATAGAAGGAAGAAGACTTGATCAGATGGTGAGTGACACACATGTAAACAAATCTAGGAAGTAATAGAAGGAATAAGAAAGCAGGTGATAAAAATGTAAAAACTAATAGTATAACAACTAGGTTCTACCAGGAAGGGATTGATGAAGCATAGCAAATAGGAGAAGATTGGAAGAGCCAAAATGCATAATTTCTGCCAAAGATCAACTTCAGTCAAGAAAGGGCAGAACTTTCTTACCCTTGCATCTGTTCAAAGCACCTGTAAAAGAGTAGCTTATTCAAATAAATAGTGCACACACACACACACACACACACAGAAATTCCTAACACTCATAAAATAAATGCCAAAAGAGTTAGTGTTATAAAAAAAATCATAAAGGTATTAAAAATGTGGGATTATTATTATAGATTTAAGATAGGGATATCTTTATAAGCATAATATAAATCCCAGAAGCCATAAAAAAAAATGACTCACAGATCTGACTACATAAACATTTAAAGTATCTATATAGCAAAAGACATCATAAATGAAGCTGAAACCCAAAGGTGAAGTGGAAAAATGTGAAACAGATGACAAAGTGTTAATTTTTATAGTATATAAAACAGTCCACAAATAAGGAATAAAACAGTGGCAAAGAAAAAGAAATGACAGTTCACAGAAAAGGAAGTACACAGGTCATAAATATAGGGAAATATTCTTAGCTTCACTATTAATAAAAAATATGCAAATTAAAGCAGCAATTAGATATTATTTTCACCCATCAGGACATATGAAGATTCCAGAGACTGATAATGGCTAGTGTTGGCAGGTCATAGAAAAACAATTATTTTCACATTCTGGTAGTTGTGAATTTAAATATCATTTTGTTTTTGAGAAGAAATTGATAATACCTAATAATAGCAAAAATCTGAATCATTTGATATAGTAATTTTGTTTCCAAGAATTAATTATACAGGAATATTCAGCCTGGAACACAAATAGTTTTACTGTTATTTTGTTTGTAATATCAAAAATGTGGAAACAACCTAAATGTTGATCAAGAGGGTATTGAGTATATTTACTACAGTATTTTTGCACAGTAGCATAGGATGCAGCAGTAAAAGAAAATAAGACAGCTCGTATATTCCAGCAGACTTTTATTAGTAAATATCAGCTTTACTAAATAATTTATTTCTCAGTATATATTAGCATCTTATGTTTATAATATTCTTTATCTCTCTATCTAGGTCTACACAGATAAAAATAAAGAAGTCTGGAAAGATCTATAGACTACTTTTGACTGTGATTATCTCTAAAATGTGGATTACATAATATTTGGATTTGTTAAGATTTCTGAATTATTTGAAACTTTCAAAGTATATTTTAGTATTTTTAAAGATAAAAATATGAAAATGGAAATAACGCAATGCATACAATATTTAAAGTTACTGATAAAAATGCTCGTTTTGGAATAGGCATTAAGCAACAATATAAGCAAACACCGAGTACAGTTTATGGTGTAATTTTTGCTGTATCTGGAGAAATATTGTGGCTTATTAGAAAAAGTATTAATAACATTAGTATTTTTATTTCTAAGATAACATTAAATGTTTAATTGATGATGCCACTAGATTTATTGAGTTGCAGGCAAGTGATGAGACTATGAAGACTGGAGGGTTTTGACTTAGGGTGGTGCTCTTTAAGGCAGTCTTAAAGAGCACCAGCCTAAGTCAATGTGTATTTGGAACCCAAAAACTTGTTTAAGAAAATGTGAAAAAGAATGCCTGACAGCTAAGCAAATCTTAAAGTAAAACATTTGGGAAAATTTGTTAGTAATAGCTGTAGTGATTCCAAAATCAAGTAATATTCATATTACAAATATGTTAGTTGGCTAACTAATGAGCTGTCTCCAATGCTGTTTGTGTAACACTGGAAAGAGTCATTTAGTCGTTTTTCCACATGATGGTATTTATGACAAGAATTTGGCAATATAAAGTGTTGGGAGTGTCACTGATTAGAATTCTCAAATTTCTGTGTATTGCAAATCACATAGAAGAATCGATATCCAATATAAAATGCTATACATAAGTGAAAGTTGTTATAGTAAAGAGGCAGCTTTGAGAAATACATCTTTCTGTTTAGATTAAAAATTACCTAGCTGCTGTCACACCAAGTGATAGGTAACTCGTGGTTCCTGTACTAACCAAAATTCTGCAATATGAATGGCAGACAAACCTGACTTTAGGATCTGATACCCTGAGTATTTTACGGTTAGGCAAATATTCTTAATGACAAATCTTCACTTTCTCCACATACAAAATGATAATAATAATGTCTGCTTCTTAGAGTTGTGAAAGAATTGAGGTAACACAACACCTTTGGCACATAGCTAGTACTCCATTTTAGTAGCTCCTACTATTATTATCAGAGAATAAATAAGTTTCAGAGAAGAAATTTGTTAGCAATGTCAAATACTGCAAACTATTCAAAGACAAGAAGGACTAAGGAACGACAATTGGATTTACTAATTTTGAAGTCACTGATGACCTGCAAGAACACGGTGTTCCAGGAGTGATGATGGCAAGGGAAAAGGTAATTCTTGATAAAAATAGAATGAGCTGATGTGGACTATGTAGAACATTTGATATTAAGAGGAGGAATAAATATAATAAGAAGACAATGTGAGAGGCAGAGGACCAAGCCAAGGATTTTGGCAGCTAAGACACACCGAAGCTAGGGAAGATGGGTTTTATGTAAACACTAGAGGCTCAGTCCATGAAATTCGTGCTGGGTAAGGTCCCTAGGTCTCGCCGGCGATCAGGGTCAATCAGGGCCTCCACTGATGGCCAGTGCCTCCCTTCATTCTGTGCCACCCTCTGGTGGCCAGCGCATATCAAGCGATCGAACTCCTGGTCTCCTTGTCAAACTCCCGAGGGGACACTTTGCATATTAGCCTTTTATATATATAGATTCCTGGTTTGTTTCACGAACAAAATTCAATCAGCTTCTAAAATGATGATGGTAGGGGATGGAGTGCTGTTTGTTTAGCTAATTTATGTATAGCTTCTTTAGGGCTGTGGTACTGGGCTTTTTTGTGTGACTAAAATTTATTGATGAGCTGTTTAAAAGTTTAGACTGTCTCTCTGTAAATACATAAACACACAGCAAATTTTGCATATAGTTAGGAGAACTCATTGACCTCTTTAATTTACCCATGAACCAATCTTCTCTCTGAATGTCCCATAAATCCCAGATAAAGTTATCCTCTCTTAGGACTTAGAAATAATTTTGACAAATATGAACTTAGACTTGCATACATAAGTTAAAATGAAAAACTCAGTGAGTGGTCAAGAAAGTTCCTATTAAATAACAACAAAGTGTATTTATTCAAAACATAAATTGCCTTTTAAAAACATTAGAAAAGTAACCCTTGAAATGTTAAGATTGACTCAGAAATAAATAACCCATATGACAGAAAATGTAACACAACTGAATTTAATTGAGTTCTAATTGTATGTGGAATACTTTCCAAACACACTCCTAACATTCATAAAATTCATGTTTGGTAGGTATTATTTCCCTGGGTTAACAGATGAAGAAACTGAGGTTCAAAAGTATTAAGTGACTTACCCACTATTGGGTTGTAAATTCAAGAGCACCAGGTTCAAAAGTCCAGAAAAGACTCCCTCTCCTTACCTCTAAATAAAAGATAATATTCTAGGCCAATATATACCAAAGAGTATTTATTGCCCTACCTATTTTGGCTTAGTAGATAGAGTGTCAGCCTGCAGATTGAAGGATCCCAGGTTGAATTCTGGTCAAGGCACATGCCTGGGTTGTGGCTCGATCCCCAATAGGGGGAGTGCAAGAGGCAGCCAATTAATGATTCCCTCTCACCATTGACATTTCTATCTATCTCTCTTTCTCTCCCTTCCTGTCTGAAATCAATTAAAATATATTTTTAAAAAAGAGTGTTAATAGAATCTATGTGGGGTTACTAAATGCTGCTTTTTCCCCCTGTTCAAAATACAAAAGAACACTCCAAAGAAAAGAGAAGAAATGACTGACATTACAGATGCTACAATTATCCTTGCAATTCTTTTTTTTTTTTTTTAATTTGCAGCCTTTGCAAGGTTGATCATTATTTATTTGAAACTCTTCCCAGCTCATGGCTCCTGTGAAATTACTCTTGCTTAATTTTCCTCTGAACTCTCTGACTCATTTTCCTTTTCTCTCCTTTCCTTTCTCTGCCTCTCAGGTTACAGTATTTCCCGGGATTTTGTCCACAGCAGTTTTTTCACAGCTTTTGCTCTCTCTGGGTGATCTCACCCATGTCCATGACTTCAACCACCACCAAATGCCTGTCTTCAGTTCAAACTGAGCCCCAGAATTCCAGATACACACACCTAACTCTTTACTGCCTGTCTCCATTGGGATTTCTCTTAACTAAAAGTCAGTGTAGCCAGGGTTCACCAGTTCAAATTCACAAGTTCAATTCCCAGTCAGGACACATGCCCGGGGTTTCGGGCTCCATCTCTCTCGTAGATGTTTCTAGCTCTCTATCCCTCACCCTTCCTTTCTCTTTAAAATCAGTAAAAACATTTAAAAAAATCAGTGCATCCACGCTAAAGTCACCTTCCACACTCAAATCTCATTCTCCTATGTGTCCTTTCTTAGTTAATATCACTGTTGAATCATTTGTCTCCATCAGAAATCAAAGAAATCATCTTTTGTTCTTACCGTACTTCTTTTCCACCCTCCCACACAGACATACAATCCATCCTTACATCCTGCCAACAGTTCTGTATTCTTGGATCTATGGGCTTTTCTCTCTCCTCAGTGCTCCTACTTTTATTTAAGAGTCTATCACCCTAAATTGTATTCCTTCAAGACTCATTAAGACTCAACTAATTGGTGTTTATCTTCCCGTTTTGTGACCTTTTGATTCACTCCCCCTCTTACAACCAGCCTGTTCTTTGTATAATAAATCTGATCGTGTCATTGTTATGTTTAAAAGTTTTTTAAGGAGCTCCTGCCCCCCTGTTTTTTTAAATTCATAAGAGTCTCCGTATAGCAGCTATAAGAGTCTTTGTGCATCTGCAAAGCTTCACCCTTTGGCACACCTCTCCTCCTCCTCACATTCAATGCTACAACCAGACTAAATAATTTCCAGTGGTTCAAACACACCTGGCTCTCCCACACCCTGGTGCCTTGTCATATATTGCTTCATGCCTTCCTTCTGTCCTCTTCTTCAAACTACACAACTAGAGCCTTAACACCCAGATCAGGGAACATCTCTCCTAAGAGGCTGCACCACGTGTGATGGTACCTTCCTGTGTGCATCTTTGCCAAAGCACTCTGTTTCTCTGACACATCACTTTATCTCACTATACTTTTAATAATCGGCTTATCTATCTTTCCCACTGGACTATCAGCTCCTGAGGGCAGCAACTATTCTCATAAGTTTTTGGATTCTCATTTCTAGCATACAGTCTTAAATGCAGTTGCCCTTAATAAATGTGTTTAATGATTAATGGATACATTCGTTATCTAATCTAGTGAATGAATGGATGAATTCATTACGTAATATGACTTCAGTCCTTGCTATATCACTCATTGTCATATGATTAATGAATAAGTTGCACAGAAATGTCTTGTTCTATTTTCTTCAAAATGTTGCAATTAAATTAGAAAAAAAGATAAATGACAATTCTGTTCTTTTTTTTCTCAATTCAAGTAATATCAATATAGATGTTTTTTTCACACCCCATGGCTCGCTGGTAGAAGTGCTAGTATAGTAGTTAGAAGAATTGGGTTTGAACCCTGACTTTGCAGCTTATTAGCCATATAATCCTGGGCAAGTTAAATGACTCCCTGAACCAAAGCTGGCTGCACTACAAAATATGACTCTTCTCAGACTGTCCTATTGCAAGACTAGTTGGAGGTCAAATAACATTATGTATATGAAAGCATTTAAAAATTATGTTTTATCATAAAATTTAAGGTCTATTTATCCTTCATGTAAAATTCCCGAACAATAATAACATTCTATAAATAAGATGTATACATATTTCCTAATATCAGAAAGTAAAAATTTTCCTCTCTGGGAAAGTAACATCACTTGGAAAAATCCAAATTAAAAAAATGTTTGAGGAATTTTTTGTAATAGTTTTATGGAGATTTAATCATGTGACAATACTGAAATACATCAATGCAAATTGTGCATCATCCTACCATTTTAGAAAGGAACAAACCATAGGTATGACTCATCTTTGTCATTAATCTCACAATGGAAAATTAAGAGGAAGAGAGACAGAATATTATAAAACTAAAGAATTATTTCAAATCAACAAAGAATCTTGCCATCAATTAAAAATAAGGACACCTAGTAAGAATCAAAGAAGAGTCACGTCACTTATTTTCCTACAAATAATCAAAAGCCAACAATATTTAATTCTAATGTATCTCTACTAACAACTATGCAGAAGGTAAAACCATCAGAATTTTATTTTCAGCATGTTTAAGATTATTATATCAGCCATGTAAACCCTTATAATGTCTTGATATGGCTTCATGTCTCTGAAAGGAACATGTACTATGTTTAAACATTTTTTAATCAAAGCCAATATATTAGTGTTTACTACCATTATATTCAAGGAGGTTTTATTAAATAGCTGGTATATAAGTAAGTGGGGAAGCCTACAAAGCCTACTGGGCTCAGTGTCGCATTTTCAATGTATTTAGATTAACTAGACAACTATATTTACAATCAACCTACTTTTATAAGTGGCAGTCATCTTGTATATTTAGAGTTGACAAGTAAAATGACCACAAACAGTACTAATATTCAACTTGAAAAAAGAACAACTTTTCACCACTACACGGATAAAACATCTAGTCTCCAGTCTATTTGTGATTGCTACAACTTTCCAACCCATGATCTTTTAAAGCACTGAATTAACAGATTTTTGAGAGGAAAAAAGAAAGAAAAATCCTTCATTAAACAATGAAATTATTAATCATTTGGCCCTTTTTATTAAGTTTTTTAAAAAATGAAAATATTCCATAAAATTCACTTATTTCACCAAAGTGAAAATACATGAGTAACTGATCTGTTTTATGTATTTATTTTTCCTTTGGAAGCTAGAAAACTAATTTCAGAAACTGAATATTTGCAATTTATTTTGTAAAGTGACTGCCTTTTTAAAGGACTGATTCCTTAACAGATTTCTAATGTAACTATACTAAATTAACTAATAATTTCAACTTCTCAAATGTTTTTATCTTTCAGAAAACTTATTGATAAACTATTTCAGTATTGTGGTTTTTACTTTTGGTCAAATTTAATATACATAATCCTCAAAAAAATCTGTATTCATTAACTATTAGAAAAATATAAGAAAACAGCCTACTTTCAGGTTGTCTCAAAAATTTTGCAAAGGGTATATATCCAATTGCACTAGCATGCTTGTTTACAAAGATAGCTATTTTGGGTCAGTTGAATGCTTTATTAAAGAACACTGACCAAATTGAATTTATTTTTTTAATATCATTTTTTATTCCCCATATGTTAGATAGATCACAACAAAGAACTGTGTACCTTTAATTACATTTTGAAATTTTAATACTTGATCTATATATTGCACCTATTTTTGTTATTAAAATAGGTCATAATTTCATATTATCTGTATTTCTTATCATTTCAGTTTTATATTGAACAAAGGGTGACTTTTCAACAATGTGAATAGTTAGAATAGAAAAACAATATTTGAATTTAATCTTGCACAAATATTGTTAAAAATAAAATAAAACTATAAACTAAAATTATTTTTCCTCCATCACAAACTTGGGATTTATACCAAAAGTGGTAAACTTGAGTTAATCAGGCTTAGACTTAATACACAGAATGCTTAGATGGCCCAAAGTAATCTTAGAAGGCTAAATAAATTATACCTGTCTAATAGATGACCAATCATTTTATTATTTAATACATTTAGGGGTTTGATTATACATTCCATAAAATAAATATATCCTTTTTAATTATTTTTAGTCACAGATACACAAAGATCCTGCAGTTTTAAAAGAATCCACTGCAGGAAATTCAGAATTCAAATAAACTTAACCAATCACATATATCTTTATATTTAATCCAGCATGAAAAATTTAAAAATCCAGTCTGTATCACCATGAGGAATAACTCCTATAGTAATTCTTCAGCATATTATTTTTATCCTTTTGTACCCAAAGGAATAAAGCTTAATATGTAAGTTTACCTCATACTTATTGCTTATGTTTCACCATTAATTAAACTGGAAAATCACATAGTATGTCCTCTCGGTCAGCTCATTCAACAGACACAGTAAACAGACCCATGCTTTCTGATCATTGATTTCCTCACATTCAGTTTAGGTTTACCTTATGGACATTCAGCACACTCATGCCCCTCCAAAAAATCCATTTTCTTTATTAAAAGATGCTTTTTTGTGTCCTTAGTTATAATTTGTTTTTTTTTAATTATTTTAAATATGTACATAAAAATCAATTAATGTGATTATGGAAAAATGTGATATCACTAACATTGTGTTAAAAGTGGATTCCAAATAAGCAAATTTAAAGTTTACTTAGTTCCAATTTTCTCAGTCTTAAACATGAAAGAATACTATATTATTTATATATTATAACCTTTTCATTCTGTGTGCGGCTTCCTATCAATTTCTCATGCTTACATGTACTTTAATAGTAACACTTAATTATCCTGAGTGAGATTATCAAATGATAGGGAGGAAGAAAGTATTAGTACTTTACAGTTTATATAGCTGAACGTCATGATCCAAACTCTAGAATATTTAAGAACTTAATTTGTAAAAACAAAATAAAACTAATATATCTGATACTTTTAAGAATGTCTTTCAAAATTTAATAGCAAACATAAAAATTTAATTAGTAATTTACTGTTGACGAAGTACCTTCACATATATTTGGATCATAAATTATTTTTAAATTTAGTAATTTTTTGTTCACAGAATCTCAGGAGAGAGAAGAACAAATTTTAAATAAATACATAATATTTATATACAAAGGAGAATGCTTTATACCTAGAACTATTAGTAATGTTGACATCCCTTTCAAACTTGGAATACAAAACTATAACTTAAACAACTTGCAAAAATGACCACCCACAAAACCAGCTCTAATTTATGTGCATTTATGCTTGAAAATAACTCCCTCCTGCCCTAATGTAATATTGATTTTATCACTAAATACCAAGTTATTTTTTAATTAAGTAGTGTTCATAAGAACTATAACATTCCTGAAAAAGAATACATATTTCAGTTTACAAAAATGTCAAATGCTTTGACAGTCTTTTGAAATCAATTTCTAAAATAAATGAATATTTAGATGCCAAATATTAAGGACAATTGATCATATCATTAGATGAATTAATGGAAAATAAATATGAATTAAAATAAATTAATGAAAGAGGTATCCTCCAAACATTTAAAAACTATTTCCAGTTTCACTTATGTAGTTGGTACATTTTCTTATACTGAGAGAGCTTTTAAAATTAAAATATGCTTAACTTACTATAATAAAATATTCTACAATCATATTGAATATTTATGACTCTTGTGCAAAATGTTGTGTAGAGACTATTCCTAAATGTCTTATGTAATCTGTAACAATTATCTTAACACATAAATTTTGAGCCATAGTAAATCAGTATGTAAAGCTGAGGAGAAACACGTATTTCCTTCAAAAGTGAAAATGCAACATAAATGGTATATTGACTGATCATACTTGAGTGAATTTTCCGGTAAATCCACAGTTGATTGAATTTTTTTTACATTAAGTTATACAGTATGGGGGTGGGGGAGGGAGCACTGTTCAACTGTATCCTTATAGCATTAGGTGAGGTCACCCGCTAAAGTTTCATTGTGTGGGATAATAGATCCAGCTGCATTGATTTGTGAATTCAGGTGGATTAGAGACTAACATGATTTGGCACTAAGGTAAGGATTCATGGAGCTATATCCACAGGATGTATGCATTACGTGATAGTAAGAGACATTTACAACCCAGAATATAAGAGTGGGACAGCCTCAAGTGACATCACCAGATCGTCTGCAGCGTAAGCCACCCGACTAGAATATATGTCCTCCACACCACCGCTTCCCTCTCTTCCTCACGGTTGGCAAACCTTCCACTGCTTTCACCAGTGTAAGAGAGCATGTGTCTACCTTAAAAGCAAGACATATGCTTACTCAAGTGAAAAGCAAATAAGAAAAAACCAAAGGAACAGAATCCAAATTAGACTGAGTACGATTTTCACTGACTTCACATTCAGGTGACTGAAATGTTAAAGGAGAAATTAACTTGAATTATCCAGATGAGAAAGGACAAAAAGGAAAGGAAGGAAGGAAGGAAGGAAGGAAGGAAGGAAGGAAGGAAGGAAGGAAGGAAGGAAGGAAGGAAGGAAGGAAAAAAGAAAACCATCTGAATATCTCAGGACTAAATCTTGTTTTTAACTCTGATTTGCTCTGGAACCAGCCATATGTGGGAAGCTTAAATTTCTTTCTGAAAAATTAATATTAATAATAAAGAAGAAAGGCACTCTAGTGCCTCATTTTAATTCTCTTCTAATTTATCCACAGTTTATGTTTTACTTACAAGCATTTGTTACAGCAAAACTGTTGGCTGTCTCAATGTTGTCCACATGAGGTACCAAATTAAAAGGCGCTTCCGACGCATTGGGGCTGGTGTTATGAAGAAAAATTGCTAATCGAAAAGCAGTGTATTCCTGATCTGTGTTTCGGATGAAGAGACCACCTATGAAAAATATGAGGAAAAGCACATTCAGTGTTTTCTCTTGTCAATGTTATTCTCACCCCACGCACTGTCAAATCCACTGCCATTCCCCAGCACATACACCTAAGGAGCTACCCCTGCCACATCGTGGGGGACTGGCCTTTGTCCCTCAGGTGCAGCTTAGTATGTTAGCCTTTAGGACAGCCCAGCTTTTTCCTGTCCCCATTTGTCATGATCACAATGACCTCTGAGACCATTTACTGTGTTTTGCTTTTTCTCTCTCACCCTCCCTGCGGTTCCCAGCACACTGCTACATCAGCCAGCTCTGGGCATTTCTCTGGAAGATGCATGCAGATGAACAGAAAAGAGGACTGGCATTAAAATGCAGAAAATGAAAGGATGTGGAGCCACGCAGGCAGGAGGGGAATCAGAAGGGAGACATGAACTTAGTTTTTTTGCAGCTGGTGGACTCAGCCTCATTAGCTCCGTGTTGTGCACAGTCCACGAGAAATGATGCAGTGTTGAGGCTGGGCTTAGCTGGAAGAAATTCAATAGCTGCATCCCATTAAGACAGGAGAGGAGAACAGCAAGAAAAGCCAAAGATGGATAGTTCCCCGGAAATAGAGTCTCGATGCAGGAATAAGGGCAAAAAGATTCAAGAGGGAAACAAAATAAACGGAGAGAAGATTGCGGGAAAGGGATCTAACTTTGGAATCGGTTTACCGGTGGCAAGCAAAGGCCGGGGGTGCCGGTGTAACGCCCCCCGCTCCCTCCCAGCAGTGTCTTTCTATGATAGGGAGAAGGATGCGGCGTCCAGCGTGGGGAGAAGTGTATTAAAACAAAACAAAACAAAACAAAACAAACTCGACATCCCTCCATGCTCTAGAGAAAACGGATGAAAAGAAATATCCTATAAAATGTAATCAAACCCCATGTAGGTAATTTTCAACTTATTTCAATCCTACTTTAAGCGACTTGAACAGAAGGTGGAAATAGGGAGTATGTGCTGAGGCCGGCAAGTGGGCAGTTTTGTATATTTTCCAAATGAACCTGCACCCGAGGGGCAGTCTTTTCTGTGTGTGTAAAGGGGAGAAAAGAGAGAGACAAAGGGGAAGGGAACGGCCCGAGGGTTTTCCCGAATTGCTTATCTGCAACTCATTTAACTCACTTCGGGATATCTGCCACAGCCACCCACAGGCACACCCCATCGGCGCTGAGCTTACCTATTTGCACGCTGCTTGGAAAGGCTCCCATGGCGAGTCCCCAAAATCCAGAAAATAACAAGACAATCTGCCTGCAAATAATCCTCATCTTCTTGTCTCCTCTCCCTGGCGCGCGCTCTCTCTTTCGCACTCTTCCTCAAGGCTGTTCAGAGAGGCATTGACGACGATGGCGCTAAAATTAAAAACAACCGAAAAAGAAAAGGAAAAAAAAAAAAAGAAAAAAAAAAAGGAGAGAGGTTTGGGTAGTTTCTGATTCTGACCCCTTCCCTTCAGCAATCCATCTCGAGCCGCCAGACCTTGCCCGCAGTCTCCATAGCTCTGGGAGAGGCTGCTGTCCGGCTGCGAAGGTTGCACATGCAGAAGATGGTGGTGGCGCGGCTAGTGGGGCCGGCGGGGAGGAGACATGCGCTCTCCCGGCCTCGCGCGCGCTCGCCCCTCTCCGTCTCACTCCCCACGGCGGTCGCCGCGCCGCCCGGCTCGCCCGCCTCGGTCCCCGCCTGCGGCAGCCCGGCGCCCTCGCGCCCGCCCTCCCCAAGCGCGCCACTCCCTCCGCGCCCCTCGCCCCCCGCTGGGCGGGCTTCACCCAGGGGGTGCTCACCCAGCCTCCCGAGCTCCCCTCAGCAGGGGAACAGGTTTTCCAGTCTCCTCACCACTCACTGGCTCCTTCCTCTCTTCTTCCCCGGTCCGCAGAGGGACCTGCTCTGGGGATGGGCACCCCAGCGCTCCTGTCTCTGCTTTCCTGGCGCCTCTGCCTGGCGGCTGCACTGGGCAGAAAACTGGCCCTGGGGCCGAGTCCGAAGCCGCGTCAGGGGCGCGGGGGGTGAGTGCCTCCCAGGCCCCCGGCCCCCTGCCGCATTCTCTCAGGCTCGCGGGGAGGACCGGCGGCCGCCCTCCCCTCCTGCCCTCGCTTTCCGCTCAGCCTCGCCCTCTCCTGCCACTGGGCTGCGCGCGGGGACTCGGGTCCTAGCTGCAGCAAAGATTTCTCACCAGCAAACAGCCCGAGAATCTGGAGAGTCCGAGCTGGGGACGGATGGGGTGCAGGGGCTCAGGGAGGGTACCGGAGCAGAAAGGCGGCAAAGGGCAGCCCCGGCAGGTCTAAGGGGGTGGGACGGAGGAGGAGGAAAGACCTGGAGGAGGTCAGGCCAGGGAGAGACCCAGAGAATTTGCAACATCCTAGGGAAGAGAGGAAGGAAGAAAAGTTAATTGAAATAGCAAAGTTTGGAGAATGAACAGGATGGGGAAGAAAAGCCTGAGAAATGAAAACTGAATGGTGCCTGTAATGTGTTTTTTTGAGAAACACGAAGCACAGCTAGGAACGAGAACAGTGTGAGGTGTCAAGTGGGAAAAGTAACTGAAGACTCCTTTCTTTCCAGTCTCCATTTCTGACGACAGTTTTTCTCTGTATTGTGGCCCACTTCAGGGGCTGATGAAGGAGGATGGGAAGGCTAGCGTTTGAGACAGAGGGCATGGAGTCTGATAGAAAACGGTGTTTTTCATGCACACAGCTTGTTCACTCTACTCCAGACTCTCCTAGAAGACTGGAGCGCTGGGCTGGTGTCAATAGTTGCTCTGGCCGGGTGGAAGAATCCACCCCGCCAAATAATAGAGATATATTAGTCAGAGAAGTTATCTTTCTCTGACTAATATATCTCTAGCTTTGTCTCTATAGAAATCTCCTCTTGTCATACCTGTCCCTAACATACACCAAAAAAGACAGTTTTTGGAGTTGGTTTGGAAAGAAAGGCAAGTGGACGGTGCGGTAGATTGTATTATGCATTCTATCCTAGGAAGTTTTGGAGCGATGGTGTCACATCCTCTCCAGGGTCATCTTTAAAGCTTCATTCCACCTGACTGTGTTGCATGGAGTCTGAAACCATGATGCCATGACAGTGTCTATTCCTGTGTGGTCTGAGGTCTCTTGATCTAGACAGTAGCTGCAATCCTTTAATTTCATTAACTGTGAGAGAGAAAGTGTTTCGAACCTTTTCAGTTCTTTGGGTTCCATTGGTTGCATTTTAGAGCCTGGAAAGTTGGGTTGCAGTAGTCATTCACAAGCTTCCGAGAAATCATTAGAAAGAGAATACAGCTAGTGCCTATGTTTATCTGATGTAACATTTGGGAAGGTGGATAATGGATCAGTTAATACAGAAGTATGACAAGGGCCCGACCTGGTAAAGACTTTTTTGGAAATGGACTACCTTTACTCCTTCCAGTCTTCCTTTATTAGAGACCACCTGTATTTGTAGTTGTAGATGATATTTAATATTCCCCACTAAAACTTCCGAGTGCTTTTCTTCAGAGGGTTTCCAAGTTCTGGAATTTTGCTCTTAAAATAACATATTTTGTTATCCTATTACACTTCACAACAGATTGTTATGACCAAAAAAACAACAACTCACCTAATTGTGAGTAATTGGATTGCATAAAACATACTTTTGTTGTTTCAGTTTATAAAGATTTAGTCTTGCAAATTAAATGGGATTAGAAATGTTTTCTTTTTCTCTTTTCATTCAGTGTAAACAACAAGGCTGTAAACATTCTATTTCTCTTATAATAAAATAAAATAGGCCACATAAAATTCAAGTTGAATTTCAGTTAAATTTAAATTGAAAAACCCACCAAATCATTGAAATCATCACCTAGTTGGGCAACTAGTGAAGCTCTCCTGATGCAGAGATAATTATCCCCTTTTATTCCTTTCTAAATTGAAAGATTTGAGCTTTCGTGTGATGTAATGCCACCATCGATAGAAATATAGGACAAGTTTTATTTTTCAACTAACTGTCAAGAGGACACCTCAGTTAATATGACCACAGATGACACAACTGTACTTTTCCAAGATAAAGTAACCTCATTTTTAAATTTTCTATTATTCCTTTTAATTAAAACCTCCATTTTACTTTATGAATTTGAGTTATCTTCCTCTGAATAATATATCTCTAGCTTTATCTCTATAGAAACCTCCTCATGTCATACCTGTCCCTAACATACACCAAAAAAGACAGTTTTGGAGTTGGTTTGGAAAGGAAGGCAAGTGGAGGGTGCGGTAGATTGTATGCATTCATAAATAACAGAAATAATCAACATTGCTGAAGAAAAAAAAGAAAAAAACAAGGAAGAATAAAACTGTGGCTAGTAATAGCAGAGCCAGTACCTGAACTTTTTTTTTTAATGTCCAAGGTTTTTCTTTTTTCTTTTTTTAAATATTTTTATTGATTTCAGAGAGGAAAGGAGAGGAAGAGAGAGATAGAAACATCAATGATAAGAGGGAATCATTGACTGCCTGCCTCACATCAATGATAAGAGGGAATCATTGACTGCCTGCCTCCTGCAGGTTGGACCAAGCCCGCAACCCAGGCATGTGCCCTTGACTGGGACCCTTCGATCCGCAGGCTGATGCTCTATCCACCGAGCCTAACCGGCTAGGGCCAGATCCTGAACTTTTAATCCTGAGTGTATGTCTTCGAAACCATTCTATAATATGACTATACCTCCTATAGTCCTCAAGTGTGAATTCACATATAGAAAACAATTCCTGAGCCTCTCTTTGGAGCATTTGTAGAGGCAGAGGTAAAAGATCCTGCCACATCAGTATAAAAATTCAAAGGATCATTACTAGCTAATGTGTTTGATTTTATTGCTCTTGTGTTATTCTAAATAAATATTTTCCAATTTTCTGAACTGCAAATTACTAATGTATTAAATGAAATGATCATATTAGAAGAGGTCTAAGATGCCTTACAATTCCCCAGACCTATGATCCTGTAAAATCAAATCCGCCAGCATTGCTTTGGGGAAGGATTCCACAGAGGAACATGCCACAGCCTCACACTCAAGACACTCACATAGCATAGCAGAATGTGGTCATGTAGAGTTGATAAATCACTGTCCAGGAGTAGAGGAGGGACAGCACATGGAGTGCCTCAGAGCAGGCTTCATCTAGATTTTTCAACGAAAAGAGATAGATGATGATGATGATAGACCTAGACAGATAGATGATAGATAGATGATAGATAGATGATAGATGATAGATAGATGATAGATAGATAGATAGATGATATATGTTGGATAGATGATAGATAGATGATGGATAGATAGATGATAGATAGATAGATGATAGATGATAGATTGATAGATGATAGATAGATAGATGATATATAGATGATAGATGATAGATGATAGATAGATGATATATAGATGATAGATAGATGATAGATAGATAATAGATAGATGATGGATAGATGATAGATAGATGACTAATAGATAGATGATAGATAGATGATATATAGATGATAGATAGATGGTAGATAGATGATAGATAGATAGATAGATAGATGATAGATAGAGAGATGATAGATAAATAGATGATAGATAGATAGATATATGATAGCTGATAGATTAATGATAGATTGATGATAGATAGATACATAGATGATAGATAGATAGAGAGATAGATAGATAGATGATAGATAGATGATAGATTGATGATAGATATAGCTTTCTAGGTAGAAAAATGGTGTCCAAGGACCTGAAGGTATTAAGTACATGTTGCTGAGCTGTTCTAGGGTGCAAACTTGAGTGTGTAGAGGATGATAAGAACACAAAGTCAGGTTGGACCATTTATGAAGTAAGTTGAATGAAATGCTTAGGCTATTGAACCATATTTTGTTGGGAGCCGTCATATACAGTATATTTGAGAGGATAATAGTATAACCAGGTATGACGCTTTTTAAAAAGGAACATTTTTTGTTAATGGGGGTAAGAGGGCCAGGAAGGCAGGAGCCTAGCCTAGCTTATAGACTGACCTGAAAGGCAGGAGGTATGGGACTGGACTGGAGAGGACACAGAGAAGAAGCAGGACGAAGGAGCTGGAAGAGTTGCTGCTGAGACAGA
Organism: Corynorhinus townsendii; assembly: GCA_026230045.1. Classification (NCBI taxonomy): domain Eukaryota; kingdom Metazoa; phylum Chordata; class Mammalia; order Chiroptera; family Vespertilionidae; genus Corynorhinus; species Corynorhinus townsendii. Next base: position 74,887,150 of record JAPDVU010000008.1, read on the forward strand.
ACGGACAGGCACACTCACCAGCTGACTGGGGGGCCTGGGAAATGGGGCCTTATTTAGGGTCAGAGGTATCTCCAACTTTGAAACCTGAGCTTTCTGAATAGAAGCTGCAGTGATTAGAAAGGCAGTGATATCTTCCATTAGGAAAAGGAACTTCGAAGGAAGAGCAAGGGTATTAGGAAATATTGATTTATCAAATTATTCACACACAGGTAGTAATATCCTGACCACCTACCATATGTGTTTGCTGTTTAAGTGCTTCATATACTAGTATAAAACAAAGCAAAATCCCTGTTATTAGAAGACCCTTGATGCGTACGAACCCTCATTCATGTGTCAAGAATTACACGAAGGCCTTACATATGTCACTTGAGCTACAGAAAAATGTAGATATTATTATGTTGATTAGGAAGTGCATCCAAAGATTAACATTCTTGCTCAAGATTTTATTATTAGTAAATGTTAAAGCCAAGAGCTAGGAATAAATCTCAGGTTTGTTTGATTTCAGACACCATGCTGCCTTTATTAAAATCTGCTGAGTTAATGAAATTAAGGTGCAATGAAGGGAATGGAAGCTGAAAAGTAAACTGGAAGAATCCACAACATTTAGAAAAGTAGCGTGGTCAACTTCAAAGGCCTCAAGTTTTTAGAATAATAGCAGTTGGGTTCAGACTGTAGAGGCCCTGACTTCTGGCTGTGTTACTTGACCTTGCTGCTTTGATTAAATACATATGTAATCTTTCAGCACATCATAGAAAAGTCTTTTTAATAAACAGTTGCGTAAAAAAGGTAATCAAGGTTCCAAAAGAAGGTGGCACAGAGTACCATCTGAGCAGAGTAGGATTTTTCTGATGTTGAGGAAATTCAGGAAGAACTCACAGAGACAAAATTTGAACTACATTTTTATGGATGTATAGAGATTATGAGGTAGAGAAAGATATGTGTAATTCTGAATTTGAAGTTTCAGTATATTTTATATATTCCATAAAATATGTATTCTTTACTTGTACACACTAGACTTAGAAATGATGTATAACCTATTCAAAATGAGCACCGCATATAGATAGTTTACAGTACCTAACACCATTTGCTACAGAAAGACATGTGTTTCTTGGAAAAAGAACTCATTCCAAGTCTAGGGAAGGAATTGTACAAGGTGGCCCTGGAAAACTTTTGGTAACAACAGAAAGCAAGGAAACTATTCTAAATACTGAGATTACGTCAAAAGTTTTCAGGAGCCAATTGGATGATTGGCTTAAGATGGGAAAAAGTAGATATCAAAAGGAATAATGCCTATGACATATTATAACACTTCACTACTAAATTCATGACATCATCATGATAATTTTTAAAAGACAGAAGCCTCATTGGTCTCTTTTATTTGCTAAGAAACCAACTCATAATTTTTTAAAAAGTAAAATTCATTTTAGAATAATTTTTTATTTGTGGAAGATTTTCAAAGATACTACAGAGTATTTCCTTTTTTTCTTTTCTTTTTTTGCTACAGGGCTGTTATTTTCCTTTTTAAAATATATTTTTATTGATTTCAGAGAGGAAGAGAGAAGGAGGGAGAGAGAAACATCACTGATGAGAGAGAACCACGGATCCGCCGCCTCCTGCATGCCCCCTAGTGGGGATTGAGCCTGAGACCCAGGCATGTGCCCTTGACCAGAATCCAACCGGGACCCTTCGGTCAGCAGGCCCAGGCTTTATCCACTGAGCCAAAACGGCCAGGGCAGAGTATTTTCTTACACCCTCATCTAGTTTCAGTTTTCCTTAACGTTAATCATCTTACTCTGGTGCATTTGTCAAAATTAAGAAACCAACACTGGCATGTTACTATTAACTACAGACTTTATTTGGATTTTATCATATTTTTCTGTTTCAGGATTCAACTCAGAATACTTCATTGCATTTATTTGTCACATCTCCTTGGTCTCTTCTATTCTGCAACAACTTCATTGTCTTTGTTTTTTATGACCTTGACAGTTTGATAAATATTGCTCAGGTATTTTGCAGAATGTCCCCAATTTACATTTGCTGGATCGTTTTTTTCATTATTAGACTGGCTTATAGTATTTTAGTAAGAATATCATAGAAATTATGTGTCCTTATCACATAATTTCAGGGGATATATGCTATTTTCATTGACATCAGTCTTTTTTTTTTTACAAAAATATTTATTATTGAAAGTATTACATATGCTCCTTTTTTCTCCCATTGATCTCTCCCAGCCCACCCCTGTCCACCACCCCAGGCCTTCACCACCCTATTGCCTGTGTCCATGAGTTATGCACATATGCATACAAGTTCATTGGTTGATCTCTTCCCACCCACCCACCCTCCCCTGCCTTCCCTCTGAAGTTTGACAGTCTGTTCAATGCTTTTATGTCTCTGGGTCTATTTTTGTTCATCAATTTATGTTGTTCAATGGGTTTCACATATGGGTGAGATCATGTGATACTTGTTTTTCTCTGACTGGCTTATTTCGCTTAACATAATGCTCTCCAGATCCATCCATGCTATTGCAAACGGTAAGAGTTCTTTCTTTCTTTCTCTTTCTTTCTTTCTTTCTTTCTTTCTTTCTTTCTTTCTTTCTTTCTTTCTTTCTTTCTTTCTTTTTTCTTTCTTTCTTTCTTTCTTTCTTTCTTTCTTTCTTTCTTTCTTTCTTTCTTTCTTCTTTCTTTCTTTCTTTCTTTCTTTCTTTCTTTCTTTCTTTCTTTCTTTCTTTCTTTCTTTCTTTCTTTCTTTCTTTCTTTCTATAGCTACCTAGTATTCCATTGTATTGATGTACCACGGTTTTTAAATCCACTCATCTGCTGATGGGCACTTAGGCTGTTTCCAAGTCTTAGCTATTATAATATGCTGCTGTGAACATAGGGGTGCATATATTCTTTCTGATTGGTGTTCCTGATTTCTTAGGATATATTCCTAGAAGTGGGAAGATGAGGCCAAATGGGAGTTCCAATTTTAATTTTTTGAGGAAACTTCAAAATGTTTTCCACAGCGGCTGAACCAGGCTGCATTCTCACCCACAGTATACGACGGTTCCCTTTTCTCCACATCCTCGCCAACACTTGTTGTTTGTTGATTTGTTGATGATAGCCATTCTGACAGGTGTGAGGTGGTACCTGATAGTTGTTTTGATTTTCATCTCTCAATGATTAGTGACTTTGAGCATTTTTTCATATTCCTTTTGGCCTGTATATCCACTTTGGAGAAGTGTCTATTTAGGTTCGTTGCCCATGCTTTAATTGTATTATATATCCTTGGCAAATATTCTCTCATGCAGTGGGCTCTCGTGTTATTTTGTTGATGGTTTCTTATATTGTGCTGAAGATTTTTATTTTGATGTATTCCCATTTGTTTATTTTCTCCTTGGTTTCTATTGTCCTAGGAGATGTATCAGTAAACATATTGCTATGAGAGATGTCTGAGATTTTGCTGCCAATGGTTTCTTCTAGGATTTTTATGGTTTCATGTCTTACATTTAACTCTTTTATCCATTTTGAGTTTATTTTTGTGTATTGTGTAAGTTGATGGTCTGGTTTCATTTTTTTTTTTTTTGCATCTATCTGTCCCATTTTCCACCAACTACAATAAAAACAATAAAAAACAATCAAACACCTAGAAGCTAAATAGCATGCCATTAAACAATGAATGGGTTACCAAAGAGATCAAAGAAGAAATAAAAAACATCCTGGAAACAAATGACAATGAAAACACAACAATCCAAAATCTATGGGACACAGTGAAAGCAATCCTGAGAGGGAAGTTTATAGCACTACAGGCTTACCTAAACTTGTAATAACTGATTTAACCCTACAACTCAAAGAATTAGAAAGAGAACAATAGGAAAAGCTCAGAGTAAGTAGAAAGAAGGAAATAACAAAGATCAGAGTGTAAATAAGTGATATAGAACCCTCCGCCCCCAAAATACAAAAGATCCATAAAACCAAGTTCTTTGAAAGGATAAACAAGATTGATGAACCTCTTGCCAGGCTCACCAAGAAACAAAGAAAGATGACCAAAATAAGATAAAAAACAAAAGAATTGAAGTAACAACCAACTTCACAGAAATACAAAGGATCATAAAAAATATTATGAACAACTCTATTCTGACATCACAATTTATAAAATCCATCCATTGGTTAAAATGTGCTTATGAAGTTTCTCTATTCTATTTCTTGGAAGTGAGTTATGAAGTATGGATTATCTTGTATATTTAAAGAAGTCTTGTTGTTGTTTTGTTTTTACTGGAGCATGATATTTAAAAACCAAAATCTGAACAATGAGTTTGCTCAATGTAACTGAGTTGTTATTGCTTCCAGATTCTCAAATAGGACTAAGATAGTGTACTATTAACCCATGTTCTCTATCTATCTATATATGCATTCAGGTAAACATGAGTTCATACTCGTAACTCCAATTCAAATCCAGCACTATAAAGTTCATTCTAGCCTCCCTTCTTGTTTATCTTGTTTAGATATCAAACATCTATATTAGAAAACATCATTGTTAAACCGATGTCATCATAATGAAAACATACTAGTATGGATAGGAGCCTCATTTCACTCTTTTATGTAATGAGACCAACTCATAATTTCTTTCCAGCAGTGAGAAACCTGGCTCTCCCACAATCAAGTAGAATAAATTTGCTTATGATATAAACCGGAACTTAGGTTTTCAAAACCAATTGAATTTTTATACAATATTTTAATTTTCTGCCACTGGCGATTCCTGAAAACCATTATCAGCATGCCTGGAAAGCATCAACTTCCATAGACATTAAAATAAATAGATGACATTATTTATGGCACTTGCCCTATAAGAGTCCCGTGCATTATCTACAGTAATACCAACAATTAATAAATGTATTTATGTATTTATTATCTAAATAATTTCTTGGCAGGGCCTAGTTTTTAATGTGTATATATTTTTCCCCTGCTGAACAGATACCTTTCGATTCTCATACACGTATTTTGCTGCAGTCACTTTCCAGCAATAGGAACAATATCTTAGTTCCTCCTGGAGTGCATTGCTTTATCTTTTTAATCTGTCAACCTTGCTTGAAATCAGCACACTAATCTTGCCCTGTAGCAATTGCTTGATTACTCTTTTGTCATCTATCTACCTCACATGGTTCCTCCATGAAATGGATTGACATTGTGCATGACTTTAATGCTGATAAACTCTCTTCCAGGACTACAGAATCCTCATTACACTAAAAAGATTATTTTCTTAGTTTTATGTTCCTCATTCCTTCCCAGGGTCACTGTAACTGAAAGGAGTTACTAAGTAGGACTTGGCAGTCTTTCCCTCATTCATTCATTCATTCATTCATCCATTATGTATTTCTAGAGCATTTCCTAGGGATCATAGTATCACAAGGGAATGAGAAATGTTTTTACCTATTATGGCATTTGTTCCTTACAATTAAAGGATTCCAAACACAGACACATGTACATAAACACACAAATATAAGTGAAATCTGTTGCAAAACTTTCATTAGTGGTAGAAAACTGATGCGATCTTCAAGGCAGGGATCATTGATCTATCCCTACCCCAGTGCTAGTTTCTGATCTGGTTACCTATTCCAGAATAGGAATGGTCAGGTAAAGCATGATGGAAAAGGGAATACTTGAGCTTCATTATAAACCACTGGAAGGTTTTCATTGGTTAAGAAATGGAGGAGCATTCCAGACAGAGGGAAGAGGTGGGTGTACATCAGGAGCAATGAGTAGCCCAGAGATAAGAATCATGATGTTGATTAGTAGCCATTAAAGCTCAGAAGTTTGAATAAAGCAGACTCTGAAGAGCCTGGCACATGTAAACATTAGTTAAATATATGGTAAGTAACCTAGCAAGTGACACAAAAATGGAGTTTTGAGCTACACATTGCTTCTTTACCTCTGTATTAACAAATACTACTTATTGTATTTCTTCTAATAATGAGGTCAAAGGCAATTTTGCTTAACTTCTTTCATATATAGGTAGTTGCTAGAGAATTAGTAAAATTACTTGGATAATCAAACCCAAGTAATCTGTTGTTTCAGATTATAAAAAGTGGATGTTAGATTGAGCATTACAGTTTTGTTTTAATTTATTTTTATATTTATTTATGTACTTATGTACTTATTTATTAATTAAATTTATTGGGGTAACATTGGTTAATATGAGCATATAGATTTCAGGTATGGGATTCTATGTTATAAGATCTGTATGTTGCACTGTGTGCCCAACACCAAAAGTCAGATAATCTTCTGTCACCATATATTAATCCCCTTTCCCTGCCCCCCATGCCTACCCCTTTTCCCTCTGCTGTTTGTGTTCACAAGTTTCAGTTTTATATCCCACATATGAGTGAAATGATATGGTTCTTAGTTTTTTCTGCTGTTACTTATTTCACTTAGGATAATATTCTCAAGGTCCATCCAGGTTGTTGCAAATGACAGTATTTCATCTTTTCTTATGGTTGAGTAGTATTCCATTGTGTACTAGCATATGTACCACATCTTCTTTATCCAGTCCTCTATCGCAGGACACTTTGGTCTTGGCTATTGTGAATACAGGGGTGCATATAGCTTTGCAAATGCATGTTTTCGAGTTTTTTCAGGTATACTAGCATGCCTAGGAGAGGGATTTTGAGGAATCGCCAGACTACTTGTCATAGTGGTTGTATCAGTCCACATTCCCACCAGTAGTCAATGAGGGTTCCCTTTTCCCACAGCCTCTCCAACACTTATTATTACTTGTCTTGTTGATAATATCCACTCTAACAGGTGTGAGGTGGTATCTCATTGTATTTTTTATTTGCTTTTCCCTAATTGTCAGTGAGGTTGAGCATCTTTTCACATATTTATTGGCTATTTGTATGTCTTCTTCTGAGAGGTGTCTGTTCAGTCCTGCCCATGTTTGATTGGGTTGTTTCTTTGCTTGGTGTTGAGTTTTATGAGTTCTTTATGTTTTGAATATTAAACCTTTGTCAGAGCTATTGTTTGCAAATGTCATCTCCCATTTGGTTCACTGCCTCTCTGATTTGTTGGTTTCTTTTGCTGTGCAGAAATGTTTCAGTTTTATATAGTCCCATTCATTAATTTTTTCCTTTAATTTCCTTGTCTTGGGGGTCAAGTTCATAAAATGTTATCTATGACCAAGGTCCATAAGTTTGGTACCTATGTTTACTTACTTCTATGTAACATTATTTCAGGTGTTATATTTAGGTCTTTGATCCATTTTGAATTAATTTTTGTACATGGAGACAAACTGTAACCCAGTATCATTCTTTTGCATAAGCTTTCCAGTTTACACATCTACGCAAGACACATTAACAAACTACACATCCCACATTTTAAAATGTAATTTGCCTTTGGATAATCTTTTAGCGATACAGTTATAATTGTCCTTTATTAAGCTACTATGATATAAATTTAATTTTTAGTTCTTAAAACAGTCTTTCCATTTGGATAGTACTAGCCTTGTTTTAGAGATGAGAAAATTCAGCTTAGAAGAGGAAGTAAACAGCCTAATGTCACACAGCTAGTAATGGTGCGGCATTAAAGGAGTCAAAGCAACATCTTTCTGGCTTAAAGCCTATGCTCTTTAACTGTTCCATTAATTACCTTTAATTAGTTTGTACCAATTATCTTTGTCTTGGCTCTAACTTAAGCTGAAGCCTATAAACCATTAATAAAAGAAATATTAAGTATATGGCGTATTTGTTGAAATATTAGTATTGATTGAGTAATTTAACACAAATGCCATGGTGACAAAGTCAGATCAATAACATTTATTTCTTTCATTTAATAAGTAGTAATATTTGCTAGTTTAGGAAGGAGAAAATTTAAAGAAAGGGAAATAAAGGTAGACACTCTAGTTATATAACCATCTGGTACTTAAAACAACTCAAATAAGTGATTGATACTAGAGTTACCCTCTCTGCCATTATTAATCATATGCTTCCCAATTTGTTGGGTTTAAGTCCTAAACTGTATATGTTCTCTCCTGTTTTCTGATTCTTTTTTCTCTCCCTTTTTTAGTACCTAAGAGGATTGAGTTGTATGTATTTAGTCTTATCCAACTGCTTTCCCTTGAAATTATCCTTGGCTGTAAATTAATATATTTTGCCTAACATTCTTAAGAAAAGTAACATGGAGCCACAATGACTTCACATTCAAGACGACTTTGCTCATAACCTGTCTGCGTTCTTGACTGTTCAAAACAGTCTTGTACAATGTGTGCTTGCCAACCAAGGATACCTCTCTGTGCAATAAAGAGATTACAAATATATTATTTATGAAAGTGCTTAATTACTACCATCTCCAGATATATTATTGAAACTTATTATTTCAATATCTTTATTTTATTCTAGAAGAATACAAAATATACAGTGTTAGTAGGAAAGTGTGTATAATTATACAATTTTGCATATAAAACTAGATAAATTTCAAAGAAAGTATTATTTGTGATTATTTGTAGTCTGTGGAATCATAGGTAATTTCTATTTTCTCTTGTACGCTTTTATATACTTTCAAACTTAAAAAGTCTGTATTGTTTTTCTTTTTTTAAGCATAAAAACATTGTTTTAAAATTGTAAGGGGAGCCCTGGCCAGTGTGGCTCAGGTTTCCTACTGGTCAGGGCACATTCCCAGGTTACAGCTCGATCCTTGGTAGGGAGCGTGGAGGAGGCAGCAGATTAGTGACTATTTCCCTCTCACATTGATGTTCCTCTCTTTCTCCCTTTCCTCTCCTCTATCTCTAAAAATCAATAAAAATTATTAAATAAAACTGAAAGTAAATTAATAAAATTAAATTAAAGGGTGGGAAAAGCTGTGCCTTGGCTGAATGCTTCCCAAAGAACACTATTCAAATTAGAGTTTGTTGTTATGTGGTGGTGATGGTGCTGGTTTTTGTGACTTTTCATTCTTTACAATAATTAATAAATGTATATATTTTTAAATAGTAAATTTTAATTTGACAATCTTGAAAGCTTCTTGCTGCATGTAAGCTGCTCAAAATGCTGAGAGCAAAACAGTGATTCAAGGTATCACTTTTAACCCTTTTTGATGACATAAATCCCACTATTTTCTAAGGATAACCCAGGTAGTATGGATGGACATATGGCCAGTTAACATATGGACTGCGTTTTCACCCTCTAGTGTAGGTCCATGTATTAAAACTTCATAAGCTGTATTCTTCTATTTTTTCAATAAAGAAGTGCCACAAAGAAGCAAACAGATTACAGAGATAATACTGGTGGAACTGCATGATTGGCTGGACTGAGGGAATCAAATTTAGCGATCAAGAGAAGGAAAGATGTCTGCTGGATTGACTGGAAGGGTTTATGGCTCTGTGTTGCAATGTAAGAATTATAAAGTGAAATGATTTGTGACTTGTTGATTACCTTGAGGGACGCATAATAAAGATGTCCACTCAACAATAGAATACCACATAAGGGATCCGAGCCTCAGCTGAGGGATCTAGATGAGACATGGAAATTGAGGAGAAGTCAGTCTAACTATGTTACTTCATACCGTGGAAGACACAAGGAAACTCAAGGAGAGGGTGTATGGAGGGAAGAGAAGAGGACCTAGGACTTAGCTTGGAGAGACAGGGTGGGCAAAGAAAAGAAGCCCATGAAAGACAAAGACAAGTCACATTAAGAGGACAGCCAGAAGAAAATGGTGTCATGGATTTCAAGTGAAAAAAGATAATAATAACTGCCACATGCTACCGATATTAAAAATTACGTTGTCTGAAAATTGTTCATTAGAGATGAAAGCTATTGATGAAGTTCCAAAAGAAGTTACAGCTTGTCAGTGAGCGACAGAAACCAGTTTTGGTGGGTTGAGAGGAAATAAGAAATGAAGGCATGAAAATCAGTGGAAATGACAACTTTAATGTCAATTTCTATACAATTTTTAAAAACTCAGGAGGCATATGTAGTACTGTATGTAATACTTTAAACAATAAAGAATTTTTAAAAAATTCTAAAGTAGGCCTTTTTTCTTCTTTTGTATTCATCTTTCCTATTAACTTCTCTCCTATTATCATTACTCTTTTCCCAATTCTCTAACTAAATGCAATTGCTCAGTTGTCTGTGTCTCTATAGCAACCAGGTGCTTCTAGCTTCACAGTTTATTGCAGACATTTCAGTTTAGGTTCACATAACTTTTGAAAGGTGAAGATCCTTCAAAGCTAGTGATGCAGCTATGATTGATTCAAACTAGCCCTTCCACCTTTGGAAGGTGGGCTTGGTGAAAAGGCTAATCAACTGTTCAATATTCTATATATATAAAAGGCTAAGCGACCGGCTGGTAGGTATGATGTGCACTGCCCACCAGGGGGCAGATATTCAATGCAGGAGCTGTAGAGTGATAGCAACTTTGCAGAGTGCCCTCTCGCACTCCAGGACCCCTCGGGGGATGTTGGACTGCCAGTTTTGGCCCGATCCCCGCAGGCAAGGCCAAGGGACCCCACCTGCTGGAGGGACCTCAGTCACTCTGAAGATTCCCTTCGAGCCCTGGTGACACCCCAGGTGTGGCTGGACAGGAGGGACTGAGGGAGATTGGCTCCAGGGTGTGTCCAGCCCGTCTCGCCCAGTCTTGCCCCACCTGCCAACTTCTAATTAATTTCCTTTCAATGTCCATGAATCTGTTCACAGGGACTCTATTATTAAATAATTATGATAAGAATAATTAACTACAGAGTAGTAAGGAAAATAGTAAATGATGAATAAGTATCAAACCTCAAAATAATGTTTTCTCCTTAGAAGATAAACTTGAGTTTCTTGTAAACATTATTTTCTTAAGTCAGGTTTTATGCATTGAATGACTAAATGCAATTTTCACCACTTTTTGTTGTGACTCTTCATATATTTTTTAGTTCTAATCTATGAAAAATATTGTTTAGAGGTTGGTGATAAAAACATGACCTGCTTATTTAGTAATAATTTAACACTTTTCTTGAATTAGTTATTAAATAATTTGTCTTCTTAATTTATAACTTTATATTGTACTTTCTTTTAACTGTGGGTATGAATTTTAGACATAGTCAAAGTTTTTCATGTTAAGTATTTCAAAATAGTGATGCTTGATTTACATTACAGCCAAGTGCAAGACACATTAACTGCAAAGGGACAAAGTGTTTAGTATATATAAATTCAAAATGTGGGAGTGGCCATCTGAAGAGTCACCTGTCAGGAGCTCCACTCAACTTCCCTGTTCTTTGGTCCCTGGTTGGCAGTACCTTGGACTGAATGACAAGCTTCATGAGCACTGAGAAAAGGAATTCCTCCAGAAATTCTAGGGCCCCTTCTGTAATGCAGGGTTTGTGTCGTGCAGCTGACTGCTAAGGTAGACAGGTAAGTGGTAGAACACCTTTGTGGTTGTCTTCAGTACCTTGTAAAAGAGCTGTGAGTCCTTATTATCTTCAATATGCTCACTGCTTACACCATAGTATAGTTTGACTCTATATAATCCTGGTCTCCCTCAGAGAAGCTAGAGACAAATCTACTTCAATCTGAAAGTACGGTCCAAAGAGTTTCTGAAGCTTCTAAGCCCTACTTGTCCATCTCAAGCACTGAAGTCAGCCTTTATGATTTATCTATAAGCCTCTGCAAGGCACCATGAGCTGTTGGGAAGTTCTGTTCTGTAGCATATAGCAAAAGATCTTATTCACAGAAGAAGGAATGGAAAGGGGTGGAAAGGAAAAGGATAGAAAGCAAAGGAAGAATTCAGGAGGTGTATCAGTAGCCAGCTGCAGAACACACACTGTCCAATACATATTTCAGGAGCCTCTCTATAAGACTATAGCCTAAAGAAGAAAGAGTGATAGCCATTGTCATACATAGCTGAGAGGTATAAAAGTTTGTATCATTATTGAACATCTATGATATCATAATTCTGTGTTTTAGAGAGGATTCCAAAATGTGTAAAAATGTTCTAGGAGACATACATGTCTCATGCAACTGTGGGGCATGATACAGTACAGTAAATACAGGTACTATACTCTAAGAAATCAGCGCTTCAAGAATACAGTTGAGGTGAATTAGTCTATTTTCACAAATAAATAATTTTAAGTATGTATCAAACACATACTATAAGAGTTTCAAACTTGATTATTTCTTCATATTTTATATAGCAATATTCATATGTTTTATTAATTTTAAAAGCCAACAATTTTATTTACAAAAGATAAATGACAGTAAAGAAATGCCTAAAATTAAAAATATAATGTAGTTTTCCTTCTCATTTAGAAAAAAAATCTTTTGATCATATTCACTAATTTGGTAACACTGGGAATAACAATAATATGTGTCTCATTTATGAAACAATTCATAGTTCTTGTGCTGACTGGATTGTAAAAATATGACAAGATTGAGATTCTCCAAGAATCAATATACTCAAAATAGTCTAAGAAGACTTCTACTGTTTTAGCAGATAAAATATTGTTCATATTGCTAAATGTTAAATTATATTCACTGAGGGTAATACTAACTTTTGTTCTCTGCATGAAGGACTGAGATTTACTCAAGGCTCTTGATATTCAAATCAGGTAAACTTTAAGCCACATACTCCTTTGAACTTAACATTAACAGGTAACAATGACATTATCATTTGTCAGTAGGAGAACATTGACTTTTATCATAAAATATTTATATTACCATTATATAAAATAGTTTATTGACTGATTTATTATTGACTTACATAAAATAATATTTGTAAGTTTGGTGACATTTAATGCATTTTTTTACCATTGTTGAATGCATTTTATTAGTTAATATTAAATCCTACATAATCCTTCACAGTAGAATTTGATATACAATGCCTGTTATATTTAATGGACATTGATATTAATCTTTAAAAATCTTGTTAAGAAAAATATCAATAGAAAATTAAAAACTATAATAAAGGTACTACAAATATTTTCTCAGATTATTAATTTCATTTATAGTAAAATACTATATTAAGTGTTAAAATATTTCATAATAGTACAGTAACATTTGATATAGTTAAAACTGTCTGCTTTGCTAGTTAGATATAATTGCTAAGATATATTTTATATCTTGTAGCTTAATTACATTTCTCACAAAATATATAATGAATTAAATATTTTTTAACTTTTGGTCAAGATGATGGTATACGTAAATGCAAACACACATTCTCCCACAGCCACACAAAATTACAGCTAAACTACAGAATAACAATCATTGAGAACCACCTAAGATCTAGCTGAACAGAAGTCCTACAACTAAGGAAATAAAGAAGCCACATGGAGACTGATAGGAGGGGTGGAGACTCCAAACAGGCTAGTCCCACACTACCTGTGGCAGTTAAAATTAGGAGGGATATTTTAGCTGTAGAGGTCACTTCCAGGGAGTGAGGGATTCCAGCCCCACCCCAATCCTGTCCAGCCTAGGGTTCCAGAGCCAGGAAAATAAGTCCCATAACTTGTTACTATGAGAGCCAGGGAGAGCGTGGCCAACTAAGACAAAGAGCTGCTGGAATCCCAGGTGTTATTGTAGCGTTCTGATACAGGTTTTCTAGCTTTAAACAATTAGTTTCTAATTTTTCTAAAATGGTACATACTTCCATAATTTAAGATTTTATTGACCTTTGCCTTAATTGTATATGTTAAAGAATTAAGGAAGAAAAATTAGCCAAAGTAATCATTTTCTCCAAAACAGGTAAAATGATTCTACTTAACCTAAGTGCAATACTATTAGCAAATTAACCATGTATTTTAAAGTATATTTCTCTTATTTCATAGAGAAAAAAAGATAAACAAATAGTTTAAAGAGTTATGTTATGTTTAGGACACAGGGCTGTGTAGAAGTGCACATGATAATATAATTGGTTATTCTCTGTCTTATTCTAGCATTAGCCTGCTGTGGTGTTTAATCTTATCAAACAAATGTCATTGCTAGTCTCCCAATTCTGATAACTAATATTTCACTTCATCTCCTTCCTTTAAAATTTTGTTCTATGACTATACCATTGGCAATGATAGATTTTAAAATAATTTGTCTAAGTTATAATATAATTTAAAGGATTAAAGGGATAGTTTCCATATGGGGAGACAAAGAGAATTATTACTATGATAGCAGACAAGATCCATGTTAGATTTTAATACCTAAACTATCATAACTAGCACTAGAGACAAAACATTGCCTTATAAAAATGATTTAAAGTAATTATCCAAGTCAAAGGAGGTCTCTGCTTTGATGCTGTGCCATCCATCTTAAAATCTTACACTTTTAGATGAATACAATGATCAGTTTACTGAGCTGCTTGAGTCCTACAGTGACCAGAGCTCAACCACTGGGGAGATAAACGTTTTCAATTATTCAGGGATTCACTGGAGACCCTATGGAGCAGAGAACAATTAAGAAAGAGATAAAGGCACAGAATAAAAATCACTAGCATCAATGATAAAAAGTGGCATGGTGTTCACAATGCCAAGCAGTAAAAATATCTTCATTTTATTCAAGCTCATATACCTATTTTCCTTAAATGGATTCTGTTAATTCCTGTTCACAGACTTGAAATTCACCAACTACTGCTGCTAAGTGTTCACTATTTTTTAAAAAAGTTTCTTTATTGATTAAAGTATTACATATGTGTCCTTATGCCCCCATTACCCTCCACCCACCATTCATGCCCCACCCCCCTGTTGTCTGTGTCCAATGATTAGGCTTATATGCATGCATATAAGTCCTTTGGTTGATCTCTCCTCCTTACCCCCACCCTCCCCTACCTTCCCTGAGGTTTGACGTTCTGATTGATGTTTCTCTGTCTCTGGATCTGTTTTTGTTCATCAGTTTATGTTGTTCATTATATTCCACAAATGATGTTCACTATTTTTTACTAATTCCTTGACTCCACAGTTGTCTAAACCCCATGAATAATCCAAGCAATGGTAAACGCACATAGTTGTTTTGTGCATATGTGCTGAAATTGTGAGATAAGAATATTATATCCTGGAAATAGAAAAGATCCACCCAAATAGTACTGTCCTAATAGAGAACTACTTCTCGCTTCTGTATATTATTTTCAATCTTTCTATAATCATTTTCAACCATTGCTACTTTCACATATTCCACTGTCATTATTTTAAATTTCTATGGAGTTCCATTTGGGTTGCTATTGGTTCCACATACTGAACATGGTCAATATAATGAAATCCTAAAGAGAGGAACTTAAGGGGGCAAAGTAACAGCTGAGAGCAATAGCAGAGAAAGCCTGACCGTAGCTCCTTATTTAATTCTTATCAGAACTTTGTTTATTACATGAATGGTATTAGTATCTGGCTAATAAAATAGGGGATATTTCCTACTAATGTAGCAGCAAAATATGTAATCAATAGTCACATACCCATTCTGAGCACCTTCTTTATTTTGCATGTTTTTCTCCAACAATGCTATAAGGCAAATATCAGTGAACTGAGTAGGTGAAAAAAAATAGAAGTAATATAATAAAGATTCATTAAGACATACAAATAAAAATTTGAAGTGTGTGTGTGTGTGTGTGATTATTCTTACCATGTTTATCTATGAACTGGGAGGAGCCAGGGTAAGTTTGTAGAACTAAACTAAGGCCCTAAGACTTTTTATGCCACATTTACACTTTATCCCAAGGGCAATAATTAAAGTAAAATAACACAATGACCGAATGGAATCTAATTTTCATGTTTAAAAAGTCACTGTGGCTGAGATATGAAAAATGTATGAGTGGGTTCTGGAGGTGGGGTAAGCATGGGTGTGAGGAGACCCGTTGCAAGGCTACTGCATTTGTCCAGGTTAGAAAGTGACATTTTAGGGGAGACTACTGCTCGGATTGATAATTAAGAGGCAGAAATAACTGGGCAGGGGCATGGATTAAATACAGAGACTGCACTAGAGGTATTCTTCATACCTCCTATGCCAATTTTGTCAAACTGGAAGGGGGTTGGTGCCAAATCCTGTGATAGGAAACATTTAAGCCTCGGTGTTAGGAACTGTATTGTGAATCATGTTTTCTTGTTTCTGTTAATTGCTCCATTATTAAAAGCAAATTGTGGCCCAGCTTCAAAGAGTATTTAAGACTTGAAGGCATGCATTTTGTGTACTGACCTCATTCCTGGCTCCATTTGCTTTTGCAAATTTTGTGTTTTCTTCGACTCACTTCTCTTATTGATATTAAAAGTACATTGTGTCTTTATGAATTACTTGCATTCTTGCAAGCCATCATAGTCATTTTTGAAATAATATGTGGCATAAAATAAATAATGAATGCAAATGAAATTTTACATGTTTTAATGATTCACTGAATTTCTAATGAAATGGTAGCAGGTAAGGTAAAATACTTATTAGAATGTTAGTAAAACTGGAAAATAAAAGTACTAACTCAAAATACTTATGAGACAACTAGAGGCCCGTTGCATGAAGAGATTCGTGCAATAGGCCTTCCTTCCCTTGGTTTCCAGCACCGGTTTTCCTCTGGCACCCGGGACCCAGGCTTTTGCTCCGGCCGGAGTCTGCCTTCTTCATCTTTGCTGCTTTGCTGCAGACTCCAGCGAGACTCTTCCGTCTTCCTCTTTGCTGCAGACTCTGGCCAGAGTCTGCAGTCTTGTCTTCACTGCAGCACTCTGCTCCTGTAGATTCCTTTGCCCCCCACCTTCCCTCTCATAGCAGGCATCCTGTCCTGCCTGGCCACTCTGTGTCTGGAGCAGCTGGGAGGCTGCCATCTTTGGCCTTCTAATTTGCATATTCACTCTGATTGGCTGTGGGCATAGCGGAGGTACAGTCAATTTACATGTTTGTCTATTATTAGGTAAGATTGTAGGCACCTCTGCCATCACCCGCACTGTGTGTCTATTATTAATAAATACCAACTCTTCAAATGAGATTAATATTGCAGTATCATTTGAGAAGTCCAATGCATAGTTGGATGTATAAAACCTAGTTAATGAGCACTTCTTATATGCCGTGCTGTTTCTTGACACTAGGAATTTAAGAGTTAACAAATTATGTTTTTACTAGAGGCCCAATGCATGAAAATTAATGCACTGGACAGGGGGTCTCTCAGCCCAGCCTGCCCCCTCTCACAGTCTGGGAGCCCTCAGGGATGGGAGGCAACCCGGGGATCAGGGAAAGGCGATGCCCCATCACACCTCTGCTGATGCCACTGCTGGCAGCTCAAGCCTTGGCCGGCCCTGGTTACCTGAGCCTCAGGTGGCCCTGGGCAGCTGGGCAGCCACCATCTGAGGCTTGCCTGCACCTCAGGCATCGGCTGGGAAGCTGCCATCTGAAGCTTGCCTGTGCCTTGGGCCAACCCTGGGCAGCTGGGGTGCTGAGGGGCCTGGGGTACTCTGGAGGCAGGCAGGGCTGAGAGGACTGGGTGCCGCCATCTTGTAGCTGTGGGAGCCACCATCTTTGAGGGTGGGGCAGTCAATTAGCATATCCCATCCTTATTGGCTGTGGGCACTGCCATCTTTGAGGGTGGAGCAGTCAGTTAGCATATTCCCTCCTTATTGGCTGTGGGCATTGTCATCTTTGGGACAGCATGAGGGAGCTTATTACCTCTTTATTAGATAGGATTCTTTAGGTGTTTAATACCCATAGAGAAACTTGCAAAGGCATTCTACTATCCTATCTAATAAAAGAGTAATATGCAAATTAACCCACCACTCCACCACACCCACAAGCCACGCCCATCAGCCAGTCAGGAGTGAGTATGCAAATTAACCCAACCAAGATGGCTGCGGCCACAGAGCGAGTAGGAGGCGTGGGTTTCCCTGGCAATGGAGGAAGCCAAGCTTTCTGCACACCCTGGAGGGCCCAGGCCTCCACTCAAGGCTACAAAGTTTCAATGATAGAAGATAAATAAATCCCAACAAAAATAGGTGGCAACCACAGAGCTGGAGAGAGCAGGAGACTTGGGTTGCCCCTCACAATGGAGGAAGCCAAGCTCCCGCAGCAATGGCTTGCCTTGGACTCCACTACAAAGTTTCCATTATAGAAGATAATAGATCCCAACAAAAATGGCTGCAGCCACAGAGCAAGCAAGAGGCTTGGCTCTGCTCAAGGATACAAAGTTTCAGTTATAGAAGATAAATAAATCCCAGATACCAGGGGCTCTACTTGGGTCACCTGGGAGCATGGCTGGCCTGCAAACCACCACAGGCCCCTTGCCCAGGCTGCCCACACCCCAAGGGAACCCCCAACCTGATCCGGGACACCCTTCAGGGCAAACCAGCTGGCCCCTACCCCCACCATGCACCAGGCCTCTGTCCTACCTAATAAAAGAGTAATATTCAAATTGACCATCACTTCAACACACAAGATGGCTGCCCCCATGTGGTCAAAGATGACTGCCCCCATGTGAACACAAGATGGTCACCACCAGATGGCCAGCAGGAGAGGGCAGTTGGGGGCAACCAGGCCTGCTGGGAAGGGCAGTTGGGAGGGGGGGGGAACCCAGGCCTGCAGGGGAGGGAAGTTAGGGGCAAACAGGCTGGCAGGGGAGTGGTTAGGGGGTGATCAGTTTGGCATGCAGAAGCGGTCAGGGGCAATAAGGAAGGCAGGCAGGCGAGCAGTTGAGAGCCAGCAGTCCTGGATTGTGAGAGAGATGTCCAGTAGGATCAGGCCTAAACGGGCAGAAAGACATCCCTCGAGGGGTCCCAGATTGGAGAGGGTGCAGGCTGGGCTGAGAGACACACCGCCCTGTGCATGAATTTTGTGCACTGGGCCTCTGGTAAGTAATAATAATCACCATAGTAGCAGCAGCATCTTCTACCAAGACATAAGACAGTATAAAATTGGCCTAAAATAAGCAACATTTAAAGGCCTATAAACTATAAAAATCTGCTTGATATTGCTAATTTAAAATTCTATTAATAGATTGATACCTACCTGAAGGGAACTTTCTCTTGGTATTATAGAAAACCCTGTTCTCAAGTTTATTGAACATATTTACTAATGAGGTGGATGAAGAAGTAAAGGAATTCATTAGCTGTAGATAAGATGGAGCCAGAGAGTTTGCAAAAATACAGGATGATAGCTCAGTAATCATAAAGCTCTCCATCTCTATATATAAAAGCCTAAGCAACTGTTATAACCGAATGACCAGAATGAGCGGTCAACCAGTCACTATGACGTGCACTGATCACCAAGCAGGGGGCAGAAGCTAAATGCAAGAGCTGCTCCCTGGTGGTCAGTGCACTCCCACAACCAACCTCCTGTGGCCGGCCAACCTCCCACAGTCCTTCCCCCCCACTGGACCCTCCCCCCAGCTAGCTGGTTAACCTCCTGTGGTCCCTCCCCCAGGACAGTCTGTAGTCATTTACCCCATCCCTTCCCAGGCTGACAGGCCCCAATTGGCCTGGCCCAGATTGGCCCGGCCCCAATTGGGACTGCGCGAGACGGCCCCAATCAGCCCTGATTGCCGGCCAGGCCTAGGGACCCCACCCATGCACGAATTTGTGCGCTGGGCCTCTAATAGAAAATAAATATCAGCCTAGAATAGAGCACACAGATTAGTAGTAATATGTGTGGAACAGGCTTGGAGGTTTTATGTAACAACCAATTTGATAGAAATTACTGTATCACATGATTAGCAGTAATTTAGTATATTCTTTTGATGCCTTAGGTGGAAAAAATGTAGAATATTAATATGCTACAAAATAACAAAATATCTCACACTGAGTGGCTTAGACAACATAAATTTATTTATTTTCTTTATCATTCTAGAGTCAGGGAAGAACAAGATGAAGGTATCAGCCAATCTTGTTCCTGGTGTGCACTCTTCTTGGCTTTCAGATGCTGCCTTCTTGTTGTGTCTCCACGGAGGATAGAGAGAGCACCCTTCTGTATGGTCTTGTAAGGACACTAATCCTAGGAGATCAGTGTTCCAGTCTTACTACATCATTTAACCTTAAGTAATTCCACAAAGGCCCTATGTCCAAATGTAATCACAGTGGGGCTTGGGCTTCAACATATGAATTTGTGTGGTGTGGGGGAGGATATAAACATCAGTTCAGAAGAAGTATCTTGCCTGAGGGATGTACTAGTCCATGGGATTGCATTACAGGAGATATTATCTCCAGTCTTGGACCTGATATTTAAAGATATATGGAGATAAGCTAGATGTACTACAAGAGCAATTGAGGTGGTGATTATTCTAGAAATAGGAATAAATGTAGAACAAATGCAGCCACAGTAATGCTTACTCCAGAAAAATTACTGTGGAAGAGGAGAAGCCAGTGATATGATGTTCATGAGGAAGAACATTTTATTGAATGCTGCCTCATGTTCTAAGAAAATGATGAGTGTGCCAAAATGCTTCAGGACGACAGTTCCACTGAGTATAGAAATGCTTCTTTCTATATGCAGAGCCATCCAAGAAAAAGTGTCCTGCCCTGAGAAATATTGGCCTTTCAATGATTTGAGATACTTTAAAATAAGCTGGGTAATTATTTTGTCAGAATAAGTCAGTTGGATTTAAATGTTGGAAGAAAATTGCCATATTTTGAGGTTTTGTTTCCTGATTTTGCTTTATTATTAATATCTTTTAAATATTATCTGAGCTATCAAGTAGATAGCTATATTGCATTTTCAGAGGTCAGTAATTATACTCACAATTAAAATTTTATACCCATCTAGGACACATTATCATGCTAAGTATATTTATGTATGAATATTTCACTCAAAAAGTCATTTGTGAATAAATTGAGTTAAATTTCTATTTGATAATTTAAATAAAAGAAAACAAAGATAATACTTGATCCAATTTGAAAATATTTCATTTATATTAAGGTCATTTTATTGAGATAATTAAACTATTTCAAATGAATGTTCTTCAAATTTTTTTGAAGAATGATTAAAATCAGATTCCTCATTAAATTTGGAGTTGCTCCTTTCAATTTGGATCCTTGCAAAGTTGAGAGTGACAACTTTCTTTATTAGTATTTCATTTATCAGACATTTTTTCAAAAAGTGATTCAATGAATTAAAGTTTTAAAATTTGATATAGAAATAGATCAATGGTTATAATGTCAATTTTTTTCTAGTTCAAGTTTCCCTTCCTGATAAGGCATCTTAAATGAGGCTGCTGATGATAAAGATTTATATACATACTAGAAGCCCAATGCATGAAATTCATGCACGGTGGTGAGGGGAGGAGGGTCCCTCAGCCCAGCCTGCACCCTCTTGCAATCCGGGACACCTCAGGGATCTCTGCGGGATCAGGCCTAAACTGGCAGTCGGACATCCCTCTGGCACTCTGGGACTGCTGGCTCCTAACTGCTCACCTGCCTGCTTACCTGATCACCCCTAACCACTCTGCCTGACTTCCTGATCACCCCTAACCACTCTGCCTGCCTGCCTGATCACCCCTAACCTCTTGCTTGCCTGCCTGCTTGATTGGCCCTAACTGCTCTGCCTGCCTGCTTGATCACCCCAACTGCTCACCTGCCTTCCTGATTGCCCTAATGACCTTTGCCTCACCCCCACTGCCGTGGCTTCACCCAGAATGACATCCGGAAGGTTGTTCAGCTGTCCAGTCTAATTAGCATATTATTACTTTTATTATTATAGAAGGGTCTAAGATTTGAGATTTACTAAATGAGCATGAGAGGTGATCTTAATAATAAAAGCTGAGGGACTTAACCAGTACTAAGCTAATGAATTTGAATTTTCACATGTAAACATTTATTATATATGGTATATTTTATTTCCAAGTTTATTGAGGAATAATTGAGAAATATAATTTTACCTATTTAAAATGTAAAAGTAATATATACATTATTTACTATATAAGATAGATGCTATATATAGAGAGCTTGCAAATATTTTATCCCATTCTGTATGTTGCCCTTTCAATTTAGTGATTGTTTCCTTCGTTGTTCAAAGGCTCTTTAGTTTGATGTAGTACCACTGGTTTAGTTTAGCTTTTATGTCCTATGTTTTTTGTGTCATATCCAAAAAACTTACTGACAAGAACAGTATCAAGAAGCTATTTACCTATGTTCTCTTCCAGGAGTTTTATAGTTTCAGGTCTTTGATACATTTCAATTTAATTTTTGTGAGAGGTATAAGATATGTGTCCTATTTCCTACTTTCATATGTGGATCTCTAGTTTTCTCAGCACCACATATTGAAGAAACTATGTATTTCCTTAGTACCCTTGTGAAGAACATACATATGTTATGTATATTGACTATATTAACTGTATATGTGTGGATTTATATCTGCCTCTCCATTCTGTTCCATTGGTCCATGTGTCTGTTTTTATGCAAATGCCATAGAGTTTTAATGGCTAAAACTTTACAATATAGGTTAAAATCAGGAAGTATGATGCCTTCAGTTTTGTTGTTCTTTTTCCAGATTGTTTTGACTACTTAAGGTCTTTTGGGATTTCATATGAATTTTAGGACAGTTTCATTTTTATTTCTGTAAAAAATGCTATTGGAATTTTGGTAAGACTTGCATTAAATATATAGACTATGGGTAATATGGACATTTTCATAACATTATTTCTTCCAATACAAGAATGTGAGCTGTATTTTAATTATTTGTGTATTTGGTAAGACTTGCATTAAATTTATAGACTATGGGTAATATGGACATTTTTATAATATTAATTCTTCCAACCCAAGAATGTGAGCTATATTTTAATTTATTTGTGTATTTTTCAATTTTTTTAGTAAATGTCTTATAGTTTTTAGTGGGCAGAACTTTTACCTTTTTGGTTAATTTTTTTCCTAAGTATTTTATTGTTCTCATTGCTATTATAAGATTGCTTTCTTAATTTCTTTTTCAGATAGTTTGTTCTTAATACATAGGAACATAACTGATTTTTGTATGTTTATTTTGTATCCTCCAATGTTAATAAAATTATCAGTTATTATTAGTTTTAACCTTTTTGTGGAGTTTTTAGGGTTTTATATATAAAAGGTCATGTCACTTGCAAACATAGGTAGTTTTACTTTTCAATTTTGGTGCCTTTTATTTATTATTTACTTTTTAAAAATTTCTTTATTGATTAAGGTATTACATGTGTATCCTTATCCTCCCATAACCCCCCCATCCCCACCCCCACTCATGCCCTCACCCCCTGTTGTCTGTATTTTCTTGCCTGGTTGCTATGGCTATGACTTCCAGCAGTATGTTCTATAGAAATAGTAAGAGTGGCCATCCTTGTCTTATTCCCAATTCTTGATAAAAGGCTCTTA
Organism: Corynorhinus townsendii; assembly: GCA_026230045.1. Classification (NCBI taxonomy): domain Eukaryota; kingdom Metazoa; phylum Chordata; class Mammalia; order Chiroptera; family Vespertilionidae; genus Corynorhinus; species Corynorhinus townsendii. The sequence continues at coordinate 74,910,358 of JAPDVU010000008.1, forward strand.
ACTTTTCACTGTTGAGTTTTATGTTAGCAGTGCAGTTTTTATACATGGCCTTTATTATGCTAAGATACATTTCCTCTATCTCCAATTTGTTGAGGTTTTTTATTATGAAAGGATGTTGTATTTTTGTCAAATGTTTTTTTGCATCTATTGAGATGATCATATTTATATTTCATATTATTAAATGTGGTATATTACATTGATTGATTTTCCTATATTGATTCATCTTTGCATCAGAAGGTTGAATCCTACCTTATTATGATGTATAACCTTTTTAATGTGCTTTTAAATTTTGTTTGCTAGTATTTTATTGAGGATATATATATATCTATGTTCACCAGAAATATTGGTCTGTAATTTTCTTTTCTTGTAGTGTCTTTATCTGGTTTTGTTATTGGGTAGTGCTGGCCTTGTAAAATGAATAAGATCTGAAAGCAAAAATTGATAACAATGCAATAACATCAGGGGAGTCAGTACCCCATTCTCAACAATGAATAGATCATTTTGACAGAAAACTGATAAGGAAATAATGGTCTTGAACTACACTTTAGATAAAGTAGACCTACTTGACATACACAGAACATTCCATCCAGCAGCAGTAGAATTCACCTTTTTCTCCAATACACATGGATCATTCTCCAGGATAAATCTAGATTACAAAACAAATCTTAACAAATTTAAAGGGCTGAAATCATATCAATTATCTTTTCAAACAACAATGATTTTAAAGTAGAAATCAATACCAGAAGGGAAAGTAGGAAATTCACAAATATGTGGAAATTACCACATTTCTGAACAATCAATGTATCACAAAGAAAATAAGTGAAATAAAAAATATCTTGAGACAAACAAAAATGAAAACACACCAAAATCTATGGAATGAAGCAAAAAATGTTTGAAAGAAGGGAGTTTATAATGGCAAATGTCTTTGTTAAGAAAAAAGAAAGATCTCAAATAAACAATCTATATTTACATCACAAGAACCTAAGAAAGAAAACATGAACTAGGTCCAAAATTTGAAGAAAGAAGGAAATAATAAGGATTAGTGCAGACTTAAATGAAATAGAGACCAGGAAAGCAATAGAAAATATCAACAAAAGTAAGAATTGGTTTTTGAAAAGATAGAATTGTCAAAACTTTAGCTAGATCAGCAATTTTCAACCTTTTACATCTCATGGCACACATAAACTAATAACTAAAATTCTGCAGCGCACACACACACACACACACACACACATTTTTTGTTGATCTGACTGAAAACAAGTTTAATTTTGATTGAGTTACAAAAAATAGTTGTAATAGTAAATTATCTACCTTTTTGCTCCAAAAGACTTTTTAAAAAATCAGGTGCCTATACTTGCATATAAGGACTTCTGGTATCAAGAATTAACTAATCAGAAGCAACCTTATTATGCGACATGACAAATAACGTGCAACTTTATAATATGACCCATATATTTATAGTTCAAGACAGGGCATTCGTACCAGATGGCTATTGTGTTAGCTGCTGTCAATTTTTTATCTGACAATCTAAGGGAAAAGAGGTCAGTGCCCCTGACTGTCATATGTTGTATGTTTTTAAAATTCTTGCAGCACACAGGTTGAAAATTACTGAGCTAGATTAAGAAAATAGAAAGATGGCCCTGACTGGTTTGGCTCAGTGGATGGAGAGTCAGCCTGCGGACTGAAGGGTCCCAGGTTCGATTCCGGTCAAGGGCATGTACCTTGGTTGCGGGCACATCCCCAATAGGAGGTGTGCAGGAGGCAGCTGATCTCTCATCAATGTTTCTAACTCTCTATCCTTCTCTCTCTCTGTAAAAATCAATAAAAAAAATATATATATATATATAAAAAGAAAATAGAAAGATGACTCAAATGAATAAAATTATAAATAAATAAAAAGATGTTATAAGTCATAACACCAATATAGAAAGGAACATCGGAGATAGCTATGAACAATTATATGCCAACAAATGAGATAATTTAGAAAAATATGATAAATTCCTAGATACATACAACTCAAATATGAAGTAACAGGAAGTGTGAACAGAACAACAATGAGCAAGAAGATTGAATCAATAATAAAAAAAAGCCCTCCAAAAAGGAGAAGTCCGGAACCATGACTTCACAGGTGAGTTTTATTCAACATTTAAAGAATTAATACCAATACTTCTCAAACTTAAAAAAAAAACAACACAAAAACAAAACAACAAAAAAATGAAGAGAAAGAAATGTTTCCAAATTCATTTTATTTTAAAAACAGAGTCATATACTTTAAATACTTATTTACATACTAGAGGCCTGGTGCACAAAATTTGTGCATAGAAGGGAGGTTTCCCTTAACTCAGCCTGCACCCTCTCCAATTGGGGACCCCTGCAGGATGTCTGACTGCCATTTTAGGGATTGGGGATCGGGCCTAAACCGGCAGTCGGACATCCCTCTCACCACTGGCTCCTAACTGCTCACCTGCCTGCCTGCCTGATTGCCCCTAACTGCCTCTGCCTGCCAGCCTGATCACCCTTAACTGCCCTCCCCTGCTGGCCTGGTTGCCCCTAACTGCCCTCCTTTGCCAGCATTATCTCGCCCGCAACGGCCCTCCTCTGCAGGCCTGATGTCACCCCCAACTGCCCTCCTCTGCTGGCCAATTTGGTTCTGATTGGTTGGTTCCTATGCCAGTCAGCATCAAAAGCTCTGCTTCCTATGCAACCATTGGCTCCCCATAGCACCCACATTTGGTTCTGATTGGTCGGTTTCTATACCAGTCAGCGTCAGAACCTCCACCTCCTAGACAGCCATTGGCACCCCACAGCAACCACCTTTGGTTCTGATTGGTCAGTTCCTATGCCAGTCAGCATCAAAAGCTCCACCTCCTAGACAGCCATTGACTCCCCACAGCACCCAGATATGGTTCTGATTGGTCGGTTCCTATGCCAGTCAGCATCTCCAGGCCTATATCTGGACCTGATCAAAGAGGTAGGGCTTAACAGAGGCCGGGAGAGAAAGAAAAGCCTGGCTGCTGACTAAGATCAGAAAGAAAGAGGGAGAGAAAGAGAGAGGTAAGTACACTGACCAACAGCTTCCACTGAGGCTGCAGATCAGGCTCTGACTCACTTTCTGGGTCTCAGCCACCTGGGCAGTCAGTGCTGGGTTGCCAGGCTGCAGCTGGGCAAACCAGTGCTGACTTCCGGATGGTCAGCGTTTGGTGAGCGGTTGGTGGACTTTTATTATTAAGATTGGATTAGGAAAAACATAATCTAAGCTTTTTGTATGCATGAGTTATGTACTAAAATTATCAGTCACTAATAGTAAACTAACATATATTTATGTCATTCTAAAATAGTGTTATTATTTATGCTTTAGTTTATAATTATTAGCTTAATTCAATTTATTGGAAACTAATTAATAAACTTATTTTATGTTGCTAATAGGAATATAAACTCTAGTAATTTTTGCATCTTTTTATGACATATGTAAGATAGTGTTAGAGTCTGATTATAGTGAAGGTTTGTGATTCCATAAGTTACAAAGTGTTATTTGAATGTTTCAATAAGTCAATCAAAATATTTATCAGGAGTCTATTATAATTATTCCTTATAATACTATAATCCATTTAACAGTGCTATTTCATTTTGGAGACACGGTCAGGAAACATTACTACATGAATTATGAAAGATAACATCTTCTATCTCATTAGCATAATATAGATGAGATAAATTTATCATATATAAAAGCAATTCTTTTAAGAAATAGTTCTCTGGGGCCAATATTTGCAAACTTGAAAACAGGAAATTAAAATAGATAATCTATATGGATAATAAAACTATATTGCCCAAATAGCACACATATATAATCAATACAAGTTTATACAAACAAATACAAAAAGGTGTTTTATTTCACTAGTAATCTTATATAATAAAAGGCTAATATGCAAATTGTCCCCACAGGCAGGAGTTTGACTGACCAGGAGTTAGAAGAGAACTGACCACCAGGGAGCAGCACGGAACATGGTGGGCGATGCTGGCAGGGGGCACTTGTGGAGGCACTACCGGCCCCAATGGGCCTTGACAAGAGCAGGTTCATGGCAGGATGGTGGAGCAGGTGAGTGGGAAGTGCCAGGCCAAGGCATGTGTGAGCAGGGATCCTGATTGCCCTGATGGTCATCCCACAAATTGGCCATAATTGCTGGCCAGGCCTAGGGACCCTACCCATGTATGAATTTCATGTACCCAGCCTCTAGTAAAAGAAATAAGATTCAAAATTGTTATTATGTTCATAAAACTAGCATATATTTTAAATTTAGTACTCAATACTGGTTATTTCATGATGAAATAAACGTATGATGGTAATATAACCAGTATAACTTTTTAAAATTAATCAATGGGTTATTATCATTTGTGTGATCCTCATTCTCTTTTATAGTAAACTAGGGGCCTGGTGCACGAAATTCATGCATGGGGGCTGGGTCCTTCAGCCCAACCTGCTCCCTCTCCAATCTGGGAGTCCTCCGGGGAGCCTTTCCAATCCAGGAGTTTCTGTCTGTCTTTGCAATCATATGAGCGAATTGTCTGAGACCCCAACCCAGTTTGGTTTGGTGCTCACATAATAATAGAGTACTTTTTTTTTCTTTGCTTCATTGGTGGAGATTTTCTGGAAGTTTTAGGATATCTTCCCTTTAATTTTTCCTAGACACTCTGACTTTACTTATGTCTCACCTTTGCTTTCCCTCCATCCCCCACCAGCAACAGTAACTTGCTCCAGGCTCACTTTGCTCTAGTGTCTAGGAAATCGCACAATGTGCCAGCCACCAGAACTATGATTCCCAGCATTCCTGGTGCTCCCCATGCTCTTGGTTTCTGCTTCTGGTCCAGGGGCTACAGAAACCAAAAGAACTGTGAACTCCAGCCACCCCCAGGCTGGGCTGACAGGACCGGACACTCCAGTGACATCCCTGGGACCTTGGCTGCTCAGCGCTGGTGCGCGTGTGTGCTGGCCACAGGCTCAGAGCAGGTGGGTGTCCCACCCCGCCCCTGGCTGCTCTGCACACTGCCCACAGGCCTACCATCTTTGTCAGGTTAATTTGCATACTACTCCAGATTGGGTGTTGGCGTCGCAAAGTGATGGTCAATTTCCATATTCCTCAATTATTAGTGTAGATAAATAATCAAAGTTAACATAACTTATATGTGTAAATGCATTCTGCTTTGTGCTAAAAATATTGAAAAAAATTACCCCTGTTTAATGGTTAGGAAAATTATTATATGTCAAGTCAAGTCAATAATATGAAGCCTTTGAAATTATATTTATGAATATTCTTAATGATGAAAAAGTAGTTATGATATAATACTGAGATTTTTCAAAAAGAGAATTGGAGCCCTAGCCAGTATTTCTCAGTTGGTTGGAGCGCCATCCATACACCAAAAGGTTTCAGGTTCAATCCCTGGTCCAGGCACATGCAGGAGGCAGTAGATTGATATCTCTCTCTCTCTCCCTCCCTCTCTCTCTCTCTCTCTCTTCTCCTCCTCTCTCTAAAGTCAATTTTAAAAAGAGAGAAAGAAAATTGGATAGTTAGATCACAAATAAAAGTAAAGTACATAAGAGAAAGAAGGCAGGAAATAAAGGTATGACAGTACTAGAAGAGCTTGGTCTATGTGATATGATTATGCATGTTTACTTTTTTGAGTCTTTAAATTTTTATGTCTTTGAAACATTATAAAATGAACATTATCAACCAGGAAAGGAAAACCCCAAAATATAGCAGATACTTTGTACAGGTTTATTCTTGAAAACAAGCCTCCATTAAGAACAAGGAGATTTCTAAATTCAATCTGAAGACTCAAGTTTTTTTTTCTAATCGAATTCAGATAGCACAATTTCTTAAACTAATATAGTAGCTATGTGTGAAAAAAGAGAAATTAAAAATATATAAAAAGAAACCTCTCTAAATGCATAAGTTAATTTGTAAATAAATTAACAGATTGGAAGGGATTTTCTAAAAGTATTGAAAAAGATGATCTTTAGACAAGGAATTGTCCAAATTTATTAAACACTGTTAAGAAAGAAATTATTTGATACTGGATAAAGAGCGTAAGATTTTCAATAGGAAGATCTGTCTTGAGGAGATTCTAGCTTTTCTTTCATCAAGAAAGGACCTTGTGATTTACAATTTCTTATTCTGAGATGTCTTACTCAACTCAACAGAAAGATGTACCGCCCAGTATTCTTCTAGAATGTATGTTAAACTTCAGAGAGTCATAGAAAACAATGACATAGTACTTTTCCTTGAGGTGCTGTTAGTAGAGAGAATACAGATGTATGGTTATAAAATATACATAGTATGATGAATGCAATATTGGATGCATGTGTAATACAAAGATAGAAAAGAGGGGAAGAGATAAAATGTGTTTGTAGGATATTACCACGGAATTTTTCAGAAGAGTTGAGTTTTAAATGGAATTTTAAAAGAAAATTGGAAGTCTTTTAGAGGGTAAGTATTGTGAATGGTAGCCTTTGCCAACAAAACTGATATTTATAGATATTTTTAATATGGAGAACTTTCAAAGCTGAAAGAGAATTCTTCTACATAGGGTCATTTATGGAAATGCTTACTGCTAATTAAAGGGTAAAGAGAAATAAAAGGTTGCCTAAGTAGTCAATTGTTAATCTTAAGAAATATGTAGAAATAGAAATCAAATACAAACTCAAAAATAATTTTTCTGTCTTTCTGAAAGTGTCTCAAGAAATATTTTCTTTGTTTAATTGATTAGACAACATGGAGTATTTGATGTCATAGACAATATCAGGAGGCATGAAAAGACATGCAAGTTTATAATATTGTGTTCAAGAATATTATTATTAATAAAAAATAATAATAGAGCTTTTTATCAGAAGTATTCATTATTTTACATTTTTATTTTAATAATGTTTCAGATAAGTTGTCAGGCATCGTGGGAGAACAATCAGCTGGGCACTCAGAGGATTCAGAAAAGGAGCCTTTAATGCAGAATTGCAGATGCACTAGTATGGTGACTCAGGGGAATGAGGGATATGGAGGAAGCTTTCCTTTTTATCCTCTTAGTTTCTTTGTCTCCCGAATATGGACCAGGAGTCCAGACTTTTTACGGGCTTTGCAGTCCCCTGTGGGTTGGGGTGGGGGAAGTTATATTACACACAAAGGCCTGGCCTGGCTGGCACTAGCACTGCCAAACACCCCTCTGGGGATTGTGTATGGTTCATGGTTTATGGCCTCAGTAAAATGGCAATATTCTGGGAAACAGGTTCTACAAAACTGGACAAGCATCACAGATAATAATGGGGCTTAATTATACTAGCAAGAATGTGCATCAGAATACTGGTTACTGGCACAGATTCAGATTGCTAGCCCCCCATTGTCTTACTCAGTAATAGACTTCAGATATGAAGTAACATTTTGAAAAGAATCAAGTAGGCATAAATTTATGTCAATATCTTTTTTCATATTTTAAAACAGCTCTATATTTCTCTCTAAGTTGTTCTTTCTTTTAATAAGGATGAAAAATCAATTGGGGCTCTTATAGTCTTTACTAGAGGCCCAGTGCACAAAATTCATGCACGGGATGGGAGGGGTCCCTCAACCCAGCCAGCACCCTCTCATAGTCTGGGACTCCTGTCTTCTAACCGCTCACCTGCCTGCCTGCCTGATTGCCCCTAACCATTCTGTCTGCCTGCCTGATCGCCCCTAACTGCTCGCCTACCTGCCTGATCACCCCTAACTGCCTCTTCCTCCACCCCTGCCACTGCAGCTTTGTCAGGAAGGATGTCCAGAAGGTCGTTTGGCTGTCTGGTCTAATTAGCATATTATGCTTTTTTATTATTATAGATAACAATGTTTCTTGGGTTCAACTATGAAAATTTTATTCCTTTCCTTTTTTAATTTGTCATATCATAATATTGTACATTTTCAAATATCATATGTAGAAACATTTCAATTTGTATATATTTACTAGAGGCCCATTGCAGGAAGATTCCTGCAAGAATAGGGCTTCCTGTGGCCTTCTCTGCCACCCCACGTGTTTCCCTCCCTTGTCTGCAGCCCTGCCTGTTTCCCTCCCTTCTCTGCAGCCCCACCTGCTTCCCTCCCTACCCTACTTCCCCGCCACCCCACTTGCTTCTCTGCAGCTTCGCTCTCTTCTGCAGTGCTTAGCTTCCTTCTACACTGTCTTCAGTCTACGCGCTGCGCCTGGATATGCAAATTAACCACCATCTTGGTTGAGTTAATTTGCATACGCTCTCCTGATTGGCTTATGGGCGTGGCTTGTGGGCATGGTGGATGTATGGTCAATTTGCATGCTTCTCTTTTATTAGATAGGATGTATCAGTTTCATTTACATGCATAAAATAAGAAGCAAATATGTTTTAAATATTTTCAAAGTTTAATATGGTTTTCTGAATTGAGTTTGTCTGATTTTCCTTCAGTTTTCTTCCTGAATAGAAATTTATAAAAATAAGAGGAGAATTTCAAATATAATGTTACATCAGATTTTGTAGCAGTATATTCTTTACCAAAACCGGGTAAGATAAGACTGGAGTTTGTGACTGAAGATGCAGATATTCTATGTCCTACAACAAAACTATTAGTGATGAGGAACAAGAAAAAAAAATAAAAAAGGTGAATTTATAATAGAAGGTCCCAGGAAACAAAATGCAATGCTGGGAGGATCTTCCAAGTTTAAAATCTCTGAGTTTTAAGTCATAGGCTGAAAATAATGTAAATAAAAACTTGAAATTTCTTGTGGCTTAAAAATTTTTGCCCATTCTGTCTTGGAAGAACAAGTGAATGAGAAAACTAAATTGAATGGCTAAATAGGACAGAGCCAAAGGGAAATTTGATGCAAATTCTTGAGGCAAAAATTCTGCTCTTTGTCAAGAATATCAGGGAATGTACAAGTTTTAGATGAACAAGAATTACCTTTCTCACCTTGAGTCCTTTGTTTCTCTTCCCAACAGAGTGTAATACAAAGCTTCATTGACTCCTCCCAATGGTCTAGGCCAATTCCTATAAATGATGATAGTCCAAAGAAAGTTGTCCACCTAAGTTTAGTGTTGTCTTCTTTGAATGTCTCCTCCAATCAACATTAATTCAGTTATCAAAAATTCTCACATACATAGGTCAATCTGGATTCTTTGAGCAAAGAAATAAAAAGCTACATAAAACTTTAGTCCTACTGTCAAAGTATTTAATGTAATTTAAACATAATTCAGAGCTTTAAAATAACCAAATCAACAAGTAGAAAATAATTAAGTAGAAAAGAAAAATGTAAGTACATGTTTATGACAATTTAAGATATGAAAACAACTTTGTTAACGCAAATTTGTGGATATAGTGGAAAACATTGCTGGATTTGACTACATACAAATTTGATACTAAATAAATTTAGTAAAAGACATTTATAATAGAATGCTAAAAATAAGCATGAATTTCAAAGAGTTAAGTTCTTATTACATAAAAGATTATTAAAACCCCAAAGAAAATGTCAATTTTGGGTTAAAAAACAAACAAACAAAAAAAGAAAAAGAACTTGTATAGGTAATTTCCAGAGGGGAAATAAAAATATACATAAAAATATCAGCATTACTAATAAGCAAAGAAATAAGAATTAAAACCATATGATGAAATTATGTAATTATTCAATCAGCAAAAAAAATGCAAGACAAGGACACAAAGCTCATAAATTTCAAGAGCTAATGAGGAAATAAACCTTCTGGGAAGCAATTTAGCAAAGGCTATCAAATCTATATATATAAAAGCTAAGTGGCCATTCAACTGTTTGACTGTTTGACTGTTTGACTGTTCGACTGTTCGATCAGTAGCAATGACACAAACTGACTACCAGGAGGCAGACGCTCAATGCACAGGCATGAAAACATGGAACAGACTGATGAGTCTCAGAGGGAAGGGTGCAGGGGAAGGGTGGGAAGAGATTAACCAAAGCTCTTATATGCATACTAGAGGCCCAGTGCACGTATTCAAGGACCAGTGGGGTCCCTCAGCCTGGCCTGTGTGGACTGGGCTGAAACTGGCAGTCCAACATCCTGTGAGGGATCCTGGATTACAAGAGGGCACAGGCCAGGCTGAGGGACCCCACTTGTGCATGAATCCATGCACCGGGCCTTTAATATCTAAATAATGTTATTACTTTTTAAAAATATATATATTTTATTGATTTTTTTACAGAGAGGAAGGGAGAGGAATAGAGAGTTAGAAACATTGATGAGAGAGAAACATCAATCAGCTGTCTCCTGCACACTCCCTACTGGGTATGTGCCTGCAATCAAGGTACATACCCTTGACCGGAATCGAACCTGGGACCCTTGAGTCTGCAGGCCAACACTCTAGCCAAACCGGTTAGGGCATGTTATTACTCTTTGATGTAGTAACCCACTATCAAGATCTGTACTGAAAAAATAATTGTAATTAGGTAAACAGTCTTTGTACCAGAATATTACTTGTCCTCTTAAAATTAATAAAAATTTTAATGCTGGGAGTTTTCTAATTTCAAAATTAGAAAACTTTCTCTTGTCTGATAGTGCTTTATTTTAAAAATTGACTATAATATACTAGAGGCCCGGTGCACAAAATTTGTGCACATGGGGAGGGGGAGTCCCTCAGCCCAGCCTGTGCCCTTTAGCAGTCCAGGAGCCCTCAGAGGATGTCTGACTGATGGCTTAGGCCTGACACTGCCACTGTGCTCTCCAGCCATGAGCCTGGCTCATGCATTGAGCGTCTACCCCTGGTGGTCAGTGCACATCATAGTGAGCAGTTGAGTGGCCTTAGCATATCATTAGCATATTACGCTTTGATTGGTTGAACAGACAACTGGACACTTAGCTATTAAGCTTTTATTACAAAGGATGAGTTCAATTCAGTGTTATGCAGTTGGTTTGGTTATGTTTTTAAGACTATGCAATCTATACTAATAAAAGGGTAATATGCTAATTAGACTGGGAGACCTTCCGGATGTCCTTCTGGACAAAGCATGGTTGCAGGACCAAGGCAGAGGTGGTTAGGGATGATCAGGTCAGGAGGGGAGGGCAGTTGGGGGTGATCAGGCCAGTGGGGGCAGTTGGGGGTGAGCAAGCCAGCAGGGAGAGCAGTTGGAGGCAAGCAGGCTGGCAAGGGGGGCAGTTGGGGGCGAGCAGGCCAGCAGGGGGGGCAGCTGGGGGCAAGTAGGCTGGCAGGCAGAATGGTTAGGGGTGATCAGTCAGGCAAGCAGGTGAGCGTTTAGGAGCCATCGGTCCTGGATTGCGAGAGGGATGTCCGACTACCGGTAAACCAGCTGTCAGGCATCCCTCGATTTTGTGCACTGGGCCACTAGTGGCATAATAAAGTACTTAAAATAAGGTGTGCAAAAGCAAGATGCCAAAACAGTTTTAAGTATTGGATTCAAGACCCAAATTGGATAAAAATATGTATGCTTACTTATAAATAAAAGAATGTGAAAGAAACGCAAAGGGCGTGGATGGTGAAATTATAGGTGACATTTTAGGTATATTTAATGCATGATATTTATTCTTTAATTTTTGGTGGGACATATTTTAATAACTTTTATTTTTAGGAAAGTTTTGAATTTATAGAGAAATTGCTAGCATAGTACGGAAAGTTCCCAAATGTCTTACACACAGTTTCTCCTATTTCTAGCAGCTTAGATTAGTATGCTATATTTGTTAGAATTGATGATCTGATAGTAATGTGTTATTTTAACTTAAATTTATTCAGATATCATTAGTTTTTTCCTAGTGTCTTTTTCTGTTCCAGGTTATTACATTACCTTTAGAATTCATTTCTCTTTTAAGTTCCTCTTAACTGTGACAGTTTCTCAGACTTTTTGTGTTTGTGACGACCTTAACAATTTTTAGGAGTACTGGGAAGGTATGTTTTTGTTTTCTTTTATAATTAGACTAGCGTTATGAGTTTTGGGAGGAAGGTCATAGAAATAAAATGGCTTTTTCATCTTATCATATCAGGGATACGTACTATCAACATGATTTATATCTGTTGATGTTGACCTTGATCACTTGGGTGAGCTAGTGTTTGCCAGGTAACTCCACCGTAAAATTACTTCCCTTACCCCCAACTTTCCAGACTATATATTCTTTGAATAGACATCTCTATGCATAGGCCACACTAATGGAGTGAGGCATTAAGTTCCACCTTGTTTTTAAAAAATATATATTTTATTGATTTTTTTACAGAGAGGAAGGGAGAAGGATAGAGAGTTAGAAATATCAATGAGAGAGAAATATCAATCAGCTGCCTCCTGGACATCCTCTACTGGGGATGTGCCACAACCAAGGTACATGCCCTTGACCGGAATCGAACCTGGGACCTTTCAGTCCACAGGCCAAAGCTTTATCAGTGGAGCCAAACCGGTTAGGGCTAAGTTCCACCTTCTTGAGTGCAGAATTATGTACATAAAGTTTTTGGAACTCTTCTGCATGGGAAATCTGTCTCTTAGTGTATTAAATTTTATTTTATTTTTTCAATTAGAGAGTCCATTTTTATTCCATGTATTTTCAGGGATGAATCTTTTTCTCTTAGTTTATTTTCCTTTTTTATTAAAACATGTTCACCTCTTTACTATCAAAATCTTCTCCTTTCCCCATATTCAATACTTTCTTTTGCTTTGCAATAATTTGGATTTCTAACTACCATCTTTATTTTAATCTTTATCATTGAAAGTATTATATATGCCCCCTTTTTCATTTTAAATGCAAAATAAAACAAAATGTAATGTTAATAAATTTAAATAATATAACAACAAGTAATTTTCTTTAAAACTTTCTTAATAGCGTATTATGATCTTTAATCTTTTATAAAGTACACTTTTAAGTACTGATATTTGTTAGATTTTTTAAATTTTTCCTGAAAATAGTAATAAATCTGTGTAATATTTTAAAAATTGTTAATTATTAAATAAAACATAGTTAGGAAAGAAATAATGTTTCCATTTTTATTTATCTTCTTAGAATTACCCTTAGAAAGATAACATCAAAGTCTTGCAATTAAAATAAACACTGGGTTTCCAAAAGGACTTGCACACAATAGTTGTCAAAAAATAATAGGTAATAAAATTGATATATAAGACCTAATTTTATATTAGACTTGATAGATATTCTATATTAGACTTGACAGAATTTGACAATGTTTTTATACCACACTAGAGGCACAGCACGCTTGAAATCGTGTGTGCTTAGGGTCCCTAGGCCTAGCCTGGCCTCTGTCGCATGGCCTCTGCCGCCCTGTGATGCTATGTGAAGCTCCCCACCCCAGGACGCTCTGTGATGCTCACGGCCCCTCGACTGCTCTGTGAGGCTCCCCTGCCCCTTGACTGCTCCGCGAAGCTTGCTGCTGCCCCACAAAGCTCTCTGCTGGACTCTCCGGAGAAACTCCCCCTGCCCCACCACTGCTCTGCAAGGCTCCCCTGACCCCACAACTGCTCTATGAAACTCACTGCTGCCTGGGTGACTGCTCTGCAAAATTCACGGCCACCCTGCGAAGCAGCCAGCCACCGCTGCTCAACAGACCCCAGTCCCACCCTGCCGCCAGACCCCCCTTATGGTAAGCAGCTTGGGAGCTGGAGAGAGGGGGACTGAGAGGTGCTCCATGCACTTCATGGTGACTGGTTGCCTGTTCGGTTGTGATGCCAACTAGCTCTTTATATATATTAGGATATTTAAAAAAAAATTTATTGATTGATTTGAGAGAGAGAGAGAGAGAAAGAGAAACATTACTTTGTTGTTCCACTGCCTCATTCATTCATTCGTTGATTATTATATGTGTCCTGACCTGGAATGGAACCCACGACCTTGGTGTATCTGAATAATGCTTTAACCAACTGAGCTAGCCAGCCAGCCAGGGTTTATACTGAAACAGGAATTTTAGGGCAATGTAGGCAAGTTTAGGGAATTTTTAGAATTGGGGTCCATGGAAAAAACATAGGGCTACAGACTGGGAGAAGGTACATCTCCATAACACAAGGAAGTCAGGTGCAGTTACACTTCCATAAGACAAAGGAACTGGAAGTAGCCAAAAAAGGTCTATATTTACAAAATAAAGAAGAAGGAAGAAAGCCCAGAATGGAAGACAATGAAGGAGGAGGGCCTCAGGAGTTACTATAGTAACCAACACAAAAGGGAATATTGACCAATCAGAGGGGATTTCAGGACTCAGGGACTGCAGCCTTTATAAACTGTGGAAACAGGAAGTCAGTGGGACCCTTTCCCCCTCCTCATGTGGGAGTCCATTCTGTGGAACTCTTTCCCTCTCCCCATGTGTGAGTCTGTACTTGTTCTTCAATAAATTTCTACCTTTGCTATACCACTTTCTGTCCATGGATTCATTCTTCAGCTCCAGTGGACAAAGACTCTGGGTTCCAGTCCAAAAATTCCCTTTCAATGCCATACATTATTTTTAAATAAAAAGTTTGGTGACAAAAAAAATGTTTGGTGATGTGATGATCCAAGCAGAAATGAAATTTTGCTATTAAAAATTGTATTAATCTCAGGTTACACAGAATAAAATATTTATCATTTTTTATAACAAAACTAGAGGCCGGTGCACGAAATTCATGCATGGGGGACAGAGGGTATCCCTCAGCCCAGCCTGCACCCTCTCCAATCTGGGACCCCTCGAGGGATGTCCGACTGCAGTTGGATATCCTTCTCACAATCCAGGACTGCTGGCTCTCAACCGCTCACCTGCCTGCCTTCCTGATTGCCCTTAACCGCTTCTGCCTGCCACCCTGATCACCCCCTAACCACTCCCCTGACAGCCTGATTGATGCCTAACTGCTCCCCTGCCAGCCTGATTGCCCCTAACTGCCCTCCCCTGCAGGCCTGGGTTTCCCCCAACTGCCCTTCCCTGCAGGCCCAGTTGCCCCCAACTTCCCTTCTCTACTGGCCTGGTCACACCTAACTGCCCTCCCCGGCAGGCTTGATTGCTTCCAACTGCCCTCCCTTGCAGGCCTGGTCCCTCCCAACTGCCCTCCCTTGCTGGCCATCTTGTGTCCACATGGGGGCAGACATCTTGTGTGTTGGAGTGAAGGTCAATTTGCATATTACTCTTTTATTAGATAGGATGCATTTAAAATCGAGGGGATTTTTTTTTTAAATTCCATAGCTATAGATAGCACCTCCTTTCCTTACCCACCCCTTCCCTAGACAATGAATACTTTACTTTTATACAATCAACAATTCACAAATAAGATCCAATGTCAATGCAATTTAATATGCAGATCAAAGCTATGAATGGTGTTTTTAAATCTGAAAAAAATGGTAATTTTAGTTGTTGTAGGTCACATTACCATTATCTTTCTTATTAATCTGTAAATATTTTGCCCTTTATTAAAACACTGAGGCCCAATGCATGAAATTTGTGCAAGGGGCTCAGCCCTCTCAGCTGTGGTGGCTTGCGTCAGCCATCGCAGTCCTGGCTTCATCTGGAAGGTCATCCAGAAGAAAGTCCGGAAGGTCGATCCACTGTCTGGTATAATTAGCATATTATGCTTTTATTATTATAGATGTCTTCTTTGATTGCTTATTTGCTGGAGAAGAATTCCTGGAACAGTGGTTCTCAACCTTTCTAATTCCGTGACACTTTAATACAGTTCCTCATGTTGTGGTGACCCCCAACCACAAAATTATTTTTGTTGCTACTTCATAACTGTAATTTTGCTACTGTTATGAATTGTAATGTAAATATATGTGTTTTCCGATTGAGAACCACTGCTGTAGAGCCTAAGACCATCAGAAAACACAGATATTTACATTATGATTCATAACAGTAGCAAAATTACAGTTATGAAGTAGCAACGAAAATAATTTTATGGTTGGGGGTCACCACAACATGAGGAACTGTATTAAAGGGTCGTGGCACTAGAAAGGTTGAGAACCACTGTCCTAGAATGAGACTGAGGGGCTGAATTCTCAGCTTTCCTGCTTCTGTGAGATATGGACAGATTACTTAACTAACTGGCTTTGATCTCATTTACAGCATGAAAACATTTCCTCTGTCAAAGACATAGTTAGAATATATTTAAAGAGAGAAAACAATTTCTGGAATATAGAAACATTCAGTAAGTGTTAGGTAGCTAAGATTATGATTGTTTCTATTATTTTTTTAAAATATATTTTATTGATTTTTTATAGAGAGGAAAGGAGAGAGATAGAGAGTTAGAAACATCGATGAGAGAGAAACATCCATCAGCTGCCTCCTGCACGCCCCCTACTGGGGATGTGCCTGCAACCCAGGTACATGCCCTTGACCGGAATTGAACCCGGACCTTTCAGTCCACAAGCTGATGCTCTATCCACTGAGCCAAACTGGTTTAGGCAATTGTTTCTATTATTATGTAACTAGAGGCCCAGTGCATGAAATTCATGCTGGCTGGCGGGTGTCCCTCAGCCCAGATTGCACTCTCTCTAATCTGGGACCCCATGAGGGATGTCTGACTGCCCTTTTAGGCCCTATCCCAGTGGACTGCTGGCTCCCAACCGCTTGCCTGCCTCTGTCTGATTGCCCCTAACAACTTCTGCCTGCCAGCCTGATTGATGCCTAACTGCTCCCCGGCTGGCCTGATTGCCCCTAACTGCCCTCCCCTGCTATCCTGGTCACCACTAACTGCCCTCCCTTGGCAGCCTGTTGCCCCTAACTGCCCTTCCCTGGCAGCCTGGGTCCCCCCAAACTGCCCTCTCTCGCAGGTCTGGTCTCCCCCAACTGCCCTCCTCTTCTAGCCTGGTCACCCCTAACTACCCACAACTGCCCTCCCCTTCAGGTCATTTTGTGATGGCCATCTTGTGTCCACATGGGGCGGCCATCTTTGACCACATAGGTGTGGCCATCTTGTATCTTGGAGTGATGGTCAATTTGCATATTATTCTTTTATTAGATAGGATAACCTACAGTCTAAAGATGGTAGATAGCACAGTGAAGAAAAGATTTCTTCAGAAAATTAATTTTGTTATGTGTGTATTTTATTATAGCTGTGCAGTTTTGTAAATATATATATATATACATATATATATATATATACACATGTATATATCAAATATAGAGAGTTTCTGTAATACACTTTTGTCATGTTAAAAAAATCATTGAACACAAACCCTATTTGTATCAGTAAATCCAGAGACCTCATTGGAAATATTTAGTACACTTTGAATGACTTTTTTTTTTCATAGATATGATGTATTTTTGACAGTAAAAGCTTTGAATCCTAAAATATTTTATATTCATATATATTTAATATACTCATCTAGACATTTATTCTTTTCAGCAGTATTTTGGAAATTAACTGCTAATCTTTAAATTTATTCAAGGTAGTTATTCTTTTATAAAGTAGACTTAATCAAAGAGCGATTTTTATCAATGTTTAAGAATATTATAATATATTCTGAAGTGTTATCATATTTTGTTCACTGCTAATTTTTATTTTATTGTTGTGGAGATTTTACCTTCTCACATTTCTTTTGATTAAATGAGAAAAGAAGATTGGTAGATTGGTTATTATTCCTGAGTCATTTTCAAATCATTGAGATCTTGTGGGCTTCTCTTTAATTAAAGTTCATTTAGTAGACAAAACATTCTAGTAGGAAAAACAGATAATAAGAAATTTTTAGCTGTATCTGTATTATGTATGTATTGTCATCATAATCTATAATCATCTGTTTAAATAGAACTATATAACTACTGTATTATTTAAGGTAAAGATGAATACAAAAATGATATAACTATGTAATACCATTTGCTTAAACCATATTTTACAAACTTGGTGTCACTATCTACCTTAATTGATATACTCATAATTAACATATTTGAACACTTATTTTGTCCCAGCCACTGTATTATATGATGGGTGTATAATTATGTATAATACAGAAAAGATACCTGATTACAAATATATTAAAGTCCAGTTAAAAATTAGTAATAAAAATATTGTTGAGTGGCTAACATGAAGCGAAGATTATATACGTATTTATAATCTATATATATAAAACCTTAATATGCAAAAAGACTAAATGGTGGAACAACGGAACAACGGAACAATGGGACAACTGGTCACTATGACGTGCGCTGACTACTGAGGGTACGTGCAGAACATGGTGGGCGATGGCAGCAGGCGGCAGAGTGTGGAACGTGGTGGGCGTCAGCCATGGTAGGATGGTGGAGTAGATGAATCGGGGTGCCAGACCACAGTGGGGCACCGGTTGCTGTCATTGGGGTGAGCCTCTGGTGGTTACCGAGAATTCTTTGCTCCCATGTGCTGTGGTCCTGCCTGGCACTTGCACCTGGTTCCAGCCCCACTCACACCTGCTGCCAGTGCCCAGCGCTGGTCCCGATCGCTGGGCATTGTCAGCGGGTGTGAGCAGTGGCTGCCAGCCCTGATTTCCCCTGAGGGCTTCTCCACCTCCCCCTACTCCTGAGGGGTGATTGGGGCAGCAGCCTGTTGACGGTGCCTGCTCTGCTCACATTTGCTGCTGGAGTCAGCGCCAATCACTCTGCGCTGTCAGCAGGTGTGAGCAGGGCCAGTGCCATTAGTGTGTGGGAGCGGCAGCAGCAGGAGGAGGGCTGCCAGCAGAGAGGGGACCAGGGACTGTGGTGGGAGGGGATGGACAGGAGCATGGGGGATGGGCCAAGACTCTCCCTTTGCCCACCGCAGCCTCACAGCCCACAGTTCCTTTCAAGGTGCACGAATTCGTGCATTGGGCCCTAGCATCATAATAAAAGATCATACATTCTCATAAAAAAGTTTAATAAGTCAAATTCAGCTCTGGCCCAGTTCTGCTCAATGGTTAGAGCATTGGTCTTGCACTGAAGGGTTGTGGTTTCAATTCCTGGTTAAGGGCATGTAGGTAGGTTGCAGCTTCACCATTCCCACCACCAGTCCTTATCCCCCTCTCTACCCTCCCCCATTCTCAGAAAACAATTTGTCTTTCACATCCCTGTTTCTTTCTCTCTCCCCCTCCCTCCCTCTCTTTTATCTACTCTCTCTGAAGAGTAATGGAAAAATATCCTCTGGTGAGAATTAGGAAAAAAAAAAGTTAAATTAAAAAATACTTGGGCTGGAAATAGTTACTGAAGAATCTATAGATTAAAACATTTCTCTACTTAGCTGCATGCTAATTGTATTTCGTATGGAGAAGCATCTCATCTAGTCATTTAGACTCTGGTTAAAATGATAAAAGTAATCTAAACTCCTGAAAATTTTATGACTATATATTCCTAATAGCTTCTAAAATTAAGACTAAAACATACTGAAAGTTTTAAGATTTTACTTTCAACTTACCTAACCCGTTTTTGTTTTTTTTCTTACCTTTTTGTTCTTTTTAGTTCTCTAAAGGAAAATCAGGTATTTGCATTGTATTTTATTTTTTAAAGGGCAGGAGGTTCTCAAAATACTTGTAAGAAAATTATCACAAATGTAGTAAAAGATAGTTAATTTCAAATGTTTGGGTTTTGGTCCCATGTGAATTTAGAAAAATTCCAACTGCAATTAGCTCAGAATATACAAATACCTGATTGCAAACAAACTCTGTAAGCCATCTCAGAGGAAATTCCAATGGGGGATTAATCTGACACTTCACCTTCCTAAAGGAGAGAGGCTCATGTTTTTTCTCCATTTCAGGATTTTATTCTGCAGATATAGAGTCCTGAACCCATGAGATTCCCATTTCTCAAACTCTGGACTTCCATATTCTGTATTCCAAGTAACATTTTTTCACTATACTCACAGTGTACTTTCCCACAGAAATAGTGCTTGGGTGTATTTTAAAGTAGAAATGTAAGAAAGCAAATGTTCTAATTAAATATATGTATACTGGAGGCCTGGAGCATGAAATTCGTACAACAGGGGGGAGGGGGAAGAGGGGTGTGTCCCTCAGCCCAGCCTGCACCCTCTCCAATCTGGAACATCCCTCTCACAATCCAGGACTGCTGGCTCCCAACTGCTCAGCTGCCTGCCTGATTGCCCCTAACTGCCCTCTCCTGCTGGCCTGGTCACCCCAACTGCCCTCCCTTGCAGGCCTGGTTGCCCCTAACTGCCCTCTCCTGCAGGCTTGGTTGCCCCAACTGCCCTCCTCTGCTGGCCTGATCGCCCCCAACTTCCCTCCCCTGCAGACCTGTTCCCTCCCAACTGCCCTCCCCTGCTGGCCTGATTGCCCACAACTGCCCTTCCTTGCTGGCCATCTTGTGGTGGCCATATTTGACCACATAGGGGTGGCCATCTTGTGTGTTGGAGTGATGGTCAATTTGCATATTACCTCTTTATTATATAGGATAAAATCTGCCATATATTTTTTCAACAAATTTTATTTTTTCTTACTTTGCTTTAATCTTTTTATAAAAGATTTTTAAAAAATAGATTTTTAGAGTGGGGGAAGGCAGAGGGAGAGAGAGAGAGAAACATGGATGTTAATGCTCCCTGACCTGGAATTGGGAATCAAACCCACAACCTTTTAGTGCATGGAATGACAGTCATTCAACTGAGCCACACCAGCCAGGGTACTTTAATCTTACTAATGACCTAACCATCATTTATCACATTCTTTGTTTATGACATATTTTTACAGTCCAAACATTTGATTTATACTGTTATTTAAATTTATGGTTTTAATGCATTCTATGGAAGGTTTAAAATACTACTACCCCAACACACATAGAAACACACAAATGCATATTTTTATTTAAGATGGTAATTATAGATTACTATATACATAGGTACACACACATAGACACTGCATATGAACATAGCCATTGGATGAATTTTGAGATTGATTTTCATATCTAAAAGATGTACAATGCTGAAGTTGGTAGAGATCAAAGTCTCCTGGGAAATTTTTACCTGATATTCTACAATTCATACATACAAAAACTGTATCTGAAAGGGGGGAAGAAAGGAGAGCACATATACTATCTCCCCGTTGATCTTAACACCAAAGTCAATATGCCTCAAGAATTGAGATTCCTAACTTCTTATGTGTATCTGTTCAGGTCTTTTGTCCATG
This sequence comes from Corynorhinus townsendii, assembly GCA_026230045.1. NCBI lineage: Eukaryota > Metazoa > Chordata > Mammalia > Chiroptera > Vespertilionidae > Corynorhinus > Corynorhinus townsendii. Next base: position 74,931,392 of record JAPDVU010000008.1, read on the forward strand.
TTTTTTTTGCTTGTTTTTAATTGGGATTCTGTTTTTTTATTTCATGTTGAACTTTTTTCTTAGTCTTTGGAACTTTTATTCTAATTTTTAAATTTATTACTTTGATTTATTTATATATTGTAGCAATATATATTACATTACATAAATGATTACCCTTGTAGCAATATTTATTACATTACATAATTGTAGCATAATATTTATTGTCTATATTAATTATATTGTGCATTAGATCACTGTGGCTTACTTACTACTCATTGCAAATTTGTATCCTTAAGCAACATTAATCCTTTCTCTTAACTCCACATCCCCTGATAAAACCATCATTTTTCTGTTTTTCACAAGTTGACTTTTCTAAATCCCACATATAAATGATACCATACAGTACTTACATTTCTCTGCTTTATTCAATTACCATAATGTGCTCAAGATCCAACCACATTGTCTCAAATGGCAGAGACATATACATGTTTGAACTTTTTATATGTTTATATGTTTAACTTTTTAAGAAGCTGCCAAACTGATTTCAAAAGTGGATATTCCATTCCCCATTCTCACAGGTGAGGAAAGAATGTTCCAGTTTTTCTGTATCCTTGGTAACTACTTGGTATTATCAAACTTTTGATTATAGCCATTTAGTGATAAGGCAGTATAATCTCAAATTGTATTTATCATTTATCTAATGATGCTGACCCTCTTTTTATGTATATATTAACTATGTGTATATACATTTTTATAAAATGTCTATTTAAAACTTTTGGCAATTTAAAATGTTGGATTGTTGTCTTCACATTGCATTGTTGTCTGTATATAAGTATTTTATTTGTTTGTTTGTTGTTGTTTTTAATCCTCATCCGAGGATATTTTTCCATTGATCTTTAGAGAGTGGAAGAGAGAGGGAAAGACAGAAAAATATTGATGTGAGAGAAACACATCGATTGGTTGCTTCCTGCATGAGCCCTGCCACATGCCCTTGACCAGAATTGAACCTGGGACCCTTCAGTCTGCAGGCTGGTGCACTATCCACTGAGCCAAGCTGGCCAGGGCTATCTACAAGTATTTTAAAAAGTACGTGACTTGAAAATATTTTCACCAAGTCTGTAATTTATCTTTTCATTTTCTTAATGGCATCTTTTCAAAACAAAAACTTTTAATTTAAAATAAGTGTAATCAATTATTATATTCTTTGATTTGTGCTATTGTTATCTCTAAGAAATCATTACTGAACCTAAAGTTACAGAGATTTTCTCCTATAATTTCTTCTAGACATTTTGTCATTTGATTTTATGTAACTATGTCTAAGCTTCACTTTGAGTTAATTTTGTATTGTATGAAGTCATTGTGTATGGTATCAGGTCATTTTTAAAAAGTTTGTTTGAAATGTACACTTGAGAATTTTTATAGGTTCATGTTGGGGAGCACATACAACTTGGTTGGAAAGTTTGTAAGGAGGACATTCTGAAAAAAAAGGAAGTGTGTGGAGGCTGCCTGCCTTGTTTATCAGAATTCCGACTTAGGGGAGTGCTGGAAGTAATCTTGTGAGGACACATGTGTACATAGTAATGAGTTTGCCGACCACTGAGTTAGTATATTCTTCATTTCTGAATGGTTCTTTTCTATGTTTTATGGTTGTGCTTTTAGTTTCCTATCTCTTTGTTGAAGTTCACACTAAATTCCTCTACTCCTCCCCTAAGTTTATTGAACACCCTTGTAACCAGTGTTTTGAACTCTGCATCAGGTAGATTGCTTGTCTCCATTTTGCTTAGTTCTTTTTTTTTAGAGATTCATCCTGTTCTTTTTATTTAGAGATTCATCATTTGGGAGATGTTTCTTTGTCTTCTTATTGGCTGCTTCCCTGTGTTTGTTTCTATGTATTAGGTAGAGCTGCTATGTCTCCCATGCTTGGTAGAATGGCTTATGTTATAGATGTCCTGTAGGGTCCTGTGGCATAGCCTCCTGGATCACCAGAACCTGGGACTTCATGTGTGACCCTCCTGTGTAGGCTGTGTCCTCCCTCATATTGCTGTTGAGCCTTTATTGCTCTTGGCACCTCAATTGGAGGGATTTACACCAAGGCTGATTGCCTGCAGAAACTGGCTGCAGCCATCATGGAAGATCAACAGTCCAGGGACTGACCCCAGGGAGCTGGACTTACTTCAGGAAGGCATTGGTGCCTGTGAGTTTGTCCCTTGAGTGTGCCACTTGTAGAGGATGTTGTGTGTTGCTTCAACATGGTTGGAAGCTGTCCAGCACTTGTGCTGGCTCTGGGGCCTCCAGGAAGGTATAGGCTAAGATTAGTTTCTACCTGTGCTCTGCAGAGGGACACCAGAAATGAGCTACAAAGTGATCTGTAGATGGCTGCTACATGTACTGGGCTTAGATGTGCCCAGGAGAGGCCAAGATGAGAACAAAGGCAGGCTTCTGCTAATGCCAATCCTGGGGCCACTTCACAAGATGTATGGGCCACTTTGAGGCCAGATGCTGCTTGTTTGAGATATTTTAGAAAAGTCTGAAGCATGAGCCAAGACTGCCATTTCTATGGAAAAGCCACTGGAAATGGATTGGGTGGGTCCTGAAGTTAGATGGGGCAGGTCTCAGGGAATCACCAGGGTGGGGTCAATAGTGTTATCCAGGTTGATGGAGAGTTAGATACAGCACCAGCCTGTTGCCTCTGTGGGGGGAGGGCCTAGAAAAGGAACAATGGGCTCTGCCAGTACTTCTGTCTGGGAGAAAACGGCCTGTCCCCACCCAACTCTCACCTCATTGGCAGATTATTCAGTTCCTTCTCATCTGTTGAGCTGCTGCCCCAATGCTAGAGCTCAGAGCCGGTGAATTTGAGGAAGTTTGTGTGGGGGCCCTTTAATAGGAATGCCTAGGACTCTAGCAGCCTCCAATTCACTCAACCACAATTCACACTGGTTTTTATAGCCAGAAGTTATGGGGATTTTTCCTCCTTCCACTGGAACATGGGCTGGGTGGCCTTGTGTGTGGGTGAAACCCCTGGTTTTACACAAGGGACCTCCAGAGCCAAGATATCATCCTGATTTTCAGCCACCAGAGATGAGTGTGGGACCAGCACTTTCTGCATCTTCACCCCTCCTATCAGTCTCCATGTGGCTCTTTTTAATATCCTCAGTTGTAGGATTTCTTTCCAGCTAGATTTCAGGTGATTCTGAATAATGTTTGTTCTATAATTTAATAGTAATTTTGATGTGATTGGGGGAGATGCGAGTCTCTTTTGTATTTACTTATGCCAGAACCCTAAGTTTTCTCAGAGAGCTGGTTTCGGCCCAATCGCCGCAGGCCAAAATGAGGAACCCTACCTGCTGGAGGGACCCCCACTCACTCCCCAGACGCCCTTCAAGCCAAGGAACCTTCCCAGATGCAGCAGGCCAGCCGGGGAAGGACCACGGAAGATTGACTCCAGGGCATGTCTGGCCCGTCTCGCCCAGTCTGGCCCAGCCAGCTACCTTTTAATTAATTTCCTTTCAATGTGCATGAATCCAAGCACTAGGGCACTAGTATCTTAATAAACATGGATTTTTTTAAACACACCTGGAAGGATGGAGTATTGAACTGGGAGTTGCAACCCTTTAATTTACAATGAGACTGTGTTCTGATCTTTAACTAAACAGGTCATAACCATAGAAAGTCTCAGGAATCGGTACAATTTCCTTACCAAATCTAAGTAATATTTGACACAACTTGTTCAGTGTTAGTCTCATTATCAAAGAACATTATTGATTGCAATTTTGACACCATAGGTAGAACTTTGGGATTTAAAGGGAATTATTTTAACTGTAATTATGACAATTATTGGTATTACTTTATACAATGTTCTTAAAATTGAAAGGTGGGTTCACCTATATAATATTACCTAATCTTCATAAATTTTCAATGAGGTAAATATAGGTATTTCATTTTTATAGATGAGGGAATTTTGCCTCAAAACAGTCATATTTATATCCAAGATCACATAGAAGTCCTAAGTTCCAAGTCTTTGCTTTCTTACATTTATAGTTGCTTACTCAGGATGAAATAATGCTTCCATATTGTGGGAACCATATTCATGTGTGTCCCTGGGCATGCTGCTTCAATGACTAGAGTGATTATTGCAAACAAATAGCTGCAGAGAAAGTAAATGTATATTCTTTTGAATATGTAAGTGATCGATAGAGAAAGTATTCATGTTTTTGCTGCGGTGTTATGCATAGTACTATGTCCCAAAATAGATTATGCAAGACATCAATGACTCAGATTTGTCCTGAGTTATATATCTTTTTTTGGGTAGGTCAAACACTTTTATTTTATTTTAATTTTATTTTTTTTTGTTAATCCTCACTCAAGGATATTTTTTCCATTGATTTTATTTTAGAGAGAGTAGAAGGGAGGGCAAGAGAAGAGAAAGAAACAGCAATGTGAGAGGGACACATTAATTGGCTGCTTCTAGCAAGCACCCCTGCTGGGGCCAGGGATTGAGCCTGCAACCAAGGTATGTGCCCTTGCCGGAAATCAAACCAGGAAACTTTTAGTCCGAGTACCGACGCTCTATCCCTGAGCCAAGCTGGCTAGTGCTGCAGTTTTAAAAGATGCAAATGCATTTTTATATTTACCTAAACTCTGTGGTTTTGTGTCTTGCATAGCATTTCAATTTGTTTTGAGCATTCACCAGAACTGATGTGCCATGAAATTGTGAAATAAGCACCATTTGATTTGTGATTACTTAAATGAATGTATTATAATGTCTTTTGTTAAAAAGCCATATACTAGTAAGTAAGAAATTTGTTAATGTATTTAGATTTTTATCAATTAATAAAGCATTACATCTGATTTTTTCTTTCTTCTTTTTAAATATATATATTTTTTATTGATTTGAGAGAGAAAGGGAGAGGGAGAGAGAGATAAGAAACATCAATGATGAGAGAGAATCATTGATCAGCTGCCTCCTGTATGCCCCACAGTGGGGATGGAGCCACAACCTGGGCATGTGCCCTGACTGAAAATTTAACCTTGACCTCCTGGTTCAGAGGTCAATGCTCGACCACTAAGCCAGTGGTAGGCAAACTCATTAGTTTGCCTACCACTGGCTTAGTCAACAGAGCCAACAGAGCCAAATATCAATAGTACAACGTTTGAAATTTCTTTTGAGAGCCAAATTTTTTAAACTTAAACTTCTAACGCCACAGTTTGTGAGCCGCAGTTTGCTGATCACTGCACTAAGCCATGCTGGCTGGGTTCTTTCTTTTGTTATAAACCTTCCTACAGTAATCTTTTTAGACCCAGAGAAAGCCTTTTGGTGCAGAATTAGTCATTATATTTAAGTATGATAATTAGCTTACCTAATTTGTTGGCAGATTTGCCTCTTATTTGGCTACCAGTTTTGTAAACAAGATATATAATTAAATAATACTTTAAAAGATTTTTAACACACAAATTCAAAAACACACATAGATGTATATGACATCTAATTTTAGGGTGTCTTTGTCCTAAAATTATTCTAATAATTAATTTTCCTTTTTGTATGTATTCCACCTTATAAATTTTCCCCAAGATTCCAAGAAAAGAAGTCACACACACAAGAGTAGTGAGGAAAAGAGGTGGTAGAAGTGAATTCTGACAAAATTTCTCTGCTAAAGTATTCTTTGACCCACAGTGGTATGTCCTCCAATTCTCCGAATTATAATGCAAGGTAAGACTTTTGTGAAAAACTTGTAGTCATCACCCAACCTGTTCCTCAAATTCTGGGGATGAAGAACCTATAAAAGTGAAAGGGAACATTTGATCTGCTTCTACTGTTTTTTTTTCCCCCCCAGAAACTCCCAAGTTTGGACATCTAGCAATTGTTAATGCAATTAAAAGCATCCAGAAAATCAGCATCTTTATTTCTTAGTGCTCTAAATTTGCCCATTGTCTCTATTTGTTCAAGAGCAATTACTTGCTTTTTAAAATAGGCTCACTTACTTCTATGGTTTGGTTTTCAAAATCTCAGCGTTTTCACTCTTAATGAATTTTAATAAAACATCAAAAATTCTTATACTTAAACAAGAAAGGGTGCATGTTTTTAAATATTTCCGCTGAAAACTTTAAGATGGGCATGTAGGTAGGGTAAAACATTGCAGCTTCTGTCACCAGTTATATAAATTCACATTCAAAGGTGCTCTTCTCAGGAAAGTGTGTCACTTAGGAAAGAAACGGTTGCTGTTTGAAATAAAGAAAATGCTGCTATTCATGGGCAGAGTCTCTTGTGGTAGCTTATTACTAGGCCATGGTGTTGCCCCATTAGAGCTGGCCTTACATTTAACCACCTCTATGGGAGGTTCCTTGGCAGTTCTATGTCTTTATTACCAAGTTCACTGTTTGTGATTGCTACACTTACCTTAACTTCAGCAATCTTCTTGCGGGAAGAACCATTAGAAGAAATTTCTCCCAAATGAACAGAGGTCACCACGTTACTGAAATTTTTAAGGTCACTATACATATCCAAATTTAACTTTAGAAACATAGAAATGGGAAATACCCTATCTCAGCTTCCGGTTCACCACCTTCCACAGTCTGTACAATTTCTTTATTCAGTTTGCCTTAAAAGAGTTTATTTTAATCATGAACACAACTTACTTTTGAGACTGTTTAACATCCATTAATTACCTTAATGGTAGATAGTAAGATAATTCCTAAGGGAAAAAAAAATAGAACACTGGGTCTTTTCATGGCAGAGGAAAGCAATAGCCCTATATTGTATCATATTTTGATTGAGATATCATAACAGTGGCATGCCTTAATTGTTAACTTTCAAGAGTTTCTTTCTATCAATTAAAATTGTATCATAAGAAAATAATTCCACCAGAGTCAACATTTACAAATTTTTACATACTCAAAATAATTTTAAAGATTTTTAATGATTATTATAAAATATACTTGAGCCCAAACCGGTTTGGCTCAGTGGATAGAGTGTCGGCCTGTGAACTGAAAGGTCCCAGGTTCGATTCCGGTCAAAGACATGTATCTTGGTTGCGGGCATATCCCCGGGGAGAGGGAGGGGCGGTGTGCAGGAGGCAGCTGATCGATGTTTCTCTCTCATCGATGTTTCTAGCTCTCTATCCCTCTCCCTTCCTCTCTGTAAAAAATCAATAAAATATATATTTAAAAAAATAAAATATACTTGACATTTTATTTTAGATACATTCTTATTACACAATATGGACTGATTTAAAGATAGTCTGTTTAAGCTACTGGCCACCATTTTATAGCACAGAGATCTGCATTATGATGTCACTTTGGTGAACCCAGGTAATTTGGCAGTTAAGGGAACTGGGGTGTCTTGCTGGTGTCTTCAGCCAGCGTCCCCTTCCCATCTTCCTCCTCTGCTGCTTGTGCTCCCATAAGTAATAACCTAAACACAGGCAATTACAGCAACAAACAGGTTTATTTTTTCCTCTAGCCTATGAGCTCTGGATGAAAGGAAAGTTGCTTTCTATAGGGCACCGAGTTTCTACAAATTTAACTCAGCAAAAAATAGAGAGCCTGTTACTCATAAATGTTACAAACCAAACTATACATCTACACCTGTGTTCAGAGTCTATCTTCAAATCAGCCCATGGCAGAAACAAATTGTATGCTCTCTCTGATGAGGTACAGGATGCAATCAAGCACAGTCTTCCCGCAGCAGGCTCAGCTCTGTAACCTGCAGGGGTTGACCTAAGTGAGTCCCCTGATCTCTTGGGTAGAAGTCTAGAATGCAGCAAGTATAAAAAGTTGGGGAGTCGTTCAATGTGTATAAAGTTAAAGTTGTATGAGAAGAATAAGATCTAAAGACCTGCTGTGCAATGTAGTGCCTATGTTTGACAATTTCATATTGGGTAATTAAAAACTAAAGATGCTATTTTTTTTTTTTTAAGAACACAACCTCTTTATTTCTTTTTGAGACAAAAATGTTCAATTCAGATGATGGCAAGCACTAAAGACAATGGCTAGTTCTTCCATTTATTCCAATGAATTCCAGTGGATGGAGAGGAAATAGGACCTAGGCTGTTTTTGATCTATTCATATTTGTCTTATCACATCTACAACTTGGTACTTCTTGAGCAGGACTGCCCCAATAAGGCCAGATGTGATAACAGTTAAAGATGGAGATGACGAATATGGAGAATTCAACATGTGTATGCAGTTTAGTCTGATGTCCCCATATAGTCTCTAAAATTCCATGCTTGGTCAGAGCTGGCTCGTCTCTGCTCCCCTGTGCCTCGGTTCTGCTCATCCACTTCTGAGGGAGAGCAGGTGCAGACCATGGGTGGGGCCATTTCCCCGGCAGCTTGCTGGGCCACCCGGTACTTCTATCCCTTGGTCTCGGGCCCTTCACAGTTCACCACAGACATAGGTATCCTGACAGTGTCAAGCCCATTTCCCCTCACCTCACACCAACACTCGCTTATCCTGTGATGGGCTCTTCTGGTAACTTTACTGCATGTGGGGCTACCACACCACCAAGACTTTTTAGAAAATGGCCGGCAACTCTTTCAGGGTTTTGTTCCCATTTGACATTGTTGTTCATTCCAACCTCCAGGTGACAGCTTTGCAGGAATTTCCCTGTTGCCTCGCCGGCCTTGGTCTGCATCTTTTCTAATTTTCCTTCTTGTCTTAGCAATTTCTCCTCTTCAAACAAATCTTGTTTGCAGGAGATGCCTTTACAGCCAGTCCTTGAAGAAGGACTCCATTCCGGCCCCCAGATTTCTTCACTAAAACCAGGTCACCCCGACGCCAAGTGCCTCCACCAACTGTGACTGTGTGAGGATGAGCTCCAGGTAGTCTTTGGGCAAGTACTTCATGTCCTTGACCAGCTTATAAACATGTGGCTCTCCCGTCCAGTGGCTCCTTCCACCCGCGCTGCAGGATGACCACTGTGGTGTGAGAGGATGAATCTACATCCCTGGCCCGTTGCCCCCTTCCAGTTGTGGCCTGAGCAGGATCCCGACTAGTCCTCACAGCAGCTGAGCCCAGCCCAGGGCTGCTACCTAGGCTAATTATTATATTAAGTGTCTTTATCAACAACAACAACAACAAAACAAAACAAAACAAAAAACAAAAAATAAGGCCAGGGACACAAGAGGTCTTGAAGATAACAGACATTTAGTGGTGACGGTACTAAAGGTGTATGCACACACCACAGCTCATCAAAATGTATACTTAAATATGTGCAATTTTTGTATAGTAATGATACAATGGCAATCATATATGCATATCAAATTAACATGTTGTACACCTTAATTTCACACATTCTTATATGTCAAATATATTTCTTTAACAAAAAATACATATTAGAAAAATAGTAATAAACTATACCTAAATAAAGCTGAGGAAAAAAAAAAGATTGGAAAGCAATGAAGTAACTAGAACAGTTTTCCAAGGCATATTCTACAAAAATCCCAATTATGGAGCTCATTAATACATTTTGGAGAAAGGTTTCATGTTTACATAAATTTGAGGATATTGTGTTAAAATTCTATTGTTTTTAATTTTCCCTGCCCCTTTTACATTTCGTATTTGTCTTTTCAGCTGTATTGAAATATAATTCAATTACTATCCTATCTAATAAAAGAGTAATATACAAATTGACCGTACCTCTGCTACACCCACAAGCCTTGCCCACCAGCCAATCAGGAGCGAGTATGCAAATTAACCCAACAAAGATGGCTGCGGCCACGGAGCTGCAGCAAGCAGGAGGCTTGCATTTTCCTGGCAATGGAGGGAGCCAAGCTTCCCTGCCACCCTGGGTGGCCCAGGCCAACACTCAAAGCTACAAAGTTTCAATTATAGAAGATAAATAAATCCCAACAAAATGGCTGCGGCCATGGAGTGAGCAGGAGGCTTGGCTCCATGGAAGGCTACAAAGTTTCAATTATAGAAGGTAAATAAACCCCAGATACCATGGCCTCCACTTGGGTCGCTGGAGGGCATGGCTGGCCTGCAAACCACCACAGGGCCCTCGCCCAGGCCGCCCCACGCTCCAAGGGAACCCCCACCTTGATCCAGGACACCTTTCAGGGCAAACCAGCTGGCCCCACCCATGCACCAGGCCTCTATCCTAGGTAATAAAAGAGTAATATGCAAATTGCCTATCACTCCAACACACAAGATGGCTGCCCCCATGTGGACACAAGATGGCCAGCAGGGGATGGCAGTTGGGAGGGACCAGGCCTACAAGGGGGGGCAGTTGGGGGTGATCAAGTTTGCAGGGGAGGGCAGTTAAGGGTGACCAGGCTGGTAGAGGAGGGAAGTTGGGGGTGACCGGGCCTGCAGGGAAGGGCATTTGGGGGGGGGGACCCAGGCCTGTAGGGGAGAGCAGTTGGGGGGGACCCAGGCCTGCAGGGGAGAGCAGTTGGGGGGGAACCCAGGCCTGCAGGGGAGGGCAGTTAGGGGTAACCCGGCCTGCAGGGGAGGGCAGTTAGGGGCAATCAGGCTGGCAGGGGAGCAGTTAGGCATCAATCAGGCTGGCAGGCAGAAGTGGTTAGGGGCAATCAGGAAGGCAAGCAGGCAAGCAGTTGGGAACCAGCAGTCCTGGATTGTGAGAGGGATGTCCGACTGCCCGTTTAGGCCCGATCCCAGTAGGATTGGGCCTAAACGGTCAGTCAGACATTCCTCAGGGGGTCCCAGATTGGAGAGGGTGCAGGCTGGGCTGAGGGACACTCCCTCCCCCCCGTGCACGAAATTCGTAATTGTAATATAGTCACAGAATTGTCTATCTATCGTCACACTCTAATTGTGTATGACACTTCATTCCCCTAAAAGAAGCCTATGTCCTTTAGCAATCACTCCATATCCACACCACCCAAATGTAAACAACTACTAATCAATTTTTTGTCTTTATTGACTACAAGGGGCCCGGTGCACGAAATTTGTGCACTGGGTGGGGGGATCCCTCAGCCCAGCTTGCCCCCTCTCACAGACTGGGAGCTCTCTGGGGATGTCCTACTGATGGCTTAGGCTGAAGTCTGGCCTCCCTCTGTGGGAAGCAACCTGGCTGATCAGGGGAAGGTGCCAGCCCCATCACTCTGCTGCTGCAGCCACTGCCAACCACTGCAGCTGCCAAGGTTTTTTCATTAACATGGACTCCAGTCCCTTCACCATGAAAAAGTGGCAACTTTCTCTAGGCATTTTCAAGATGTGACTTTCATAGGATATGACATTTCTTTCTTTTTTTTTTTTTATCCTCACCCACCTGAGGATATGTTTCCATTGATTTTTAGAGAGTGTGGGAGAGAGAGAAAGGGAGAGACAGAGAGAAACATTAATGTGAGAGGGACACTTTGATTGGTTGCCTCCTACATGAGCCCTGACCTGGGCCCCGGCCAGGGAGGAGCCTGCAACCTAGGTACATGCCCTTGATCAGAATGGAACCCGGACCCTGCGGTCGGCAGGCCGGGGCATTATCCACTGAGTCAAACGGGCTGGGGCAGGATATGACATTTCTTAGCCCTCCAGCAGCAGACCTTTGTTTTTTCTTCCGGGAGTGTGGTGGAAAAACCCTAGATCACCTTTTTGGATTCTTATTACCCAAGTTACCAAGAACATTACCAGTGGCGTACAGGGAGCTTAGCCAATGGTGGTCAGAAAAGGTGTTTCCTCTGCAGCTCATGTGCAGGGGCAGGACTGCTGGCAAGCCAAGGATGGCACTCCCTCCTCTCCCCCAACTTGCTCAAGCCTCAGAAGCAGCTTTGGCAGGGTCCCCCCACCCCCGCTCAAGCCTCCGCCATGGCTTGGGCAGGCCCCACCCCCCCGGCTCCAATCAAACCTGTGCCACAGCTTGGGAAGGGCCCCCCTTGCTCAAGCCTCTGCTGCCCAGCCCCCAGCTGATCTGCGCCACGGCTGGTACGCTAGGAGTGGCCAGGGGCATTCTGGGACCCTGGCAGCTCAGGGCCTATGCGTGGGCCTACAGGCTCCAAGCAGCCTGGGTCCCAAGTATGTTTCCACGACCCAGGTTGCTGGATGCCTGCATATGCAAACTAACCCAACATCTTTGGGGTTAATTTGCATACTCACTCCTGATTGGCTGGTGGACTTAGTGGAGGTATGGTCAATTTGCATATTTCTCTTTTATTAGTGTAGATTCCAGACATTTTGTATAATTGGACACACTCAGCATAATGTTTTCAAGCGTCATTCATGTATGAAGTATACATAATTTTATTTTAATTTTGTATTGTCATTTCTTTGTATAGCTGAATAATATTTCATTTTATGGTTATATCACATTTTGTTTATTTATTCATCAGTTACCTATAATGGGCATTTGGGTTCTTTCTACTTTTTGGCTATTGTGCATAATGATGCTGAACATTCATGTGTAAGTTTTATATGTCAGGAAACATCTTTAGTTTTTACTTTGACTTTGAATAATATTTTCACTGAGCAATGAAGGCTAAATTTACAAGGTTTTTTTGTTGTTGCTTTCAGTTCTGTAAAGATATTTTTAAATTGTCTTTTGGATTCTATCATTTCACTGATAAGTAAATTTCATACTTACACTGTTTCTCTTTTGAAGGTAGCATGTCCTTTTGCTCTAATGCTTTTAAGATTTTTCTCCTTGCTTTGGTTTTCATAAAATTGGCTATGATGTGTAGGTCTGGTTTTCTTTGTAGTTATTGTATTTTGGATTTATAGAAGTTCAATAACAAGAATACTGCTTCAACTCCATCACCCTTCTTTTGCTCCTGGGACTCTAATTACACACATGTCTGACCTTCTCATTTCATCCATATTTTTTACATTATCTTTTGAATTCTCTATATTTACACTTGTAGCCTTCAGTCTAGATATTTTCTATTGTTTTATTTTCCAACTTATTAATTCTTTCATCTTCTGTGCCTGTATTCTCTTAAACTTAACTGCGGATGCATTATTTTTATTTATTCATATTATAGTTAATAAAATTTTGGTTCCATTTAAGCAAGTCTATACTGACAATTCAAACAATTTATAAATAGAAAAAGGTGTTCTCCAAAATACAATGATCTCTAGCACAAAAACTTGTTAGAAATAAGTTAGAAAAAGGTTGGAAAAAGGTTTGTCGAACGTACTTTTAGAATAAGAATCTGTAAATTGAGAAGAAAAAAACCCCTCTAAATAAACCTTGAATATTTAAATATTAATGAATGAATTGGTTAGAATGCTTCTTTAAGAGAGGAGAAATGTCCCATGAAAAGGTGTGGTGATGAAGAAGTACAATGAAATTTGGGCAGAAAAAGTTAGTAGTTTTGTCTGAAAAATGAGTTTACATTGGTCTATCACAAAGCTACTTTCTACTAAGAGCAAATTTAGGCCCCAAATACTTTAATAATTTAGTATACATATGTTTGTGTTTTTCTGTAATCTGCTACCAGGCTATAGGTTTTAATAGAAGCAATAATACTTTTCATTTCTATAATCTTTCCTGTGGGCAATAAAGGTTTATAGGAGGTATTAAGAAGGAAAGAAATAAGCTGATATCAATATTTTGGAAATATAATTTTGAGAGTAATCAGAAGGACAGAAAGCATACAGGCTTGAGGCAAAAATCCAGCTAGGAGGTTTCTGTAGTCAAAATATTTTATGTGGTAGGAACAGAGAGGAAGAATAAGACTCCATGGAAGAAGAACTGACACAACTCAGTCAACTGACTGTAGAAAACCAAGAAAAGAGGGAAGGAACTTCCAGTCTGTATGAATGGAAGAATACTGATTTTATTTGTAGAAACTGACAAGAAGCACTTTGTATCATGTGATACCACAGTGCTCTGCCTGATTTTTCCACCTTCATACCCTGTATTATAATTCCTAATCAGTTTTGCACTCTCTATGGTTTAACATCCACCCTAACATGGAACTTGCACAGATTTCTCTATCTCTGATTGATGACCCTGTACTCTCATAGTATCTATAGTCAGTGACACAATTTTCAGTAATTATTATCTGGTGGCATTTTGGTTGTGATTGTGCTAAATGAATGGTTCGCATACATTTCCAAATAGACTATATGTTTCTGAATACTAGGAAAGTGTTGTGTAAATTCAGAGTGCTAAATTTAATCTTTGATATACTCTTTTGGGCTAAAATGAATATTAATTAATGAATATAAATAAATAAATAAATAATGTTGTCATCACCATACCATGATACAGGTATTTCTTGAGTTCCTTTAAAAAATATATTGATCTTTAGAGAGAGAAGGAAAGGGAGAGAGAAACATTGATGTGAGAACAGAACATCAATCAGCTTCCTCCTGCACATGCCTACCAGGGGTGGAGCCTGCAACCTGAGCATGTGCTCTGACCAAGCATTGATCCTTTCAGTGCACTGAAGACACCTAACCAACTGAGCCACACTGGCCAGAGCTAGAATTTCTTAACTGTTAAGACACTAAAAAGACATAAACACTTATAAATGTTAGCTTTACTGAGTTTTCCAAGTGTGCTTTACATTCCTAATTATAGCTAATGTTCATTTCCATCATTCAATTAGTTTTCTGCTTCAGCTAACTTAAATTTATCCTCTAGAGTGTTTGCAGTTTGAGTAGCCTTTTCACTGAAATATAAAGGTCAAAGAAAAGGGACCATATGTAATACCTTCAACAATAAAGATTTAAAAAAAATACGTATAATAAAAGCCCATCTGAAATTGGTTTAAATAATGTCGAAGTTTATAATCTTATATAAGAAAACATGTAGAGGTCTACTAGGCCCCTGGTCCAGCATGTAGTCGATCTACTTTCTCTATTAGATGGCTTTCCCCTTACCTGACTTCAGCATTTGCTGATGTCACACTTAATAGGATAATTGCCAAATTAAACAAGAAGTGCTGTCTTTTTCGTTAAGAGTGAGGACTCCTTTTAGAGGCATCTTGTCAGATTTGTCCTTATGTCTTATTGAACAAAATCACATACCCAGCCCTAAATCAATTACTTCAAAGTGCAGTAGGATTGCTATGATTGTCTTAGAATCATCATGATCTACCATCTATTGTTTCAAATGGCATCCTTTCTCCCTTACACATGTAGAGCACAAGGTGGATAGCTGAATAAATCTCAGTGATTTTAGAAAGCAGAAGGGAAAACAGATTTGTGGTAGCTAATCAACAGGGGAAACTAGAAGTTCTATACTGCTAATTGATCACAAGAAGCAATTTTATTTTGTTAAAAGTATTAATTTGTGCAAAAAATTACATTTGTTATTTCTGTATAGCATGTGTAGTAAGATTTTATATGATAAAGTTAAGAAACAATATAAATCATTAAACTTTCCTTAAGAATATCACAAATATCACAAAAGATCAATTCTCACATACAATAAATGCAGAGGCCTGTTAGGATATTACATTGTATCACAGAGTATTCTCTAAAAAAATGCAATTTTGCACACATTGTTTATATTATATGATGACAGTTGTAGGAATGTTGCAGGAAGGCCTGAAAGATGTCAGGTCTTTATTGACTTAGAATTATTTTGTATGTTAACATGTAAAAATACATATTACTTTTTTTGTCCTTAGATGGAGAGACAGATGAGCATCGATCAGACTGTCAAACCTCAGAGGGAAGGTAGGGGAGAGTGGGGAAAGGGGGAGAGATCAACCAAAGGATTGTATGCATGCATATAAGCCTAACCAATGGACACAGACACCAGGGGGGTGAGGGCATGAGTAGGGGGCTGGGGGGCAATGGGAGGATAAGGACATATATGTAATACCTTAATCAATAAAGAAAAAAAAGAAACATTTTCAAAAATGAAATAAAAAATATTATCATTGTCATAAAAAAGTAATTTCATTAAACTGACCTGGCTGATGAACTTTTTCTCCCCAATTTTCATTTTACCTGAACTTTCTATAGCATTTGACTCATTACTCCCTTTTATTTGAAACTTTCATCCTTTGTTTTCTGTGACATTAACCTCCATGATTTCTAAGATTGTTCATGAGGGATGACATTTGTCACTTGATAAAATGACAATTACATCAACATGCAAATTTGTTTTGGAAATTCTTTAAGGTTATGTATTAATGACTATGAAGAAAAAAGTTCCAAGTATTTCAGCAATAATCTACCTATCTATCTATCTATCATCTATCTATATATCTATCTATCTATCTATCTATCATCTATCTATCTATCTATCTATCTATCTATCTATCTATCTATCTATCATATATCTAGTACCGTAGCTATATATTAATATTGTAGTCATACCAAATACATGCAGTCATTTTAGGCTCTAAATTGAATCTATATTTTCCACTTATTTTTTCCCTTCTATTCTTCTTTTATAAAGAAGATAAACATCCCTAAATTATTGAAGCTAAGCAGAGATTCTTGGGAAACACTCTGGTGGACAGTCATCCCTCACACAACCCTTTTATTCAGCAACATCATCCTTTTACTTGGGTCTTACTTGTTAGCTCTCTTATCTTTGATAATAAGAAGGTCTCTGACTTATTGTGATCCACCTTAGGATTTTTCAACTTTATGATGGTGCAAAAACAATACACATTTAGTAGAAATTGTACTTTGTATTTTGAATTTTGATATTTTCCTGGGCTAGATACACAGTATGATACACTCATGATCCTGAGCAAAAGCAGTGATCCACAGCTCCCAGTAAGCCATGTGATCATGAGGTTAAACTATTGATACTCTACAGGAAACTGTGCTACTAGCATTTTTTGAATATTGTATTTGTGTTTTCATATCCCATCATGTCTACAAAACATCCATATTTGTATTCTATTTCTGTTGAGAAGAGGAAAGCAATCACACTTGGGATGAAACTCAAGATAATTGCCCAACTGTAGGCTATTGTGAGTATTCTGAGCATGTTCAAGGCAAGCTTTGTTAAACTATGATGTTCAGTAGATTAGGTGTATAAAAGGCATTTTTGACTCATCATATTTTCAACTTAAGGTGGGTTTATTGGGATGCAACCTCATTGTAAGTAGAAGAGCAACTATATTGAGTGTTTTCCTCATTTAAATATCCTTATATTTTTAGGTAAGATAAGAACAATGAACATTTATGGGGGGTAGGGAGAGGGAATCTTGGATATAAATCATGTGATAGATATTGATTCTTTGTTATATTAGAACTAGAGGCTTGGTGCACAAATTTGTGCACCAGTGGGGTCCCTCGGCCTGGCCTCTGGGATCAGGCTGAAACTGTCTCTCTGACATCCCCTGAGGGGTCCCAGATTGCAAGAGGGTGCAGGCCAGCTGAGGGACCACACCAGTGCACAATTGGGGCCGGGGAGGGACGTGGGAGGTTGACCAGCCTGGGAGGGACCGGGAAAGGGCTTCAGGGTGTGTCCAGCCCATCTCGCTCAGTCCCGATTGGCCAGACCCCAGCAACAAGCTAACCTACTGGTCAGAGTGTCTTCTCCCTGGTGGTCAGTGCACATCATAGTGAGTGGTTGGGTGGCCTTAGCGTATCATTAGCATATTATGCTTTGATTGGTTGAACAACCAACTGGATGACTGAACACTTAGCATATTAGGCTTTTATTATATAGGATTAGGCACCAAATGGGTTCCTTCCTCTATGGTGGTCATAGAAAATGGCTTTTTGATCTTCCTGATATTTTGAAAGTCAGCTTCAGTTTTGATAATGGGAATTGTCTGAGGTATGTGAAACAGAATAAGCAATCCCTCTGGGAAACTCTGCCAAGTTTTGCATTCACTTATAGGGTTTGACCTTGCTGTATGGATTGGATGGGATCTGTATCAGCAAATGCTGTGAATGTTTATCTCGTTTATGGATAGAAAATGAGGGCCTTCATTTTAGGCTTCTTTAATTTCTGCATTTCTTTTCTTGCCATTGTGAAAGCAGTAGCAGTTTGTGGTTGTGGTGTTGGTGTGGAGAGATTGTTGAAGATTTTTCCTTGTAGAGTTTAGAGACAGATACTAAGGGTAGCTGAGATGCTAAATGTCTATGCATTGGAACAGTGGTTACTAGAAATTCCAAGGGCTAACTTGATCACCAAGTCTGAACAGCTGGATGAGAAATACCATCTTGTCAGAAGATGACTGATAATTGCCATCAAGTCTGACTACAGTCTATGTGAGGATTAGCTAATCAAACTCCTGGTAAGGAAGGAAAATCAGCACAGACAATGAGAGTAAGTAAAATCAGATGCTGACAGTTTTATAGCAGCAGTTGGTCATTCATCATAATTAATGAGAAAAACCAATGATTGTTCCGCTCTATGAAAAAATGCAGTAGAAGTTCCTGTTTCTGACAACCCTAACCGCCATCAGCATCATCACATACACAAAGGCCCAAATTGAGTCAGTTGGAAGGAAGAGAGACAACTGCAAGTTATATCCATAGAGGGAACAGAGAGATTCCAAAACCAGTCATAAGATATGTGCACATACTTTGAAAAATATCTATTATATTCCAACCAAGCATTATAAACTATTTTTTAAATAATTTAAAATTTAATAATATTTACTGAAGTCTATTATGTATAGCACTGAATTAAGAAACCTGGGACACCTTCCTGTCCTTGACCAAATCATAATAGTAGCTACAATTCGTTGAGAGCTTACTGACAATCACTATGCTGAATGATTGACATTTATCATTTTATTTATACTTTAAACAACTCCATGAGATATATATACTATAATCATCCCCATTTTACATAAGAAAAACCAAGGCTCAGAGGGCTTAAGAAACTTGTCAAAGAAACTTGCCAAGATGCATAGCTAGAATTCTTCTTATCCATGTCTAACTCCAGAGCCCACACACTTAACTAGTTTGCTACATTGCTCAAATGGTTTGAAAAAAATAATGTTAAAATCAAGTCAGATTTGTTTCTTTCTAGTACATGAACTGTTTTATTTTTCAACTCCTATGCAAATTCTCTAATAAGCTCCTAAATATCTACATTTATGTGGAATTCAGATTTAAAGGTAATCACTGGTCAAGGTACTTGACAGCAATCTTGCCAATTAAGCAGCAGTTCTAACTGTAAGAATGTTGTCCTGTGCAAAAACCCGTGCTGCATTTTCAATGAGCTTGCAGCTGCTGGCATGGGCATCATTAGAATCTAGGGAAACAACTGTTTCCTAGTGAACATAACAAAAAGCAAAACATGATATGTCAGGAAGTGAAGACATTTGAAAGAAAGTTAGCGAATAAGAAAGCAGTGGGTGATAAAACAAGTGGAATCCTGCCTGAGGCTCAGTGTCACAGTTGCTTCTAAAAAGAAGTTGGATCTTTGGGGAAATAAATGAACAGAAGTTTCAAATGAGCTGCCTATTTTACTTTGGTTTCTTGCTTGTTGTAGTGTGTGTGTGTGTGTGTGTGTGTGTGTGTGTGTGTGTGTGTGTGTGTATTTGCACGAGAGAATTCTCTGTTTCATGGCTCTTTCTGACTTCTCTTAGATAATATGTCACTTAAGCACGTGCCTAAGCTTTTATTTTTCTCAAAGCAAGACTATAATAGTTCTCCCCTGAATTACAAGGTTGTAGGTTTTATAACCTGAATCCAGTAGAGAAAAAAACATGTATTGATTTTTAAAAAATTTAGTGCCCATTTAAACTTAAATATCTCTTTTTCTCCATTTTTATTCCTTGATTTTTGTTATGAATACTATGCAGGCACTAAAATGATTTCAATAGAGTTAATATTTACAGTTAGTCTCCTTCTGCTGATATTTATTCCAGCAAAGAAAACATGCTGCATCCCTTTCTTCTTTTCTCCCCCCGCAACCCTTTGCCACCATTATTTATCTGAGAAAGGTCAGACCAGTTTCCTGCGATTGGTGGTAAAGATCTTATACTATACACTTCCCACCACTGAACTTAACGCAGACTGTAAATAAACTGATTCATTTTTAATTCATTCTCTCTGAACACTCTCAGCTCACTGTGGAAACCTGTTTTGGGACCACACCTCTGTGTCAAGCTCCTGGCTCTCCTTTCTCTTTTAACACAGCAGCCCTTCTAATGACCGTGCTTTCTCTCCCTTTCTGTTTGTCAGCCAGTCTTGAGGGCTCCCCTGCCCCTGCTTCTGTTCATTCCTCAGTCTCCTGCAGTTTGATTTCCCCCCCAACCATGCAGGTGAAGCAGCTCGTCTGAAGCTCAACAATGGGCTCCATCCAGTGAAAACTTTCCAATATTTGTAATTTCTGGATTATCTACATTACATTTTGTTGAAAATCTTCATTTTTTTTCAAAGTTTCTATTCACTGACATCAATATCTCGGTGCTTCTATACTTCTGACCAGTTATTCTATTCTCTTGGTGAGATTCTCCTCCTCTTCACACTCTGTTATTTCTTTTGTATTGTTACCCTTAATCTATACTTGTCACTCTACATATTCCCTTTGCATAATCTTACTCATTTTCATGATTTAAGTAATATATAATGATGCTCTACAGCTCACAGTGTGGTCTTCCTATCAACCACGTCACACATACACAGCTCTTATATGCAGAGTTCGTACTTGGTGCCAAGAAAGTCCAATTGTGGACTGCTTTTGTTTGTTGTACACTGTATTAATCCCTTTAAGTCTTTACCACTGCCCTCCAAGACAGGGTCATCATTTCTTTTTAAAAAACCCAACCTCAAAGAATGCAAGTGCATTTTCTAGATAATATTGTTAGGCATTGCCAAGACAAGATTGAGGATGAGGTTTTTCTGATTCCAAAATCCATGATCTTTCATGATCAATTTTACCTTCCTAGTCTTTATGCTCAAAAGGTTTACATTCTTGCTGAGTAACTGGAACATACAAAAGCCTGGCATTCTAAGGCTTCTTGAGTCATAAACTTCCCTTCACTAATCCTAGCACCCTGCTGTCCATTACAACTTTCAAATTTTTTTCTTTTTGCCATGGAAATGGTAAGGAATTATTCAATGTTTACCAAATCTTATAAGTCAGCTCATGTGTCTATTATGTCACAAACCCTCCTCTGGATCTTCCTGCTAATATTTAGTGCCCTTTCCCAATTCTGAACTCTGATGACCATTTGTTTTTATCCCCAGTTCTAGAATGGTCTATTTTATTACTCCATTATTTCTTACTTTGCTGTTAGAAGTAAAATCAGAAGCTTGAGATAGTTAAAGACTTCGGCTTCCTTGGAATACATTGAAAGGTATTAGCAGAGAACTACTGCTTCATATATATATTCTTAATTTTGTTGAATTTAAAATTGAACTAAATTGCTTTTTGACCTCCTTTAATGTTGAAAAATGGGAGAAAAAGCTTAGTAATGTAAAACTGTAATATGTGCATTGGAAAGCAACAAATGATTGATTATATAAGTCTGAAAGAGGAAGTGTTTTTGCAGCTATTCCTAGCTCAGTAAATCAAAAATAGCTTGCCAGATGTGGCTCCCAGTTTTCTATAAAATTCATCATTTTCTATATGCACTCTCAATGCAGAGAAAAATTTTATAGATAGCAACATTCAAAGAAAATTATGCCTGCCTTGGTTCCTTCCTTCCCTCCTTATGTCTCCCCGTCCCTCCTATTTATCTATCTCTGTTGTGATATCCATCTGTCTTTATGCTAGTACTAGAGGCCTGGTGCACAATATTCTTACACTCAAGAGGGTCCCTCAGCCTGGCCTGTGCCCTCTTGCAGTCTGGGAGCCCTCAGGGGATGTCCAACTGACGGCTTAGGCCCGCTTCTAAGCTGGTAGTCGGACACCTTTAGTGCTGCCGTGTAGGTGGGAGAGGCTCCCGCGACCGACCGTCACTGTTCTCGCCAGCCTTGAGCCTGGCTTCTGGCTGAGCAGCACTACCCCTGTGGAAGTGCACTGACCACCAGGGGTCAGTTCCTGTGTTGAGCACCTGCTCTCTGGGGGTCTGTGCACATCATAGCGACCAGTCATTCAGCCATTAGGTTGATTTTCATATTGGCCTTTTATTATATAGGATGAAACACACGAGAGTTTGGACATTGAGCTGACTTAGATATAAAAATGATTTTTATGTCAATTCAATAACAACACAGTGTTGAACCTGGTGACTTTTGAGGTCTTTTCCAGCTTCAGGATTCTGTAATTTTGTTAATATAGCATTGTTAATAACCATATGCTGAATATTGAACAAAACTTAAACTCCAGTTTAAGCTTAATGGCTCTCAGAAGTAGCAAGCTCAGCTTTGCAGTTAGCCTGTCTTCTCACTGCCCCTATACTATGCACATTTACTTAGTCCTTAGGTGATAGCCCCTCTATCCCTACACAGTCCATTGCCAAAACCTCTACTTTGCTTTTGCCACAAGAATACATATCTCCAAAATAATATTTCACTTCAAAATCACCCATAAAACTATTTCAGCTATTTACATTATCTTAGAAACCTGACCATACAAATCATAATTTAACACACAACCTGCTTGCTTATGCTCTCAGACACGGTCCACAGCTATATTTTATTACAGTGAATTTCAGAACTCTGTGTTTGTAACATTTATGAGAGACACTTGAAAAATACAGGTTTCTAGTCTCCATCCCAGAGATTCTTGTCTAATAGTTTTTGGGGAAAGCTGAGTTGTGTGAATTTTTTTTAGCACTCTCTGTGGTTCTGATGCTGGTGATATGGTTTTGTCTGGAACAGACTTTGAGAAACTTTAGTCTTTACCATTTGCTCTTGATAACTTTTTTTTATACTGTATCTTAAACAATTTAACTTTAAACACAACAAAATATCAAATATTACTGAAATAATTATAAATTTAGAAATTGATTTGTGTGTAGTGACATGGTACTCTTCTGAATATATATTTCAACCTCAAATTATATGTTGAAATTTGCATTGAGAAATCGCATTGAAATACTCATAAAATGGTTCACAGTCTTATGTAGCATGCTTTTTGATGTTAAGATCTTAATTGATAAGCTAACTGTAATCATTATATTACATAATTACTAATAAATGTGCTTGTTAACAATGGATCTCTCTGGGACCCGTATGTCAACAGCCATGAGAACATATTCTAGGATACCACCTTCCAAGATAAAGTGCCTTTAACAACATCATTTGGACAATTCTGGTTCTAAACGCTAAGGAATGAAATCCAAGAGAGATCTGTCTTATTGCAAACAATGGCCCATCGAAAATCATACTACAGCATGTTTCTGTTTTACTTTAAGGCTAAGATGTAGTGTATTTATTTCAAATAGCTCAATATATCAAAACATAAATTCCTTAAAAAAGATAACAATAACTTCTATCAGGTAAGATTAAATTAATACAATCTTCAAATCAGAAACTTGGAGGATATCTGGTCTTACCAGTTTTACAAGGTAGGGATTTCCCTTCTGTAATCATCTATTCTCTAAATTTGCCCAGACACAGGAAGATATTTTTTTTTGAAGTGATCTTTTCTTCTAGTGGACATCAATAATTATCATAACTACTTTTCTTACATTTAACCAAAATGATCATTCTTACACTTTTCTAGCTTGCATTTATTATGGAGTAAGCCTGCTTGCCATTTCATTTGACAGCAGAGGAAGAGGTGGGGCTTGAGGGTGGGTTGAACTAACTGACACTTTTTCTTCTGTGCTAGATGTTTGAAATGTATTAGAAATTCTTCTCATTTAATCCCCATGAGAAAGGTATTATCCCCTTTTTCTCTCATTTTATAGAAACAGAGATTGAGTCTTGGAGATGTTAAGCAACTTGCCCAGGGTTACAATTTATAGGAATGGGAGTCAGACTGGAACCTAAATCTACGGTCCAGTTCATCCTTTTAACAACCTAAATTTTCTAATGTATTAACTGCTGTCATTCAACCTTAGCTTTATGTACATGGATTGTGTGCCAGGCATGTTACTAGTAAGTACTGAATATGTAGTCATCAACAAATCACATGGTTTCTGATCTAAAAAAAATGTTGGTGATGCAGATGTATGGTTTCTGACTCAGCCAGAACCACAAATGACCTTAGGGAGGAGCTTGCCTACTCAAATCACACAGACAGCGTGAGATAGTTCATAGTTATGTCTTCCAATTGAGCGAGGGGTTCCCATCTCTTTGAAAGCCAAGCAGTGATTGTAGTGCACAGAGTTTATTATCTGGCTACATAAATCCTCCCCCACTGCATATGTGCGTTCTTAGTCTGTGAGCCATTTCCCTGATGAACTGCTGTTCTTCCAGCAGCTCGGGTTTCTCAAGCAATTATTTCACTCAACAATTGGCTTTTTAAGTTCAGTGATTCTCATTTCCACAGCATGTGTTTGATGAAAACAAAACACTCCCCCTCCACATCTTTCTAGCAACATTGTGTCAGTCAGCAATCTTGGTCAGCACATATGTTAGATGCTCGTTTGGCAGAGGGCACAGCCCAGGCATATGCTGAACTGTCACTTGCTTTGGCGTGCATTTTGCAATATATTCTACAGTTCTAGCGTCTTTTTGCTTACTGATGTGCCAGCCACAATACAAGTTTTTAATTATTCAAGATATTATGCATTTCAGCATAACCATGACAGTTAAGGAATAAATTTTGACATGCAACTTTCCACTTAAGTATAAATAAAGGCTGTTACAATTTGATCTTGATTTTAAATTATTACAAATAAAATACCATCTTTATTAAGAAACTAGAGGCCCGATGTATGAAATTGTACAAGGGGTTCGGCCATCACACTGTAGCAGCTTGCCTAGGCCCTCACAGCCCCGGCTTCGTCCGGAAGCTTGCCTGGAAGATTGTTCTGCTGTCTGGTCTAATTAGCATATTATGCTTTTATTATTATAGATAGATACTGTTTCTCACTTATACACAGTGTAGACTTAGATAAATTACTTACCCTTTGGGGCATAATTTTCCTATTCTATTAAATAAGAATTTAAGAAAAATTTGTTTAGAATTTTAGAAAAGTTTTTATTATATTATAGATGTTATCTAAGGTATTCAAAATGAAGTATATAAATTATACTCCATATTAAAGTTGTATAATTAATATTAAATGATTTCATAAGGTAAGTTTTTTTCCTAAAATTAAATAAAGGAGGAAAAGAGTGATGCTTTCTATTAAAGTGTGTTAATGATTATATATTTTAGTGTAATAATGACAGTAAATATTTATATAGTACTTAATATATTATAGGCATTGCTTTAAGTGCTTTTCATGAATTAACTCTAAACCATCATAAGATCTCCATAAGGAAGTTACTAATGTTAACCCCTGGTAATAATGAGAAAACTGAACCAGAGAACTAAAGTAACTTTCTAATGATCACAATCAGCACTATTAACCTAAGTGCTTGGCTCCTGACTCTATATTTAACCTCACTACTATGTTGAATTGCTGCAAAATTTACTAATAAAGTAGCAGAGAGAGCAGCATGATTTGATTACAAACCAATCTCGAACATAGGGGATCTTGGAGGAGGGCCTAAAATATCTCAAAATCAAAATGTTGGAATGAAAATAATTCACTTTTTAACCATGCTTTCAGAAAATGGCTGATATTCTAAGTTTAGGTACTTGTAATAGAGTAATTAAGACTTATTTTACTTTATTGAAATGGATAAAATGTCCTTATTTTGTAATTCTGCAGTTACAAATACTAGAACCCAAGATCAGATAAATATCTTTGAACTCATTATCAAATATTTATTTTAACTCAATGTAATATTTGTGATGTTATCGAAAGAGCATTAAAGCTTCCATATGCTGGTATCTTTAACAAGATTGAAAACTGAACTAGGTAGTTTTCAAGTCTCCTTCTAACTTTTTGGTAGTTAGTGTATGAACATGGCTCCCTAGTGAACTATACCTCTAAGAAATTATGTAGCCCTTTCTCATTAATTCTGAGATGATCACTTTTGAGAAATTAAATGTTGCCCAAGTAAGCTTGCATGACCATTTAGACTAGATCAGTTATCTGGCAATTTCTGCCTTGGCCTCTTGTATATGTACTCTTGGTTCCCTTAGGCATTGTACAAGAAATCCAATTCTGTCCTAGCCAGTTTTGCTCAGTGGATAGAGCTTCAGCCTGTGTACAAAAGGGTCCTGGGTTCAATTTCAGTCAAGGACATGTGCCTTGGTTGCAGGCTCCTACCGACCCCGGCCTTCGTCAATGCTCATGCAGGAGTCAACCAATTGATCTGTTTCTCTCACATCAATGTTTCTCTCTGTTTTTCCCTCTGTCTTCCAATCTCTATAAAAATCAGTAGAAATACAGGGGAGCAGCGGAGACCAGGAGCACAACCACACCAATACCAAGACCAGCCTCAGACACCACCCCGGACTCATGCAGGGAGCTGCTTGCCAGCCATAACATGTGTGGGGCTACCACTGTACCCTGGTACTGAGTGGCATGATACTTCACTGAGGGCTCCCAGACATCTGCAGTGAAACTCGCCAGAGAGACATCCCTCACTGCACTTCCTAACCTGCAGGCCAGGACCCAGCGTCCAAGAGGTTCACAGTGAGCACACACCAGAGAGACCTCCCACACCTCAAATTCTCACTGGGAGCCCAGAACCAGCATCCCAGGATCCTGTGCTGACAGGGCTGCTGTAGTGACACAAAGCCTCCTGGAGACCACTGGTCAGTGCTGCCTTAGCAACTGGGAGTTTCCTGGAAACCACCCCAACCCTGGCCCCAGGTCAATGCTGCCTATGAGACCCTGAGTGAAATGCAGGCCAGAGACCACTGGGCCCTCACAGGGAGTCATACACCAGAGGAACTGTGCATGTGCCCCCACTGACCCCAAACATCTGAAGCAGTCACAAGAGGGACCAGATCCATGGGAGAAGGGGGCACAACCCAGAGCAAAGTCAATTAAGGCATGAGACTCAAGGCAGACTCAGCTTACCAGCTAACGAGTCCTGAACCACTGGACTGCTAGAGGCTTCAATCTCTCGTACCCCGAGCAGGGTGCCCAGGGCCAGAAAGAGACAGCAAAAATGGGGTGACAAAGAAATAACACCCCACCCCAGGAAAGAAAAGGAGGGCTATCCATAAAAGGAACTAAAGGTAATGGAGGCAGGCAATATGACAGAGAAAGAATTCAGAGTAATGGTTATAAAAACACTCAACCATCTGGATGGGAAATTCACCAACATATGTAAGAATCAAGAAGAAATGAAGAATGATATAGCAGCAATAAAGAACATAATGGAAGGTTTCAGTAGTAGACTAGTAGAAGTTGAGGACTGAATCAGTGAGTTAGAAGACAGGGTAGAAAATAGCACTGAACAGGAATTAAAAAAAAAAATAAAAAGCAGGAGGAGAGTATAAGGGAGCTTTGGACAACATGAAACTAAGCAATATATGCATAAAAGGGGTGCCAGAAGGACAAGAAGAGGAGCAAGGAATAGAAAACCTACCTGAAGAAATAATGACAGAAACCTTCCCTGACTTGGGGAAGAAAAAGTCACACAAGCACAGAGAGTCTCATACAGGGTGAACCCAAATAGACCCAAAATTAATTACAATGGCAAACATTAATGACAAAGACATGTTGTAATTACAATGGCAAGCATTAAGGACAAAGAAAGAATCTTAAGGGCTTCAAGAGAGAACAGAACGTTGCCTATCAGGGATCTCCTATTAGACTACCAAATGATTTCTCCACAGAAACACATCAGGCCAGAAGGGAATGGAATGAAGTATACAAAGTGATGCAAAGCAAAGGACTGAATTCGAGAGTAGTCTATCCAGCCAGGCTAACATTCAAAATTGAGGGTGAAATCAGGAGCTTTGCAGACAAAAAAAAGCTAAAGTAGACCTCAAAGTGAAGATAATAACAAGAGATAAGGAAGGCTAATTCATAATACTAAAGAGATGTATACAACAAGAGGATGTAACTCTGGTAAACATATATTCAACCAATATAGGAACACCCAAATACATAAACACAAACAAACAAACAAACAGACAAAAAACTTCTGGAAGATATCAAGGGAGAGATCGACAACAATACATTATAGGGGACTTTAATACCTCAATGACATCAATGGATAAATCTTCTAACAACAACAAAAAAAAACCCAACAGAGAAACACCAAACCTAAAGGACTCACTAAATATGATAGAACTAATTGACAACTTCAGAACATTTCACCCCAAATTTATGGAATACACATTCTTCTCAAGTGCACATGGAACATTTTCAAAGATTGAACACATTAGGACACAGGCTAAGTCTATTCAAATTCAAGAAGATTGAAATCTTACCAAGCATTTTCTCAGATCACAATGACTTAAAATTAGACATCAACTACAATAAAAACAATAAAAAAAATCAAACACTTGGAAGCTAAAGAGCATGCTTTTAAACAACAATTGGCTTACCAAAGAGATCAAAGAAAAAATTTTAAAAAAATTCCTGGAAACAAATGACAATGGAAACACAACAACCCAAAATCTACAAGACACAGTGAAAGCAGTCCAGAAAGGGAAGTTCATAGCACTACAGGCCTACCTCAAAAAAATAAGAAAAACTGGTAATAAATTACCTAACCATACAAGTTAAAGAATTAGAAAGAGAGCAACAAGAAAAGCCCAAAGTGAGCAGAAGGAAGGATATAATAAAGTTTAGAGCAGAAATAAATGACATGGATAAAAAAAAACCACAATACAAAAGATTAATAAACAATACAAAGGATATAGAAGATTGATGAACCTCTATCTAGGCTCACCAAGAAGCAAACAGAGAGGACCCAAATAAACAAAATCAGAAATGAAAGAAGTAAAGTGGCAACAGATGACACTGAAATACAAAGGATTGTAAATAAATACCATGAACAATTCTATTCCAAAAACTGAACTACCTAGATGAAATGGAGATATTCCTGAAAAATACAACCTCCCAAAACTCAACCAAAAATAATCAGAAAATAAGAATAAGCCAATAACTAATGAGGAAATTGAAGCAATGATTAAAAGAAAGAAAGAAAGAAAAGAAAAAAAAAAAAACTCCCATGAAACAAAAGCCCTGGTCTGGATGGCTTCACAGGAGAGTTTTACAAAACATTCAAAGAAGAACTAAAACATATCCTCCTCAGACTATTCCAAAAAAATTCAAGAGGAAGACACACTTCCAAGCTCTTTCTGTGAAGCGAGCATTACCCTAACCCCCAAATGAGATAAAGACACTATAAAAAAAAAAAGAGAGAATTACAGGCTAATATCCCTGATCAACATAGATGCTAAAGTCCTTAATGAAATATTAGCAAGTCATATCCAAAAATATATTAAAGAGCTCATACACCAGGACCAAGTGGAGTTTATTCTGAAAATGCAAGGCTGATATAATATCTGCAAATCAATAAATGTGAAACATCACATAAACAAATTGCAAGACAAAAATCACATGATCATATCAGTTGATGCAGAAAAAGCATTCCACAAAAATCCACACCTTTTATTGATAAAAACTCTCAGCAAAGTGGGAATAGAGGGATCATACCTCAACATAATAAAAGCCTTATATGACAGTCTTACAGCTAACATAATATTCAATGGGAAAAACTAAAGCCTTTTCCCCTAAGAATAGGAACAAGACAGGGATGTCCACTTTCACCACTCCTGTTCAACTAGTACTGGAAGTGCTAGCCATAGTGATTAGATAAGAAGAAGAAATAAAAGGCATCCAAATTAGAAAAGAAGTAAAACTGTCATTATTCACTGATAACATGTCATTGTATATAGAAAACCCTAAATACTCCATCAAAAAATTACTTGATTTAATAAATGAATTCAGCAATGTAGCAGGATACAAAATTAACACCCAGAAATCTATGGCTTTTTTATAGACCAACTAGTGTCCTGGTGCACAGATTCAGGCACAATGAAAGGAAATTAATTAGAAGAAATATTTTAATATTGCTATTCTCATCTTGCTAATGAAAAGAAAATAGGATTCTACTGAGTCTCCTATCTCCCTACTCCAGGACTTCTGTGAGGACCAAATAAGATAAGGCATGGGAAAATGCTTCACAAACATTAAGTTAAACTGTGAAATGTCTGCACCTGGCTAAGAAGCAAGACAGGCTCCTGGGCTGAAGAAACTCCTAGTTGCTAGAGAGAAGAAGCGGGCACTGCTATGTGATGTCATTACCTGGCACCCACAGTGACTGTTTCTGGTCTGGGCTGTGGGTCGCATTTTGCACCATAGGGTCTTGGCAGTGTTGGCTGTGATTTGGTGGGTGTTAGCAGGGGCTGTGTCCTACTTGGGGGAAGTCAAGTGTTGATTTGTCGGCTCCAGGTCCGAGGTGCCATTTATTTTCAAATGGCTAGTATGCATGATGGCAGCTCCTGCATTGAGTGTTTGGCTCCTGGTGTTCAGTATGTGTCATAGTTACTGGTCAGACAGTTGGATGGACACTTAGGCTTTTATATATATGGATAATGTACTCACAGAAAGAGAAACTAAAAAAAAATCCAATTTAACATGGTAACAAAAAAATTAAGATACCTATGAATAAACTTACCTAAGGGGGTAAAAGACTTTACTCTGAAAAATACAGGGCATTGAAAAAAGAGATAGAGGAAGATATAAACAAGTGGAAGAATATAACATGTTCATGGATTGGTAGAATCAACATCATTTAAATCAACATAAATTACCCAAAGCAATCTATAGATTCAAAGCAATCCCAATTAAAAATACAAACAGCATATTTCACAGGCCTAGAGCAAACTCTCCAAAAAATTTATATGGAATAAAAAAAGACCCCAAATAGCCACAGCAGTCCTGATAAGAAAGAACAAAGTTGGAGTGATCACAATACCAGACATCAAATTATATTACAAAGCCACTGTTCTCAAAACAGCTTGGTATGGGTGGAAGAACAGACATATAGACCAATGGAACAGAACAGAGAACTCAGAAATCGACTCAAACCATTATGCTCAATCAATATTTGACAAAGGAGGCAAAAGCATACAATGGAGTCAAGACAGTCTATTCAATAAAAGGTGTTGGGAAAATTGGACAGATACTTGAAAAAAATTAAACTAGACCACCAATTACACCATATACAAAAATAAACTCAAAATGGGTAAAAGACTTAAATGTAAGATGGGAAACCATAAAAATCTTAGAAGAATCTATTGGCAGCAAAATATCAGATATAGCTCATAGCAGTATGTTTACCAACACATCTCCTAGGACAATGGAAACTAAGGAGAAAATAAACAAACAGGACTACATCAAAATAAAAGCTTCTGCACAGCAAAAGAAATTATCAACAAAACAACAAGAAAGCCCACTGCATGGGAGAACATATGTGCCAATGTGACATCTGATAAGGGTTTTACAACCAAAATTTACAGGGAACTCATACAACTTAACAGAAAGAAGATAAACAATCAATCAAAGAAATGGGCAATGAATCTAAATAGACACTTGTTGAAAGCAGACATACAGAAGGCCGAGAGGCGTATGAAAAATGTTCAAAGTCACTAATTATCTGAGAGATGCAAATCTAAACAACAATGAGGTACCACCTCACACCTGTCAGAATGGCTATCATCAACAAATCAATAAATGACAAGCACTGGCAAGGATGTGGAGGAAAGGGAACCCTCATACACTGCTGGTGGGAATGCAGACTGGTATAGCCTCTGTGTAAAGCAGTATGAAGATTCCTCAAAAAATTAAACCTGGAACTCCCATTTGACCCAGTAATCCTACTCTTGTGAATATATCCCAAGAAATCAGAAACACCAAACAGAAAGAACATATCATCCCTATGTTCATACCAGCACAATTTACCATAGCTAAGATTTGGAAACAGCCTAAGTGCCTATCAGCAGATGAGCGGATTAAAAAACTGTGGTACATCTACACAATGGAATATTGTGTAGATGTACCACATCCTCCAGGTCCATCCATCCTCTTGTAAATGGTAAGAGTTCTTTCTTGTTTACAATGCTATTGTAAGAAAGAACTCTTACCATTTACAAGAGGATGGATGGACCTGGAGAACATTATGGTAATGTTCTTTACAAGTTCAAGAAAGAACTCTTACCATTTACAAGAGGATGGATGGACCTGGAGAACATTATGGTAATTGAAATAAGCCAGTTGGAGAAGGATACTAATAAATATCACATGATCTCACTCATTTGTGGAATATAATGAACAACACAAACTGATCAACAAAAATAGATCCAGTGATATAGAAGCATTGAACAGACTGTCAAACCTCAGGTGGAAGGTAGAGGAGAGTGGGTGGGGTGGGGAGTAGTGGGGAAGAGATCAATCAAAGAACTGTATGCTTATAAGCATAACCAGTGGAGGAAGACAATGGAGGGCTGAAGGCTGAGGCTGGGGCTGGGACCAGGATGGGAGAGGACAATGGGGGAAAAAGGGATGTACATAATACTTTCAATAATAAAGAATTTAAAAAAATTAAAATGTGAACATTCTGGTTACATAGCTAGACTCAAGTTCTTTAGCCAAAGACAAAATGAGCTGTTTTTTTAAAAAAAACATTTATTGGAGTGTCATCCTAATATATAAAAACCCTAGGTTTGTAATGACCAGTAACAACTGGACGCCAGGCTAGGGAGCTGAGGGAGCTGGAGTTGCGGGCCCAAACGACCAAAGGACCAGTTTGGCTCTCATGGTGTGGCGGGGCGGGGCTGCGGAGGCTGAGGAGCCTCATGGTGAGGCAGAGGAGAGTTGTGGGGCAGGGCTATTAGCGTGGAGCTTCCTGGGGTGGCTGAGGTGAAGGAGCATGGTGGGGCGGTGAGGCAGAGGAGAGTCTTGGGGCAGTGGAGGTGGAGGAGTGTCGCGGGGTGGAGTGGCAAGTGTGGAGCTTTGCGGGATGGGGGCTGTGAGCCAGGGGCTTCGTGGGGTTGCTGAGGCAGAAGAGCATTGCAGGGCGTGGGCAGCAGAGGCCAAGGAGCCTTTCGGGGAGGGGGCTATTAGCATGGAGGTTCACTGGGCAGGGGCAACGAAGGTGAAGGAGTGACGCTGGGCAGTGGACATGGCCCTGATTGCAGCTAGGCCTAGTTAACCTGCATGATTTAATCGTGCACAGGGCTACTAGTTGGTTAATAAAATTATATAAGTTTGAGTGTAAAACTAATTCTGAAAACACTAGACTAAATAAAGTTCAACATGATTCACCAAAGAATAAATAAATAAAATAAAAATAATAATCAATGGAAAAATATCCTGGGGTAAAAAAAAAGAGAGAGAGAAAGAAGCCTGATTCTCCTCCTGTAAAGAACTTGTGAAAGCTAGAGGATTAGGGTCTGAGCTCAGTAACATTCTAGACATGTGAAGGAAGCCTTCTTGGACTCTCTGGACCAGATCAACTGTCAGCTAAATACTACTGAGTCAATATTAGTCATTTGAGTGCCTCCCAAATCATGATATATAATACAATGGTTGTTGTTTTCAGGCCCTACGTTCTGTGGTAGTTACCAAAAAAGAAATATATAACTGAGAATTTGAAAAATAAATGATTCAATTCACTATAGAGTCATCACTTTGTTATTAGATTGCTTTTCAGTGTATTCAACAGTGGGCCCTGGTCAACATGGCAATGCTGTTGAAGTTCAGTAAAGGTTGCCAGTGATATAGTGAAAATCCAGCATTGAGTGTGCAGTCAGCGGTAATTTCAACCTCAGCAGGTAGTAAACAGACTTTGTGACAAATCACTCTTTTAAACTGATCAACAATATGGGACTAATACTACCTCTCTCATAAAGGATTGGATATCACATTAAACACATATGAGATCACTAGAGGCCTGGTGCATGAAATTTGTGCACGGGTGTGTGTGTTCCTCAGCCCAGCCTGCACCCTCTCTAATCTCAGACTTCCCTCTCACAATCCAGGACTGCTGGCTCCCAACTGGTTGCCTGCCTGCCTTCCTGATTGCCCCTAACCGCTTCTGCTTGCCAGCCTGATCATCCCCTAACCACTCCCCTGCCAGCCTGATTGATGCCTAACTGCTCCCCTGCCAGCCTGTTTGCCCCTAACTGCCCTCCCCTGCAGGCCTGGTCAACCCTAACTGCCCTCCCCTGCAGGCTTGATCGCCCCTAACTGCCCTCCCTTGCAGACCTGGTTCCTCCCAACTGTCCTCCCCTGCTGGCCATCTTGTGGTGGCCATCTTGTGTCCACATGGGGTCAGTCATCTTTGACCACATTGGGGCAGCCATCTTGTCTGTTGGAGTAACAGTCAATTTGCATATTATTCTTTTATCAGATAGGAGGATTAGATAGGATAGAGGCATGGTGCACTGGTGGGGGTGAGGGCCAGCTGGTTTGCCCTGAAGGGTGTCCCGGATCAGGGTGGAGCTTCCCTTGGGGTGTGGGATGGCCTGGGCAAGGGACCTGTGGTGATTTGCAGACTGGCCACGCCCCCTAGTGACCCAAGCAGAGGCCCTTGTATCTGGGATTTATTTATCTTCTATAATTGAAACTTTGTAGCCTTGAGTGGAGGCCTGGGTGGGCCAGGGTATGCGGAAAGCTTGGCTTCCTCCATTGCCGGGGAAACCCAAGTCTTCTGCTCACTCTGTGGCCACAGCCAGTTTTGTTGGGTTAATTTGCATAGTCACTCCTGATTGGCTGGTGGACATGCCTTGTGGGTGTAGCGGAGGTACAGTAAATTTGCATATTACTCTTTTATTAGATAGGATTATTACTAATAGTTGTTATGGGTTGAATTGTTCCCCCCCCCCTTCTAATTGTTATGCTCAATTCTTAACCACCACTCCCTTAAAATGTGACTTTATTTGGAAATAAGGTTGTTGCAGATGCATTTAGTTAAAACGAAGCTTAATTAGAGCTGGCTCCTAATTAAATATGACTGATGCCTTATAAAAAGGGAAAATTTGGAGATAGACACACATAGAGAGGAGATGAAATAAAGAGGATAAGGAAATTATTGCCATCTACAACCCCAGGAGAAAGCCCTAAAACAGGTCCTTTTAGCAAAGGCCTCAGAAATAGCCAGTGCTGTCAACAACTTGATTTTCAGTTTCTAACCAGTTCTGTGAGACAATGGTCTATAAGTCACCTAGCTTGTGGTACTTTACTATGGCAGCCTTAACAAACTAATGTAGTAGTATTCCCATTCCCATATCTAAACTCACAGTGACAATCTTTCCCACAAGTATCGAATGATTCATACAATCTAAAATGCTCATTTCAGAAAAATGGTCTGTGTGCTACTAATTTTTACCAAGCTGTAACTTGCTTTAAGAAAATTTGCACCATAAAACGATAATGTATAAAACATTTTCAACAATTGTCAACATCAGAGAGTGGTTGATATATATATATATATATATATATATATATATATATATATATATATATTTGGAAGATAGATCTTTGGTATTAATTAATTAAAGTTACAATATGTGGACAATACTGGGGTTTTTATCAGAACCTCATTTTTTAAAGGAGCATTTCAGGCTAAGTTTGCAGGGCAAAGCAATCTTTTTAAAAATATATAATTGATGCTAACATTTAATATAAAACATGTCTAGTTGGAATAGACCAGGGAACAAATTAATTCCAACCAAAACATAATCCAACTTGTCACTAATTGTGAAAACAATTGACAGAAAGTTTGTATAGCCTGGTACCCTCAGACAAACAGTGAAATTGCCAGGGCTGTGACCACTCATTTCAACCACGTGAAAACAGTAGCTTGATTTAGCATTCTGACATCTATGCATTAAGGAAAACCCTGAGAACAATAGAATACTTTAATAAGGTACATTTTCATTTACTCTTGTTTTAAATTATCAAGCACTATATATAATAGCTTCATTGTCACATTAATTTTTGGGAAAAAGTCAAAATACATATACTATGTAGCAAAACTTTGAAAACCTCATTTTTCAGCTACTAAGAAGCACACAAGCAGACTTCTGATTTAGGGATGAATGTATGCAGAGATTCCACATTGGATGAATGTATGCAGAGATTCTGAATTGGCTTTCAGTAACCAATTCTGGTGTTTTTCATTTTGAAGTTCATATATGAAGTTCATCTACTAGATCTTAACCTAAGTAACTTTCTTTTTCTTGCCCCTTCAGAATGGAAACAATTAAATTTATAACAGTAAATCATCATTTTTTGCCAGGAAATGAATTTAAAATTTCAATCTTCAGGCTTCTGTTTATAAGATTAAAATGATCAATTCAATTTAATTAATTTATGCAACACATATGGTGAAGTATTGAGGTATAGTTTGGTGTTCAGAGAAGGCCTCTGGATAGACATGGATGAAATAAAGGAACCCACCATGTCGTTCTAGGTAGTGAACTTTGCAGTTGGAGAGAATATTAAATATAAAGTCTATGAGGTGAAAAATGCTTAGATATTGGAAAATGAACATGATGGTTAGTTTGTGGCTGGAGAATGATTGAGGGTGAGAATGTCAGGGGAGGACATCAGAGACATGGACTAAGGCCAGATCATGCATCCGACCTCATCCTGCAGCATCAACCTAATTATTATAGTATTTATTTAACAACTAAAATACTGGCACTTTATAATGCTTATCAGCTGTTAACATTGCAAAGATAGGAAAGATCCCTAGTACCCCAAAGGGCAAAATAATTCATTATTATTTAATGAGAAACTTCTTATGAGATCATTTCAGTTGTGCCACTAATTTTATACTAGTGGGCAGCGGCTCAGTTAACATATACTGAATTCATCGTCTCTATATTTTGTATAGGGAGTTGGATTACATTATTGTACTTATTTTTCAACTCTGGAAATTGATGAATATAGATAACGATCCTTCTCTAGATTGAAACAATAATCTAAATCCAGCAAGAAGAAATATAGGAGGAATAAGTAGGACCACAGTGGTCTTTACATTTTTAAATTACATATAAGTTGAGGGAGTGTTAAAATACTCTGAAAATACCGGGAAATTGTAACTACTGTTAGGTTTCAGAAAATAGTATATTCATAAAAAAAAAAATCACACATCACAGATATCTAGTACTCTCTGATTTAAGGCTTTAAGGCTCAGTTTATATCTAATTTTTCATTTTCTCTAATCCAGTGAATTTCTTTATGAGATTCTCAAATATTTAATTTATTATAATACACTGTAGCCCTATTGTTTTTTTTAAATTAATTATTTCCATGTGTTATGAAATTTAACCTTTTAAGTTTAAAATTCAGTGGTTTTAGTATATTTACAAAGTTGTGCAACCATTACCACTACCTAATTTCAGAATATTTTCATCCACTCAAAAAGAAACATCATGCCTATTAGCAGTCATTTCTATTCGCCCTTTACCCCATCCCTAGGCAAACATTAACCTGATTTATTTTTGTTTCCATAAATTTTCCTACTACGAACATCTATATAATAAAAGCATAGTATGCTAATTAGACTGGACAGCTGAAAGACCTTCTGGACATCATTCCCGACATCCTTCTGGATCAAGCCGCCGCAGTGGGGGCTGAGTCAGAGGCAGTTAGGGGGGATCAGGCAGGCAGGTAGGTGAGTGATTAGGAGCCAGCAGTCCTGGATTAGGAGAGGGATGTCCAAATGCTGGCAGTTGGACATCCCCTGAGGGGTCCTGGATTGCTAGAGGGTACAGGCCGGTCTGAGAGACCGCCTCCCTCTCCATGCATGAATTTCATGCACCGAGCCTCTAATTTCATATAAAAGGAATCAAATAATATGTGGCAGTGCTTTTATCTGGTTTCCTTCACTTGGCATGGTTTTCAAGGTTCATCCATGTTGTAGCATGTATCAGTACCACATTCCTTTTTAGCTGAATAATATTCCCTTGTACGGCTAGTGCACATTTTATTTATCCATTTTCCAGTTCAGGGACATTTGCATTGCTTCTACTTTTTGGCTATTATAAATAATGATATAAACACTTATATACAAGTTTTTGTGTAGCCAGGTGTTTTATGGGAGTAGAATTACTGAATCGCATGCTAATTCTATATTTAAGTTTTGAGGAACTGCCAAACTGTGTCCAAAGCAGCTGCACCATTTTACTTTCCCACCAGCAACATCTGAGGGTTCCGATGTTGCCACATTTTTGCCAACAATCTAGAGTATTTTTGAATTAATTAGTAGACTTGCTTTGGAAGAGAGTAGAGATGAAAACTTTTCAGATCACATGATATTGGAATTCAAATGTAAACACATTTTAAATGAACTATTTTTTAAATTTTTATTGAATTTATTTGGGTGACACTGGTTAACAGAATTATACAGGTTCCAGGTGCACAATTTTATAACACACCATCCATACGCTATATTGCGTGTTCACCACACCAATACCAGCTCTTTAGTCTAGCTGTTTATAAAGTAAGTCTCCTTTAAGATAAGTGCAAAAAAGCAAGGCATATGAATTTTATTATCAATTCTTATCATAGATATTGTTGTGTGTAATATATTAAGAATAACACTTTATACCTTTTTTAAAATAATTCAGAGACATCTGATATCCTATCCCAGAGAAAGACAATTTATAGCTGATGCCTCTCCTGCATCATAATGAATGGACATGACATGATTGTGTAAATATAAAATGATGAAACAGAACAAGATTGGCACCTAGTGCTAGACTCAGGGCAGGAGTGAGGATGTAGGTTGGGCTTGACTGACGAATGGCATTACTATGTCCTTAGAGTATTATAATCTGTTCTTTCTCAGGAATATGATGAGCATCATGAAGAGGGAACCTACCAAGATGCTTCCACAAGAGTGAATGACCTTGAAAAGGCAATCATACGATATTCAGAACTCCAGAGAATAGTATTGGGGACATTTGAAAAATAGGTAACTAGCTTCCTGGGGTGGAATGAAAATTTCCAGCAGTGTTTCGATCCCAGATGGGGCGGGGGGAGGGGGGGGGGCTGGGTCGTTCAGGAAGCAGCCCATCAATGATTCCCTTTCATCATTGATGTTTCTATCTCTCTCCCCCTTTCCCCCCTTCCTCTCTGAAATCAATAAGTATTAATTTAAAAAATTAAAATGTGTTTCTCTGTCTCTGGATCTGATCAGACCGTCAAACCTTAGAGAGAAGGTAGGGGAGGGTGGGAGTAAGGGGGAGAGATCAACCAAAGTACTTGTATGCATGCATATAAGCCTAACCAATGGACACAGACAACAGGGGGTTGAGGGCATGAGTGAGGGGCTGGGGGCGTTATGGGGGCATAAGGACACATATATAACACCTTAATCAATAAAGAAATTTAAAAAAATTAAAATGTGAAGTTTTGTTTGCTTCAGCCAAGTTTTAATGCCCCATGGGAGCTAGTTCTGTTCTGTTTGCAAATTCTGGATTTCCTGTTAGGTATTTAGGTGCTAACTACTGTCAGGCACTGTATTTTTGGCCTTTAACACCTTGCTTGAAGCTCCAAGTGATCTGTCTTCTGCTTGTGTCTGTCTCTACAGGCCTTGGCTGCAAGCAGGTGGTGTCAATCTGCCCCCTTTGCCTAGCTGGTTTGGCTCAGTGGATAGAGCATTGGCCTGTGGACTGAAACGTCCTGGGTTCGATTCCATTCAAGGCCACATGCCTGGGCTGTGGGCTTCATCCCCAGTAGGGGGAGTGCAGAAAGCTGTCAGAGAGAGAGAGAGAGAGAGAGAGAGAGAGAGAGAGAGAGAGAGGGAGAGAGGGAGAGAGAGAGGAAAGTTATCTACAAGGGATCTCCCATTAGACTACCAAATAATTTCTCAACAGAACCACATCAGGCAAGAAGGGAATGGAATGAAGTAAACAAAATGATGCAAAGCAAAGCATTGAATCCAAGCATACTCTATCTAGAAAGGCTTTCTTTCTGAATTGAAGGTGAAATCAGGAGCTTCACAGACCAAAAAAGGCTAAGGGATTTTAATCACTACCAAGCCAGCAATGCAAGAAATGCTAAAGGGAATGTTGTAAAAAGAAGAAATAGAGAAGAAGGAACACAGTCATAAAGAATAAAAATGGCTATAAATAAGTACTTATCAATAATAATCTTAAACATAAATGGATTAAATGCTCCAATCAAAAGACATAGAATGGATGAATGGATAAGAAAATATGACCCATATATTTGCTGTCTACAAGAGACTCACCTCAGAACAAAGGACTCACACAGACTAAAAGTGAAGGAAACAAATTTTTCAGACAAACGGAAATGAAAAGAAAGCTGGGGTAACAATACTTATATCTGACAAAATAGACCTCAAAGTGAAGGCCATGAAAAGAGATAAGGAAGACCACTTCATAATACTAAAGGGATTGTACAACAAGAGGCTGTAACTCTGGTAAACATATATGTACTCAGCACAGAAGCATCCAAATACATATAAAAAAACAAACTTCTGGAGGATCTCAAGGGAGATATTAACAGAAATGCAATCACAGTAGGGACTTTAACACCCCACTGACATCAGTGGATAAATCTTCTAGACATAAAATCAGCAAAGAAAAAGCAATCCTAAATGATGCCCTAGAACAAATGGGAAGAATTGACATCTTCAGAATATTCCACCCCAAAGCTACAGAATATACATTCTTCTCAAGTGCACATGGGGAATTTTTAAAGGTAGACCACATGTTAGGAAACAAGCAAGGTCTCTATAAATACAAAAAGATTGAAATCATAGCAAGCATCTTCTCAGATTGTAATGGCATGAAATTAGAAATAAGTTACTATAAAAATGCTCAAAAACAATAAAATACATGGAGGCTAATTGGGATGCTATAGAAGAATGAATGGGATACCAAAGAGATAAAAAAAGAAATAAAAAACATCCTGGAAACAAATGAAAATGAACACACAACAATCAGAAATCTTTGGGACTCAACGAAAGCAGTCCTGAGAGGGCAGTTCATAGCACTAAAGACTACATCACAAAACAAGAAAAACTGGTAAGAAGTTATTAAGCACAACACTTAAAGAATTAGAAAGAGAACAACAAGAAAAGCCCAGAACAAGTACAAGGAAGGAAATAATAAAGATCAGAGTGGAAATAAATGACATATAGACAACCCCTCCAAAAAATGTAAAAGATTAATAAAACCAAAAGCGGGTACTTCAAAAAGATAAACAAGATTGATGAACCTCTAGCCAGGCTCATCAGGAAACAAAATGAGATGAGATGACCCAAATAAACAAAATCAGAAACAAAAGAGGTGAAGTAAAAATGACCCTACAGAAATGCAAAGGGTTGTGTTAAAGTACAATGAATGACTTCATTCCAACAAATGGAAAACCTGGGTGAAATGGACATATTCCTAGAAAAACACAACCTCCCAAAACTCAGTCAGGAGGAATCATAAAACCTGAATAGGCCAATAACTACTCAAGAAATTGAAGTAGTAATAAAAAAACTCTGAGTATACAAAAGCCCTGGTCCAGATGGATTCACAGGGGAGTTTTACCAAATATTCAAGAAGAACCAACACCTATTATTCTCAAACTATTCCAAAAAATTCAAGAGTTAGGATTACTTCCAAACTCTTTATATTAGGCCAGCATCACCCTAATTTGAAAACAAGATAAAGGCACAAAAAAGAAAGAGAACTACAGGCCAATATACCTGATGAACATAGACGTTAAAATCATCAAAAAAAAATTTTAGCAAACTGGATCCAGCAGTACATCCAAAATGTCATACATCATGATTTATTCTGGGGATGCAAGGCTGGTACAATATTTGCAA
This sequence comes from Corynorhinus townsendii, assembly GCA_026230045.1. Classification (NCBI taxonomy): domain Eukaryota; kingdom Metazoa; phylum Chordata; class Mammalia; order Chiroptera; family Vespertilionidae; genus Corynorhinus; species Corynorhinus townsendii. The sequence continues at coordinate 74,972,996 of JAPDVU010000008.1, forward strand.
ATCAATAAATGTGATACAGCACATAAACAGATTGCAAGAAAAAAATCAAATGATCATATCAACACATGCAGAAAAATCATTTGACAAAATCTGACACCCTTTTTGATAAAAACTCTCATCAATGTGACAATAGAGAAAACATACCTCAACATAATAAAGGCCATATATGACAATCAGACATCTACATCATACTCAGTGGGCAAAAACTAAAACTGTTTTCCCTAAGAACAGGAACAAGACAGGGAAACCCTCTTTCACTACTTTTGTTCAACATAATACTGGAAGTTCTAGCCATAGCAATCAGACAAGAAGAATCAATAAAAGGCATCAAAATTGGAAAGGAGGAAGTAAAAACTCTCATTATTTGCAGATGACATGATACTGTATATAGAAAACCCTAAAGACTCCATAAAAAACTAATATATTTAATAAATGAATTTGGAAATGTAGCATGATACAAAATTAACACCCCTAAACCCATAGTATTTTTATACATCAATAGTGAACTCTCAGAATGAGAAACTAAAAAACAATTCCATTTATCATTGCAACAAGAAAATTAAGATACTTAGGAATAAACTAACCTAGAAGGTAAAAGACCTATCCTCTGCAAACTACAGGATATTCACAAAAGAGATAGAGGAAGATATAAACAAGTGGAAGAATATAACATGTTCATGGATTGGTAGAATCAACACTATTAAAATGTTCATATTACCCAAAGCAATCTATAGGTTCAATGCAATTCCCATTAAAATATCAATGGCATATTTCACAGACCTAGAACAAACACTTCAAAAATTTATATGAAACCAACATGGACCCCAAACATCTGCAGCAATCTTGAGGAAGAAGAACAAAGTTGGAAGAATCAAAATACCAGATATCAAGTTATACTACAAAGCCAAAGTAATCAAAACAGCCTGATACTGGCACAAGAACTGGCATATAGATCAATGAAACAGAACAGAGAACCCAGAAATTGGCCCAAACCACTATGATCAATTAGTATTTGACAAAGGAGGCAAGAGTATACATTGGAGCAGAGACAGTCTCTTCAATAAATGGTGTTGGGAAAATTGGACAGATACATGCAAATAAAATGAAACTAGACCACCAACTTACACCATGATCTAGAATAAACTCAAAATGGATAAAGGACTTAAATATATGACAGGAAACTATAAAAGTACTAGAAAAAAACCATAGGCACCCAAATCTCAGAAAACTCTCTTAGCAATATATTTACTGATACATCTCCCAGGACAATGGAACCTAAGGAGAAATAAATAAATTGGACTATATGACAATAAAAAGTTTCTGTACTGAAAAAGAAACCATCATCAAAATAACAAGACAGCCCATTACATGGGAAACCTGTGCTAATAATACATCTGATAAGGGGTTAATCTTCACAATATACAGGGAACTTATACAACTTAACAAAAGGAAGACAAACAATCCAATTAAAAAATGATCAAAGGACCAAAATAGATACTTCTCCAAAGTAGACATACAGAAAGCCAAGAGAAATATGGAAACATGCTCAAAGTCACTAATCATCTGAGAGATGCAAATCAAAACAACAAGATCATCACCTCACACCTGTCATAATGGCTATCATCAACAAATCAACCAACCACAAGTGTTAGAGAGGTTGTGGAGAAAAAGGAATCTTGGGATACTGCTGGTGGGAATATAGACTGGTGCAGCCATTGTGGAAAACAGTATAGAGTTTCCGCAAAAAATTAAAAATGGAACTCCCATTTGACCCAGTCATGCTACTTTTAGGAATATATTCCTAGAAACCTGAAACACTCATCAGAAAGAATATATGTACCTCTATATTCATAGCAGCACAATAGCTAAGACTTGGAAACAGCCTAAGTGTTCATCAGTAGATGAGTGGATAAAAAAACTGTGGTACATCTACACAATGGAATACTACTAGTACATGGCAATAAAAAAGAAATAACTCTTACCATTTGCAACAGTATGGATAGATATGGAGAGGATTATGTTGAGTGAAAAAGTCCTTCAGAAAAAGATTAGTACCACATGATCTCACTCATATGTGCAATCTAATGAACCAAATAAACTGATGATCAAAAATAAACCCAGAATCATAGAAGCATGAACAGACTGTTGAACCTCAGAGGGAAGACAGGGGAGGGTGGGTAGGAAGAGATCAAACAATGAACTTGTATACATAACCCTTGGACACAGACAATGGGACAGTGAAGGCCTGGGAGGGGGGATGGATGACAGAAGCAGTCTGGAAGAGGTTAATGGGGGAAACAGGAGTACCTATGTAATACTTTGAACAATAAAGATTTTTAAAAAATAAAAAGTCACATTAAATAATAATAATAAAAAAAAGTAGTTGGAGGAACCAAGGAGAGAGTAGGCTCAAGGAACAACAACAACAACAAAAAAGTGGTTTTCTTTGAATATTTGATGTTCTGTCATGTGAATGAACATTTTTTCCATACAATTATAACAAGAAGAATTGGAACTATTAGGTAAAAATCATAGGGCATAGATAAATGTATTTGGCCTCAGTATAGCAAAAGTTTTACTAATAAAGAGAATTTGTGAAAAGAAGAGCTAGTTCATAAAAATCATATGTTCACAGTTGCTAGAGGTGATTTCAAAGGGAATAAAAAGTGGTCTAAGTAGATGACATTGAAGATGTCTTCTACCTCTGATAATCTATAATCTATATTTCTAGTATTATCTACTTCATTTTCCTTTATTATCATCTTATTCCAGGGAGATTTAATAATTCCATTGTGCATCTACTGGTAAAGTACTAATCTCTGCCTCTGTTAAATTGTGACCATAAGATCATGAACTTGAAAGGAGACAGATTTGATTTCCAATCCTGTTTATTACACACATACTATTTTGAGGACATTATGCAGTTTCTCTAGATTTCCTCTTAACAAGATTTAATAAAGTGACATATGTGAAGTACCTACCACATGATAGTGGTCAACAAAGCCATCAAAACTATCTGGTGAACAATAGTGGCATTAATGACTACCAAGAGAATATTTAATTTATATTCTGGTAAAGTTTTTGTTAAAGTCTAACCTACAGACAAATGCTCAAATTATAATTGACTGGTTAGACAAATTTTCTTCAAATAGTCTTTTTTAAAACAAATAAACAAACAAACACACAGGTAAATTTTATGCTACATGTGGAAGGATGGTATCCAATTTAAGGGAGATAATAACCACACACTATTGGGTATGTAATATTAAAAGGACAAAGGACTGAAAAAATTACATTTTAAAATTATTCTATTATATAAAAGGTATATATAATTAACAAATTATGAGTGCATAGATTTATAAATTTTGTCAAAATAAACACCGTGTAACCAGCATATAAATAGAAAATTATCTGAGAAGTACCCCTGTGTTCCCTCTAGCTTCTAAGCATATTTTTTCATGTTACAGCATGAAGCACATTTTTTTGCATATACTCATATTTTGCATACAGAGCAGTACTTCTCAACCTAGGCAAGGATCAGAATTACTTAGAGGGTTTGATAAAACACAAAAGTTGGAGCTACACCTCCAGAGTTTCCAAATAAGTAGGTCTGTGATTTTGCAACTTGTAAGATTTTGCAATTATAACAAGTTCTGTGGTGGTATTGTCGCTGTTGGCCCAGGAATCACACTTTGAAGCCTACTAATCTATAATTTTCCATTTCATGAGCATACTACAATTATTTATCCATTATACTCCTGATAGAAATTTGGGATATTATCTACACTAATAAAAGAGAAACATGCAAATTGACTGTCACTCCACTATGCCCACCAGCCAGTCAGGAGTGAGTATGCAAATTCACCCAACGAAGATGGAGGCGGCCTTGCCCCCAAGCTGCTCCAGGCCTCTGGGCAGCACGTATGCAGGCACAGAATGGCCAGGCAGAGCAGGACGCCTGCTATGATGGGGAGGGCTGGGGGCAGAGGGCGGGGAGTGGAGGGAGCTACAGGAGCAGTGCTCTGCCCAGAGCAAAGACTGAAGGCAGTGGCCAGAGGGAAGGCTGGGGTCCGGGGTGCTGGAGGAAAACCAGTGCTGGCAGCCAGGGGAAGGAAGGCCGCCTAGTGCACAAATCTCTTTGTGCAACAGGCCTCTAGTGAATAATATATATCTGGTCATACTTATACATATGCTTCAGTGGGTACACAGGTAGATAAATAGATAATAAAAAATGCAGGGTCATGATTTTGCATATTTTATCCATAATTGACATTGTCTACAAATTTTAGACTATTGGTACTGACTTGTAATTCCACTTATAAGATGATAGTCAACAGAGCAGCAAACTGCGGCTCGCGAGCCCCATGTGGCTCATGAGCCACAGTTTGCCAACCACTGTTATGGGGTTTCCAGGCAGAAGGGACCAAGGTATTCATGATTAAGGGCAAAGAAAAGAAGAACCTGAATAAGTTCCAGCCCTCAAAGGTGAAAAGGAAATCTATTAAAGATTTCCTAGATCTGAAGGGAACTTAAGGCAATGAGGATCATCATAGCTCCTCAGCCCAAATGAGATAAACAGCCATCTCCAAAGATGCTGATGGGTTTAAATGGATTGACTATAAAACCACTCCTTCTCTGATGCCTCAGCCCTGTGTAAGACCGCCACAATGTAGCCAGCAGCAGAGGGAAGTGGAGATGAAAGTTGACTGATATCATTTCTTCTACCCAAGAGACTAAGCTCTGGAAATTAAAATAAATTTGAATCAGTAAAATGCACTTACATTTCTTGCTCATTTGAATCTACCTAATAAAAGAGTAACATGATAATTGTACCTTTGTGACACCTACCAGCCAATCAGTAGTGAGCATGCAAATTAACCCAACAAAAATGGTGGGTTAATTTGCATATGCAGATGCTGAGCGGCCAGGGGTGGGGCAGGACATTTGTGTCACCATGATGATGATGCAGGCATTCCACACCACCCCAACCACTCTGAGCCTCTGGGCAGTGTAGGAAGGCAGAAAGGCAGCTCGGGCCAGAGCCAAGGCAGTGCCGGCAGCCAGGGTAAGGAAGGCCCATTCTTGCACGAATCTTTATCCATCAGGCTTCTAGTTTGTAGATAAAATTATAAAGAACATGTATTTTCATTTTTCAAAGAATATTTCATTAATATGATTTTTAGCTTTTAAACTTAAATTTTAATACTTATTAGAGTTTATAGTATTTTGTTGCTTCTTCCTCAAATTGCAATTCACGTATTGGCTTAAATCAAAATTTCAGGGCTGAAAAAGTTAGAGTGCTAAAAAAACCAATAGCTGCTAATTATGTCTTTGTCATCAAAGATCTTATGATTACATGTCAATGTTTTACAAATGGGAGGAAAAAAAACCCAGAATTTTTTCATATTGAAGCAAGTCATTTCATATGCATTTGACCAATAAATGTAGCCTGTCTATTAGGGGAATGCTAGGAGAAGGGAAAAAGTGACCAGGGTCTTTAGGACTATTTATGCCAGACACAATTTATACACAGTGTCCGTAATACCAATTTTAGATTATCAGTGTAGATTGAAAAAAACAACTTATGAAATGACTAAATCCTTCCTAGTGACATTTAGAGGTATTTTTGATTGAAGAGTTTTAAATCTTACCAAACAAATGCTAGATTAAAATGTAAGCCAAGGTCTATGATTAACCTTAACTGACTCCCGCATCATTTTCATTTCTTACAGAGTTGTAATGTTCTTTGACTTCTTACAGTGATTAACCAATGAAAAAATAAGAAAACAGAGTAAAATCAGTGAATTATGCAATGTTCAAAATTGGAATTTATGTGTAAGTTGCAGTTCTATTTTTGTGATAAAGTAACTTTAAGTGTGCAATTTGTTTTCACTTTGTAACCTTACAGAAATGTCATAGTACATTCAATATAACTTCATGAAAGGAATTTTAAATCAAGAATTATTCAACCATATTTTATTTGGGGAAGACCCTATTAAAAGAGTGTCACAGATTGCTGGTTCAATTATTTTGAAGATATAATTATCTTTCAGGTACTTCAAAAGGGTAATCTACAACTTAAATATTTAAAAACTACCCAAAACTAAGATTTCTGACATGTAATTTCATAGGGCACCTTAAATACAGATATATTTAAGGTAGAAATGCTCCTTCCATCTTTTGAAAGCTATAATACTCTTTTCTGAAACATCAAATGCTTTCTTAAAATTACAAAATACTTAAAATATAAGAATGTATAATGATTAACATTATAAATGTTTGTGTACTCACAAGCTGGTTTGTCACATTTGCTTCAGTGACCCTTTTAGAAATAAAACAATGTAAGTGATTTAAAGTTCTGCTTGTAACATTACCTATTTTGTTTATCTTCCTTCTGCTTCCACTGTGGTTACCATTAGCCTGAAGTAAGTGTTGTGGCAAACTGTATTTTTACAAAAACGGTCACAATAATATCCTGCATCACACAGGTGATTCTCAAAGTGGTTGTTTAAACCCTGCAGTGTATGTGGAGTTTAAGCTATGAGACTCTTCATTGATGGCATTCACCAATGTGACACTAGGTCAGCTCTGGGCAAAGTCTTCAGCTGGTGGTAATTTTTCTTATTGACTCTTGAAAGCCAGGCATCATGTAAAAAGTATGACATCATTGAGACTGTCATATTGTGGGAAGCCTAAGTCCCAAAGTAAGGCCCCAGAGAGTGAGCCAACATGTGTGAAAAGAGACCAAGGGAGACCAGGCAAGAATTTTCTAGTGGCTCCAACCCTGTAGAAAAAATTCAGACATAATCAAACCAAATGAGCCCTGTCAGCTCACAGAACATGACAGAAAATAATAAATTTTTGCTTCAAGCCATTAAATATTAAGGTGCTTTGTTACATAGCACTAAAAAATCTGAAAGGCAAAAGGGGGTTTGTATAATCTTGCTGATGTTTTTGTATACTTATATTAGAGGCCCCGTGCACAGATTCATGCACAGGAGGGGGTCCCTCAGCCTGGCCTGCTGCACCCTCTCACAATCTGGGATCCCTCGGGGGATGTCTGACTGCCAGTTTAAGCCTGATCCCCCGCAGGCCAGGTGGGGGATCTGGCCTAAACTGGCAGTCAGACATCCCCCAGGAATGTAGCCATGCACCAAGTGGCAGGTGGCCAGAGAGGAGCCTCATCCCGCATCCCGGTCCACTGAGCCTGCCGCCACCGCTTGGTAGCACTGCCACAGAGTTGGGAGAGGCTCCTGCTGCCACAGCTGCACTCACCAGCCAAGAGCCCGGCTTCTGGATGGACAGCGCTCCCTCTGTGGGAGCGCACTAATCACCAGTGGGCAGCTCCTGTGTTAAGCGTCTGCCCCCTGGTCATAGTGACTGGTTGTTTCGGTTGTTCTGGTCGTTCGGGCATAATGGTTGCTTAGGCTTTTATATATACAGATGTACAGATGGTCCCTGACTTACAGCTTTTTGACTTTACAATGGCAGTCAAAATACACATTCCTGAGAAACTGTGCTTTGAATTTGGATCTTTTACTGGGCTAGTGTTCTAAGGTATAGTGTTCTTTTCTGATGCTGGGCAGAGGCAGGGACCCACAGCTCCCATGGAGCCATGCGATGATGAAGGTAAACAACTGATACTCTGCATTTCCTGTATTGCCAGTGGTTTTTGGATATTGTGTTTTTGTATCCCATTATGTCTGCACAATAGTCATCTATTTCTCTTGCTTATGGTGAGAATAAGACAATGCAAGATAATTACCCCACTGTAGGTTTTGTAAGTATTCTGAGTATGTTTAAGGTAGGTTAGGCTAAGCTATGATGGCTGGTAGGTTAGGTGTATTAAATGCATTTTTGAATTATGGTATTTTCAACCTAGTGGAATGTAACCTCATCATAAGTCAAAGAGTATCTGTATTAAAAAATACAGTATTTTCACTTTCTTTTAAATCTGCAGAAATTACATTTATTGGTTTCCATAATTTATTTTATTATAAAATATTATGTCTATTAAAGAATGGCTATACTTAAGATAAAAATGAAATTTCAGATAATAATAGTAACAAAATGAGCATGCTTGAACCTACCACCTAATTTCAAAATTAGAAGTTGAACAATGCCATGGAAGCTTTCCTGTGCATCCCTATTGAGTCTACTTATTCCCATAACTCTTCCACATAGGCAAGCACTATTCTCAATACTTTATCATTCGTTTTTTAAATTTAATTTGTACCATGTGTATGATATCTAAAGTGGTCATTTTTGTTCTTTTAATATTTTATATAAATGAAGTTAAACTGTTGAACTAAACCTGTTTTGCCTTCTTCCCTCTGAATAGTTGTGAAATTTTATATAACTTTCATTCATTTATTTTCAATGTTTTGTATTATTCTATTGTAAAAATATTTACTGATCCATTATCTTGGTGATAGACAATGAGACTTGAGAATATTTCTGCAAATAATAAAATCTGCTATAAATATTTTATATAATAAAAATGTTAATAGGAAATAAACTAATAAGTATCAAATATAATGATGATATAGATTGAATCAGTTAAAAAAAGCAGAAATGAGAAAAAAGTAAAAAATGATGGATTAGTTTAAGTGAATAGCAAGACACTGAGTTAAATCCAATTATATGAGAGTGATTTAAGCACTAGTCAAAAATCTAAATCATGTGCATTGATTTATAATATATATTTGCTTTATGAAGATTGACATTTTTATTTTTAAATTAAAGAAACATTTTCTACCAATAGTTATATACATTATATTCTTATTTCTTATTTTTATAATAGCTTTTTAATTTCATTAAAAATCTTAGGAATATTTAATTTTGTTAAATATATTAAATCATACATATATATTTATTTAGGGACATTATGATATGATATTAATAGCACATTAAAATAGTTTATAATCTTAAATAATAAATATTATTTTAGAATCACTAGTAGATTATTTTAGTACAATACCATAAGAAAATTGGGAGAGCTGAGAGAATTATTGAATGTATCTTAAGGTGTTCAGGCTCAACTCTCATTACTTTGAGCATTACATTTATATTTTGTTGATGTGGTAGTCTCCAAGATATGTTGTAGTTCCTCAGTTTCCAGTCAAGATGGCTTCATAAGTATACATGGTTCTTGTACCCTCCATGAACCACATCAAAATTACAAATAAACTACAGAACAACTATCATTGAGAAGCACTGAAATGTAGCTGAACAGAAGTCTTATAAATAAGGATATGCAGAAAAAGCCACATCAAGACTAGTAGGAAGGGCAGAAACACAGAATGGTCTGATCCCACACACACATGTGGTGCTTAAAAATCAGAAGGAACCCTGGATGGGTAGCTCAGTCATTAGCATGTTATCCCAACTTTCTGGTCAGGACACATATAAGAATCAACTAATGAATGCATAAGTAAGCAAAATAACAAATTTCTCTCTTTTTCCCTCTCTCAAAAAACAAATAAAAATAAATCAGGAGGGGTATTTCAGCTGCAGAGGCCCCCCTGAGGAATAAAGAGTATAAACCCTACACCAAGCTCCCAGCCCGGAGTTCCAATGCTGTGGGGAGAAGTTCTCATAACTTCTAGCTGTGGAAACCAGCAGGGAGTGTGGCTGAGTGAGACTGAGGCTGCTGGCGTCCCAGGTGTTCCTCTTGAATGGTCCACACATTGTTTTACTTGGACTCACTCCCTCTGAGCTCCAGCACGGGGCAATAGCTTGAAATTTCCAGGGACCTATGAGGAGGAATGAGTTATTTGGGAGAGGGCTGCAGGGGCAGCTTTCTCCCAGACAGAAGTGCGGGCAAAGGCCATCGTTCCTTTGCTGAGCCCTTCATCCCCAGAGCCAGCAGGCAGGTGCCATATCTGAGTCTCCATTAACCAGGCCAGTTGTATTCACCCCATCCTGATGATTTCCTGTGACCCCACCCCACCTATTTTGTGGACCCACATAGGCTGTTTCCATTGTTTTGCTTACCACAGTAACCAAAATGATCAATTTTAAACAAATTAGATTATGTCACTCCTCCACTAAAAACCCGTAGGATGGCTGCATTTCATTCATGGTAAAAGCCAAAATCTTCACAATAACCTTTAAAGCCCTCCATAAGATGACCCTCCCTTACATTTTAACCTCATCTTCTATTATTCCTTTCTTCTCATTCACTCTAAAACAGCCACATTAGCTTTCTTCTAGTGCCTTAAATATTAAGATTGCCCTCTTGCGAAGACCTTCACACTGTTTCTTCTTATGCCTGGAACACTCTTCCCTCTACCTGTATGCTCTCCCATCCACTATCTGCATGGCCAATTCTCTCAAGTTTTATTCAAATACCTGTTTTCTGAATGAGATAACCTTACCTATCTCATTAAAAATGGCAACTGTCACCTAGTCCTAATCTAGATTATCCTAATATTCTTATATTGTTCTATTTCTATTCTTCAGAGTACATCACCTTCCAACATACTACATAATTTACTTACTTAGCATATTCATTATTGGTTCACCTCCCCCTCCTATAATTTAAGCTCCATGAGGACAGGGATGATTGTATTAGTCATAGGCATATTAAAACTACTTAGTTCTGGGCTCATTGTACACATTCAAAAAATACCCTTAAAGTGACATGAGAAATGAATGACAGTCTAAGGTGGCACTTGGGACGCTGGCAGTTGTATTAGAGTTTTTCTTGTTGCCTGTCAAGTGCCTGTGCTGCTTTCATATAATGTTGAATTCAAGTATTGTTAATGGCTAATAGCACCAGTTGTTAGATCTTGCTCCTTGAATTTTGACTAAGAAGGAATTCAGAGCCAAGACTCAAATACAAGTACATGTGTATTCAGAAAGTCACATATGTAGAAGAGGTGAGCTGTGGAAGAAGTGAGCCAGCTGGGTTGTGTGGGCTCAGGAAACAAGTTACAGAGGCAAAAGAAGGGTTCTTGGAGCTTGGGAGAAAGAGCAAAGGCAGGTACCTTGAGGGGAAAAAAGGGAAGGAAAGGCCCGTGTGTTGTGTGTGTGTGTGTGTGTGTGTGTGTGAGAGAGAGAGAGAGAGAGAGAGAGAGAGAGAGAGAGAGAGAGAGAGAGAGAGAGAAAGAGAGAGAGAGAGAGAGAGAGGACACACTGGGCCCTTTGTCTTAGGGGCTTTTATCTGGATGTCTCAGGGAAGGATCTCAATAGAATATTCATCAGCTTTCCAGATGTGTCTTCTCAGGGCCATGACCTCTACTGATTGGTCAGTGCCACAACAGGAGGTCATTAGTCATGGTAGCTGATCCTGATGTCATCCATGATGCTGCCCCATCTGCTTTGCTGCTTTTCTGGGGCCTGGAGCTGAAACACAACTGAGATCTTGATGTTATCTCTAGTTTGACCAAAACTCTACCTCTGTGGTTAATAGACCCGAGGCTTTGTTCCTAAGATTCTTTGATGCTAATCAGAATCTCATTGTCTTGAGAGCTTGATGCTTGAGGGAGTGGTCCTGCAAGAGTTTGTATGGGAATCCTATGAGGCTTTCTACAGTCCCCTAGTTTCTCCTCTAAGGGGTCTATATGTTAGGGAAGAAAAGGTCTGAGGAGAGTCTGAACCACATGACCAGTGGTACAAAAGGACAGGGGGTCTAAACTTAATGACCAGGGACATGATAGGGGAGGAACAGTCATCCTGGAGGTGAGGTTCACCCTATAATTGTTAATTGCTGTATACCTGGGTCTTTCCACACTGGCGACCTCTTATACTTATCCTGTTATTCCTATTCTGCTCATGTCTGTCTAACTGCCTGTTATATCAGTCTGATTACTACATAAAGAGGAAATCATGATATTATAACACACCAACTCAAAATTTCAAACTGAATTATCAGCATAAACTTGGAGAAATTATATATTTTTGCATTCCTGATCATCTTAATAGAGAATACCTTTGCTTTGGGTACTTTGTATAATGGGTTTTACAGATAGTCTTTCTTCTTCAGGAAATTGAAATTGCACTGCTCTTGGTCATCATGTGAGAATAAGCTCTTAACATGTACTACACATATTTGAATTTGTCCTCGCTAACCTCTGCAACATTTCTCACAAGGATGTTCTATCATATGTGTGATTTAAAAAAGTAGACTTCAGTTACTATGTATTTCAAATCCTTTATTTGACCTTATTTTGTCTTGACTCAAGGACTCTACACACCCCATTTCTTCTGCCAGTAACCTTTCCTCCTGCCCCTTCACCCAGCAAACTTGTACTTATTCACTCGATTTCAACTCTAGAACACTTTGCAGGGATACATTTTCTAACTATGGATGTCTGGGTCAAATGCCTTTTTATATGCTCCTATAATCCTTACATTTACCCAGGAATTCTATACATTAACTCTATTATTTTATTTTCTGGATCCCCTCACTAGACCAAAATCTCCACATGAACAAGGAATATGACTCACTTATTCACCAATATATACCCAGTGCTATCAAAGTATTTGAAACATAGGTAATCAATACATGTGTGTCATGTATTGAAATCAATACGTATTGATAGCAGTTCAGTGAGAGCACCAAATGGTATCCCTCTCAAATTCATATGTTTAAACCCTAAATCTCAATATGATGGTATTTAGAGATGGAACCCCAGAAACGTAATTAAGTTTAGATGAGGCAATGAAGGTGGGCCCTCGTGATGGGATTAGTGCTCTTAGAGATACCAGAGAATGAATCTCTCTCTCTCTCTCTCTCTCTCTCTCTTATTTCTCTCCCATGTGAAGACAGGAGACATTTTTCAGCACAGAAAAGAGCTCCTACCAGAACCTAATCATACTGTCATACCATTCTTGGATTTCTAGCCTCTGGAAATGTGGGAAGATATGATTCTGCTTTTAAGCCATTCAGTCTATGGTATTTGTTATGGTAGCCCAAGCTAACCAATTAAATGAAAGACAGTAAACAAATTAATTACCGAGTTATTATTTTATAATATTTATCTATGAACCTAGTCACCATACCTTAGTTGGCCTGGAATCTTAAAGCCTATAGGTGTTATATTTTCCTTTTTTTACGTGTCTCTTTTGAAACAATATGAGATAATGACTTTCACCTCAAGGTCTTCTATTTTATTGCAAAGCTTTAGTTTTATGTGAGGAAGATATTTTCTTGACATAGAAAATGGTATGTCCTTGGTTATAAAACTATTGGTATTACCAAACCCAGCATATTCATCCTTTTGAGTATTTAGAAACTACTTCTATAATTATATTAATTATATAAAAATTAATCTCCAACCCAGAAATAAACTGATATGAAAAGGTAAGGTATTTCATACACATGAAATAAAGTCATGAAAGAAATAGAACATTTACATTATATATGTCAATAAAATGTACTTGTGAAAAATTGAATGGAGATTATTTTTTGTTCTTATTAGGTTTTAAGAGAGAGGATGCTTCTTAAGTGATGCCTGACTTTTTTTGTTTTGTTGTATATTTAGGAATTCTTAAGGAATTACACTTCTTTTCTTGAGATGTCACTGTGCTGTTAAGTAAAAATAATTTGTCTACTTTTCTGAAGACCTAAGGTTTGGTCACGCAGTTAATATATGGCAATTTATTAATTGATTTAAACTCTATGAGGTTGTTCTTTCCCTGTGAAAAATATATATGTGCAGTAGACAATTTATGTGTTTGGAATGAATAATCCTGTTATCTCATGTCAGGCAAAGTAATCTAGACTTTGTTGGGCTTATCTGAGATGAGTGGGTCTTTCTTACATGACATGTACTGTCTCATTTTCCAAAATGAGCAGAAGGAGGCAACCACATCTGTAGCATTCTACTCTGAAGGCCAGAGATACTCTGGAGGCAAGTTGAAACATGCAATACTCTGAAAGCCTCTGCTCACAGGTGACATACTGACTCTTGTACTAGTACACACTCTCCATTGATCAAGTAAGTCACGTGGGCCAACTAAAAGTCTGCAGTTGATGATATACTGCACTTTGGCTGCTGGAAAAAATGAAATTGATGGAAACAGTAATTTAATATACCACACAAGTTGTTGAGAGCATTAAATGTATATATTATGCTTTTCATAAACAATAATGATTAAGTATAATTATTAGTATGGGAAATAAAATGAAGCAACTTTAGCCAAGGGGGCATTATTGTAATGGGTAAAGAAGGCTAAGAGGTAGGGAAAGAAAAATAAAAAATATGATCATTAAACTTTATGGAATAACTAAACTTAAAAACTTATAAGAATAAAAGAGAAGAAACTAAATAGTTTGTAGGAATTTGGTAAAAATTTTTAAGTAAGAGAAAGATACTTTTTCATAAACATCTTATTTGGTGTGAGTTGGTACAGAGTTTTACTAAAATAATGTTTAATTTTAAATAATTTCTGTCAAGGAAAATTAAATAGTATATTCTAAGTCAGTCTTTAGAAGAATATTTTGTTAAATTTTAGATGTATTTTAGATTTAATAATTTTTTTAATAAGCAGGAGGCAAGCACTGTGTGATTCTGTGCTCACTGAGCATTTAATTTAATATTAGGGTTCTTTGGTCCCAGACTCTAGATACCTGCTGATGCTTACTATACATATATGCTAGATCTTTGACTTTATTTTTTTCAATTTATGTTTATCATCCTTGTCTCCCTCAATCCAGTATAGTCTATTTTCTGCCTCTGTAGGCCCATTTAAATTATTAGGACAATGCTGCTAATGATGTCCTAATATCAGATATAATGGAAAATTTTCTATATTTTTATTTTGGCCCTTTGATAGTCAATACTTTGAGACACTCCCCTTTAATGTTTCCTTCCTTTGGTTATTGTAACAGCTAACCATTGTGCAACCTTCCATTTCAAACCCACTCTATCTTATTCTTTTTTTAATTTTTTTTTATTTTTTTATTGTTTTAAGTATTACAAATAGTAGTACATATGTCTCCTTTTTTTTCCCCCATTGACCTCCCCCTGACCTCCCCTACCCCCCAGTACATGCCTTCACCTGCCTGCCCTCCCCCCCGCCCCAGTGTCTTGTATCCATTGGTTGTGCTTATATGCATGCGTACAAGTCCTTCGGTTGGTCTCTTACAGCCCCCCTCGCCCAACCTCCCCTGCCTTCCTGCTGTAGTTTGACAATCTGTTCAATGCTTCTTTGCCTCTGTATCTTTTTCCCACCATTTCTTTCCTTTAAAAAATTTTGCCTTTGCAGACTAGAAATAAACATATAATAACAAAACAAAATAAAAAAATGTTTGAGTCCCAATTTCAATGTCCAACAGTTCTGAGTCCCCGTTTCAATGTCTAACAGTTCCTTATGTGTACATGTCAGCAATGATATCTGGATGGTGGGCACATGGTGGCAATGCAGGTCCGACCCTCTCAGGTTTGGTCCTAGGTAACCTGCAGCGGTGCACAGCTGCTGACTGCTCGCATGGCAAGGCGTTGTCAGCGTCTTCCATCTCTGGACTGTTTTTTCCTCTTGTCTTCGTGGTTGGAGCACACCTGTCAATTCCTCTCTGTTGCAGGAATCCACCTGGTCTTGGGGTTGTTTTCTGAAAATATACAAATATATTCTTGACCACAAGTTAATAAAGGAATCTTTTCTATATAATTGATTTGGGATCCTTTTTATTTTTGTTCAAACGATTTTCCTTTGTCTTATTTAGACACCATGTGTATTTTTCATGGGTGTCTTGCTGTTAGCATTACAAATGAAAATTAATTTGGTAAAGTAAAAATTTTCTAGATGTAATTTACTTATAGGGTATTTTTCCTTACATGATATTGCCCTACTATTCCCCCCCCCCTTTTTTTTATTAATGGAGGTTTTTGTAAATTTTATAATGCAGTCTTGATAACTTTAAATTATTTTTTTTTTTGCCCAAAAATATGACTGCTTTAGGTTCATTGCATATTCAGGAATTTTACCACGAGATGAACTATCAATAGAAATTTTAGTTATTACTTTAAGAACAGCTTTTTGTCCAGTACAATTAAATTTACTTGAATATTCACTTATTTCAATTAGCCTATTTAAATTAATCTGAAAACTTGATTACTATTTTACTGTCAAATTTAATACTCTACCAACAATCTTAGTTTACCCTATAAATATTAGTGGGAAGGATTATTTGCATTCTTGAGTGGCCCTGAGCATTCCAGATGCTAAGCTGAATTTAGATATAGGGCAGCTGCTTTCTTATTCTTTGTTAATTGTTTAATGTCATCCTCCTGAGATGTAGTGGCATTTCAAAGATTCATTTCCAGACATTGTAAATTTTATATACTAGTATACACTCTTATACATATTCCAGATCTGATAACCACATGAGACTCACATATCTAGTTTAAAGCTGTTTCTGAGCTCTGGACTCATTCCTTTACTTACTTGATCTTCCCTTCACCAAAATGAAGCTCAAATAGAAGAGTTTAAATGAAATTACTATTCTCAATGCTCTTATTTCCTCCGCTTTTCCCTTCTATGTTTTATATCTCAGTTAAGGATGATATTTAGAAGGACCTCAGTTTTATATGTCAAATGAGAGCAATATATAACTTTGGCCTTAACATGTAGTATGGTTAAGATTATTATTTTTCATTATTTTTTAAAGCCAGTGGAACTAGCTTCAAATTGACATAGTTTCTGTTGAACAAATATTAATTTTCCATTGTGATTATATGATTATTACTTTTGAAAAAGTGATTATATGTACTTTTCAAAGTGACTTTATACCTAAAAGAGTAAGTCAGTCATATCAACATGACAACAGAAACTTCATATATATATATGTTTATTTATTTAATATATATTTTAGCACCTAATGCATTGCCACTTAATATGGCTGCTAATGAAATTAAGTTAATTCAGTAAAATTCAACATCATTAAAAGATATATTTATTGTACGTTATATGGTATGAAACAACTTCAGTATATATATTTTCCTTAAACTATTAAACAGAATTATACCTAACCTTTACAAAAGCTCACATAAACATTCAAGGGGAAAAATTAATATTATCTTCCAGGCAAAACAAACTTACAGGATTTAAATCAGAAGAGAATAAGTTATTTTTGGCTGTGGCCTATGACTTTGAAATACATGGTCATGGGGTGATGGATGAGATCAATTAAGTAATTTAATAAAATTAATGCGAATGAGGACTGAAGATAGATTAGAAATAAACATAGGAAAAGAAAAGGAGAATTACCAGTCTTTGAAATACAGAAATAAATATTTTATGGTTTCATGAAATTAGAATTCTCTAAAATACTCTAAAAAGAGAAGAATGGCCTTTGTTTTTCCTTTCATGCTAAAATAACCATTTTTCTTCTTTCTGTTCCTCTAAATATGCCATTTTAGATTTAAGTCTACTTGCCCATAGAATATGGGATACTAATAAACTACTATTGTATG
Organism: Corynorhinus townsendii; assembly: GCA_026230045.1. NCBI lineage: Eukaryota > Metazoa > Chordata > Mammalia > Chiroptera > Vespertilionidae > Corynorhinus > Corynorhinus townsendii. Next base: position 74,990,419 of record JAPDVU010000008.1, read on the forward strand.
CCTTGTAAAATAAATGTACCTTAGCTTCTTGAACAAAACTGAATTAGTAAAATCACTTAAAACTAGAAAACAGCAAGAAGCTTTCAACTTTACAAATTCTAAAGCAGGAGAAAAAACATGTTAACTTTATAAGATATAGCAGAAATGTTCTTTCAAGAAGAGGGTATTAGAATATAGTTGTTCACTTGAAAAGCATGAGAGAGAAAATTCCACTATCTTGCTCTTCCTAGGAATTTATAGGCTACTATTTGACTCTAGAGAGGGCCATTGTTTTCATAACCGATGGCTCATGATCTCTGCAAAATATGCTCTCCTGTAATGGAGCAATTATGATTGTACTTTCTCTCCCCACAAGGATTACTCTGAAATGGTCAGGAGGGCCAAGAATGCAAAGAAAAAGTAGAATTCCATGAATAGCTGGTTGACTTTATTACCTATTAGTCTCCAAGGATTTAATTTTTAGCTCAGAAGAGCAATCTCAGATTTTTATATTTGAATTGTAACATTTTTGAAGTGTATGTCTTAGTTTAAGGAAACAGTTCACAAAAGCAAACTAATAACTGTGTCTCTTTTTCTAAAAAATACATTTCCAAATTATGAAAAATAGTTGCAGCTTTATGTTGACATTTTCCCAGAACTCATGGTTTTTAAGAACTATTTCAAGTAAGTAACAAAGTATTAGAGAAAATAATAGCATGTTATTTTAAATTCTGATATTTTTTCAATAGGAAGTTGTTTGAAATTCATTACCTTATTAATATGTTTCTATTACTTTATTAATATTTAAAAGCTCTTTCTAAAAGTAATCCATACTTAATGAAGATCTTTTGAAAACAAATTAGTCGATAAACTTCATTTTAGATTCTTTGCTCTCTTTTTCTCTACAAACACACAAAGACACACTCCACTTATACTGATATCTATATCTTGATAGATAACTATTGACATATAAAAAAGAACAGAAATTTGTATACATAATGTACAGTATTATGTCCTGTAGGCTCCATTTAGTGTACCAATATATCCTTTTTATTATTATATATAAAGAATAAAATGTTTAATATACCTCTGAATTGGTACAATCTAGATTTAACATTTCACCAAAGGTTAATTATCTACATTATTTTTAGTTTTTCATGATGTATATAACATTTTTATTACTAATGTGTTCTTATGGATTGTTCTCACAAATGGAAATTTCTGTATCATAATCTATCAATGTAATATGGTTGCTGATAACATCAGACATTAGATTTATATGCTAATATATGAGAGTATCATTTTTATTTGTCTCTTAGAGGCATTGGGTAGCTTATAATTTCTAATTTAACTTTTGAAAGTACTATATTAAGATTTTAAATTTATGATTATATTACAAAGGAAATAAATATTTTTTCTATAAATTTAAATTTATTTACTAATCCTTTTGTGAATTTTTAATTTATTCCTATTATTCATATATATATTGGAATTGGACATTATTTTTAAAATTTCATGCCCTCTTTGTTCCTTCTTTTAGAAATAAAAATACTAATAATCTAGACCAATGAATTAAACCTATAAAAATTCTTTGTGTTATTTTATTTTTATATTTATTGTACATACATTCTTAATTTGTTTTTGTTAATATAAATCACTTTTATCATATATAGTAGAAAATTTTAGTTGACTAAAATATAGAAATATGATCATATTGTTCTTTTAAATACTTCCTTTGTTTTTAAACTTAAAAACCTTTCTCTTCTTCACAGTTTTGATCACTATTTATATATATGTGCAAATCCCATGGTTCTAGTTTCATAAAATTTAACTTTTCAAACCATCTGTGATTCACGCTAGCCTCTTTCAAAGTAAAAAATACTTTTTGGTTGTATCAAACTTATGTATTAAATATGATCATGTTCTGTTTTTTTTTAAAATTCAATTTTACTATCAGTATAAAAAATGGTGATTCATTTTAAATTTAATAGTTATATAGAGTATATGTTTTATAAATTGCTCTAGGCTCTGATGAAAAATTGATAAATAGTTCTCTGAAGGATTGAGTTAATTTATGTTTGTCACTTACTTATGACCAGGCTGTTATTATTAATTACATTGTTTTGATGAAATGTTTTACAATTCTTTGGTCAGTAAAATTGTAAGAATTTTAAATAGTGTGTATAATGTTTTTTACAAGACATTATATTTGTTTAAAATCAATTTTTTTAGTATTTAGAAAATGTCTGAATTCAATTTTTTGGCTAAATATTTTGATTATGCAGTACTAGATACAGAACCGGTTCTCAATAATCATTAAATATTTTTTAACTAAGATTCAAAAGTATAAAAAACATTATGGTATACTGGACACACTCAGCCACAAAAGAGAAGTCCCTAAGGACAGGGCATTAGAACACAAGACCCAAGGTAATAAATACTGTGCTCAATAGGGACATCTCTCTCTCTCTGTCTGTCTCTCTCACACACACACACCATCTATGCTACCAGGTAAAACTAGATCCTTAGTTCCAGATGATTTAATCAGGATTTTATAATCTTCCCATATGTTCTGTTCTGGGACTTAGAATGTAGGCAGATTATTGGCTCTGAAGAGAGGTAAAGGCAGATATGACTGATCAATACTGAAAGTTAGTATGTATCAGTCAAGCACAAAATGATAAACAGGATGGTTTCATGCTAATGGCCAACCAGTTCTCTGAGCTGTCAAAAGTGATAATGCAGTTTCTAAACTACAAGTAAATTTAATGTGAAGGAAAAATTTCAATAGTTTTAATAGAAAACAAATTATGACAAAAAGTTATATGGGTGTGTGTGAGATAAATAAATAAAACTGCCCAGCTGGCATGGCTCAGTGGTTGAGCATTGACTTATGAACCAGAAGATCACAGGTTTGATTCCCAGTCAGGGCACATGCCCAGGTTGCGGGCTTGATCCCCAGTATGGGTCATGCAGGAAGCAGGCGATCCATGGATCTCTTTTATCATGGATGTTTCTATCTCTATCCTTCCCCCTTCCTCTCTGAAATCAATAAAAATATATTAAATAAATAAATAAATAAATAAATAAATAAATAAAACAACACACTGTCTTTTTATGAGATTGCATAATTTCCTAATTTGTTACTTCTTATAGCTCCTTTTTTTCCCCATATAAATGGAATAATTATTAACTAACACTTCCAACAGGCTTAGAAATAAAAATTGCAAACTCAATGTAATGGTTAGGAATATAACTTCCAATAGTCATTATGGTATGCATCTCTATGAGGAAATTATTCGTCTACTTTAAAAAAAAGAACCATATAAAATGCAAGAGGAAAATTAGTCATGATAATAAAGAAGCTAATACTTTCTTATATTAAATTCTAGAGGCTTGGTGCATGAATTCATGCACATTGAAAGGAAATTAATTAGACGAAATATTTTAGAGGCTGGGGAGGACCGCAGGAGAGCTTGAGGGCATGTCCGGCCCTTTTCATCCAGTCCAATTGGCTGGACTCCAGCAGCAAGCTAACCTACTGGTCGGAGTGTCTGTCCCCTGGTGGTTAATGGGCATCATAGCTACTGGTTGAGGGATCGACCAAATGGTTGACTTATCGGTCAGACACTTAGCATATTAGGTTTTTATTTATATACTAGAGGCCCAGTGCATGAAAATTCATGCACTCAAGGGGATCCCTCAGCCCAACCTATGCCTTCTTGCAGTCCGGGACCCCTCAGGGGATGTTCACTTGCAGGCTTAGGCCTGCTTCCTGGGGGATGGGGCCTAAGTTGGCAGTCAGACATCCCTCTGGCAGCCCGGGAGCCCCAGTGGGGAGCAGGTTTAAGCTGTAGTTAAACATCTCTAGTGCTGCTGAGGAGGTGGGAAAGGCTCCTGCCACTGCACTTGCAGCCGTCAGCCCGACTTGTGGCTGAGTGGAGCTCCCCCTGTGGGAGAGCACTGACCACCAAGGGGCAGCTCCTGCATTGAGCATCTGCCTGCTGGTGGTCAGTGTGTGTCATAGCGATCTGTCATTTTGCTGTTAAGGTCAATTTGCATATTATCCTTTTATCATATAGGATAGATACTTTGTTGGTAAAATTTATAAATACACTAAATACGGATTGACACTTCAATTTCCATGCAATGCCTCATAAGTTATTAAAATATTATGTGTATAAGACTATAGATATAGGTATGGAGATACAATGAAAGTTTAAATAAGTGCTTGAATATTGTATAATATATTGAGACACATGTAACTCTAATAACACATGCATATGTCTTTCTTCCCTTTGCTGCATATGTCATACATCTCTACAGTCACATCAAATAGCACAATGTGTGGCTCAGATTAGGGTTCAATAATCAATGTATCAGATGAGGTATATTCTCTACCACTTTTATTCTATTTTTGTTTAAACACAAATTTTAAGAACTGCTTCCCATTTTTAAGTGTCTTATAGTAACTCATTCAGTCAGAACTGTTATTAATTGGTAAAATTTAACTTATAGCTGGTTTTGAACAGTAGTCTGTCTCCTGACTTATGGTATATGTTCTGGAAAATAGCATACATCTGCAAATTTACTTTGGGCTTTTTTCTGGATTTTTTCTTTCTTTGATCATCTGATAATAAAATTTCTTCAAATTTATGAATATCTTTCTGATTTATACAAAATAGGTGCATTTGGCAAATTTTTACTGAAATTGCCTGCTGTTTTGGAATATTTGGATAATATTAATTTTGAGTCTGTATCAGGATGCTCTTGTAACAGAATATACATATATATCAGAGAAAGAGAGAGGAGTGGTTTCTGATTATAAGGTGTTATAAGGAATAATGTGATTTTGGAGGTTAATAAATCCCCAGATCTGCAGTCAACAATCTGGAGACTCCTTCCATTCCAAAGGTTAGCAGGCTCATGAACCAGGTAAAGCTGGCTTCAATTAGAATCTGAAGGCAGGAAAACAAAACAAAACAAAACAAACCTGTGTTACAGCTCAAGGCAGTCAGGCAAAAGGGCATTTCCTCAAACTCACAGAAGGATCTGCCTGCTTGCTCTATTTAGGCCTTTAACTGAGAGAGACACCCAGCCATTTTATGGAGGGTAATCCGTGTTACCCAGTCTACTGATTCAATTTTTTTTAATATTGTTTATTGTTGATAGTATTGCAGATATTTCCCATTTATTCCTCCTTTATCCCTTCTTGCCAACCCCTCCCAACCCCTTCCAGATCTTCACCACCCCATGCTTGTGTCCATGGGATATACATATCCTATATAATAAAGAGGCAATATGCAAATTAACCCTCACGCCATCATGCTGTCACAAGATGGCTGCCTAGGAGGTGGAGCTTTTGACCCTGACTGGCATAGAGATTGATCAATCAGAACCAAATCTGGGTGAACTGTGAGGAGCCAATGGCTGCCTAGGAGGCAGAGCTTTTATTGCTGACTGGCATAGAAACTGACCAATCAGAACCTAATCTGGGTGAACTACGAAGGTAGAACCTCAAGTGGAGGCTAAGGAGGGGTTTTAAGGGCAACAGCTGTTTGGTGTAAGGCAGTGCTCGGCAAACTGCCACTCGCAAGCCACTGCCACTGTTTGCCGCTCTGTTGACTAATGAGTTTGCCAACCACTGGAATAGGGACTTAATCACAAGGAAGAACAGCCTGTAATTATTGGAATCAAGAGTCTAGGTCAGAGGCCGGCAAATTCATTAGTCAACAGAGTGGCAAACTGCGGCTCATGAGCCACATGTGGTTTGTGAGCTGCAGTTTGCTGACCACTGGTGTAAGGTGTAAGGAAGCGGTTCAATTTTTTAATGACTGGTTTGGCAATATAGTGCATATGGCTGACTATCAGTCCAGATATAGGGATTATGTGTTTTTGTCTGCCAAGAGCATCTCCTCCTGCTGAAAAAGGCTTTCCCCCCCATTTAAACAATCCTATCCTATATAATCTATCTATAATAATAAAAGGGTAATATGCTAATTAGACTGGCTTGACCGACCATCTTCAGGACATCCAATTTCCTTCCAGACAAAACCATGGTGGTGGGGGCTAAGGTAGAGGCAATTAGGGGCGATCAGGCTGGCAGGGGAGGGCAGTTGGGGGCAACCAGGGTGATAGGGGAGGGCAGTTGAGGGTCAGATCAGGCCGGCAGGGGAGGGACTTTGGGGACTGAGATCAAGCCAGCAGAAGAGGACAGTTGAGGGTAAGATCAGGTCAGCAAGGGAGGGCAGTTAGGGGTGATCAGGCAGGCAGGCAGGCAGAGGCAGGTGAGTGGTTAGGAGCCAGCGGTCCCAAATTGTGAGAGGAATGTCCGACTGCCAGTTTAGGCCCAATTCCTGTGGGATGGGGCCTAAACTGGCAGTCGGATATTCCCCAAGGGAACCCCCCTATGCATGAATTTCATGCACTGGGCCAGTAATATATATGTGTGTGTATATGTATATATGTGTGTAATATGCTAATTAGAGCGGATAGACCGGACTTCTTCCGAATGACTTTCCAGACGTTATTCCTGACAAAACTGGGGCCCGGGCAGCACTGCCCAGGGTCTCAGGTGCTTGTGGCCGGGTGGAGGAGGGAAGCCTGGGTCTTGGGTACAGGGGTGGAGATAGAGGCAGCTGGGGTTATCAGGCAGGCAAGTGAGTACTTAGGGGCAATCAGGCAGGCAGAGTGCTAGGGATGATCTGGCAGCCAGAGCGATCAGTTAGGAGCCAATGGTCCCAGATTGGGAGAGGGATCCCAGATTGTGAGAGGGTGCCGGCCGGGCTGAGGGACCCCTCTCCCTGTGGGATAAGGCCTAAACCGGCAGTCAGACATCCTCCAAGGGGTCCCTGATAGAAGAAGATTCAGGCTGGGCTGAGGGACCAACCCCCCCCCCCCCGGCCCGTGCATGAATTTTGTGCACCAGGCCCCACTGGTAAGTATGTAAGTTCTTTGATTTATCTCTTCTTGTCTCCCCAACTACACACCAAGCTATGTCAGTCTGTTCCATGCCTCCATGTTTCAGGTCTTATTTTATTTTGGTCAATTCATTTTGTTCATTAAATTCCACAAACAAGTAAGATCATGTGATATTTATCTTCTTCAAATTGGCTTATTTCACTTATCATAATAGTCTCCAGGTCCATGCATGCTGTCCCAAATGATACTGTTAATCTTATCCCAGAAACACCGACCAGGCACACCGAAAAAAGTGTTTGATCAAATGTCTGGGCTCCCCGTGAAACAAAATTAACCGTCACAGATTCCTGATTCATTTATTTAGGTTTATGCCTTTTGACTTATTATTTTATTACTACCATAGATCAAGTGATTTTTCCCCCTTTTCAACTTTATTTTATTGTTTTCTTTTTTTTTTTTTTTAATTTAATTTTATTTTTTTTTCTTAATTAAATCTTTATTGTTCAGATTATTACAGGTGTTCCACTTTTTTCCCCCCCATAGCTCCCCTCCACCTGATTCCCCACCCCACCCCATGCCCTTACCCCCTGCCACTGTCTTCATCCATAGGAGTAAGATTTTTGTCCAATCTCTTCCCGCACCCCTCACACTTGCTTCCCCTGAGAATCGTCAGTCCACTCCCTTTCTATGTCCCTGATTCTATTATATTCACCAGTCCATTCTGTTCTTCAGATTTTTTATTCACTTGATTTTTAGATTCACTTGTTGGTAGGTATGTATTTGATGTCATTTTGTTGTTCATAATTTTTATCTTTACCTTTTTCTTCTTCTTCTTCTTCTTAAAGAATGCCCTTCAGCATTTCATGTAATCCTGGTTTGGTGGCGATGAACTCCTTTAGCTTTTTCTTGTCTGTGAAGCTCTTTATCTGACCTTCAACTCTGAATGATAGCTTTGCTGGGTAGAGTAATCTTGGTTGTAGGTTCTTGCTGTTCATCACTTTGAATATTCCTTGCCACTCCCTTCTGGCCTGCATAGTTTCTGCCGAGAAATCAGCTGACAGTCGTATGGGTACTCCCTTGTAGGTAATTAACTGTTTTTCTCTTGCTGCTTTTAATAGTCTCTCTTTGTCTTTTGCCCTTGGCATTTTAATTATGATGTGTCTTGGTGTGGTCCTCTTTGGGTTCCTCTTGTATGGGGTTCTGTGCGCTTCCTGAACTTGTAAGTCTATTTCTTTCACCAGGTAGGGAAAGTTTTCTGTCATTATTTCTTCTAATAGGTTTTCAATATTTTGCTCTCTCCCTTCTTCTGGCACCCCAAAAATTCGGATGTTGTTTCGCTTAAAGTTGTCCCAGAGGCTCCTTACATTATCTTCATATTTTTGGATTCTTTTTTCTTTTTGTTTTTCTGGTTGGATGTTTTTTGTTTCCACATATTTCAGATCTTTGGTTTGATTCTTGGGGTATGTTGATCTACAGTTGAGTTTCTGTATATTCTTTATTTCAGACAGTGTATGCTTCATTTCTGACTGATCCTTTTCCATTTTTTTGGCATTCTCATTAAGGTCCTTGAAGGTCTCACTAAGCTCCTCAGAAGTGTCATCAAGTTTCTCGGCAGTTTTTAGAAGATTCTTGAGTAACCTTATAAATGTGATTCTGAACTCTATGTCATCCAGTAGTTTGCTTTCCTCCGTTTCTTTCATTCGTGACATGTTTCTTTGTTTCTGCATTTTGGCTTCTTCCCTGTGTTGATGGAGTGGCTTTGTGTGGTAGGTGACCTATAGGGGGCAGTAGCTCAGCCTCCCCAATCACCTGATGTGGATGCTCTTGGTACACCCCTTTGTGGGCTGAGTGCAAAGTCTTGGTGTAGTTAAGCCTGAATTGCTGTTGGTATGCTGGGAGGAATTGACCTCCAGGCCAATTAGCTGTGAGCACTCCCTGTGTCTATAATGGAAGAAGTGCTGCGCTGAAGACACGCTTATGGGGCAGGACTTGTTTCAGTGGGACTTTGGTGCTCACTGAGTCTGCCTCTTGAATGTGTCACTTATGGATGTGAGGAGTTGAAATCTGGTGTCTCACACTGACCACTAGGTACACTGGCTTCTGGATCTCCAATGGGGTGCAGGTCAGCTACTGTCTGAGGCCACTCAGCAGGAGCTACAGTGAGAGCTGCAGTTTTCTCCTCTTTGCTTGGGGTTTGGAGGTTTTGGAGCTGTCTGACCCGGGCTGCAAGTTTTCTAGGTTAAGCTGCGATAGGGCAGGCTTTCTTATGCTAATTGAGCTGCTTGGAGCTTGGGTGGGTTTGTAGGTTGTGTGGGGCGGGGTCTCAGGGCGTCACTAGGTTAGGGTGTGGCAAACAGCAATGGCTGCTAGTAAGCCCGCTCTGTGTCCAGACCGTGTCCTGGAATCCTGTGCCCCAGTGCCGTAAACAATTATTCCTGCGCGCAGCTCTGCTAGCAAGCCACTCTCACTGGCAGACAGTCCAGCTTCTCCCCGTAGGAGTTTGGGTCCCCCGCGTCTCCCCAGAGACTGGATTTCAGAGTAATCGGGGGCTTGTCTCCGTTGGGGTTGAAAAAAGCAACGCACCCAGTAGCCTGCCGCCAGCCCGGATCGCGCGCCTCCGTACCTCAGCTTTTCAGCGCTTGTGCACGTCTCAATGCTCTTTTCTCTTTCCTTCTAGTTGTAGAACTTCCACTCAGCCAGCTTTCCCGTGGTTCTGGGTGATAGACGTTTTATCTTTTAGTTGCAGTTTAAATTGTTGTGGGAGGCAGCAGTTTAGGTGTTTACCTATGCCGCCATCTTGGATTCCTCTATTTTATTGTTTTCTTTATGTGCCCCTCTGTGTTTTAAGTGGTGGCATTCCTCAGGTTCTTGACATGTAATTAAAGTACTGTTTGACATTTCCAGATTCTGTTCACTCTCAGTAAAAATAATGCTATACAGATTTTCAGTGTTTATTTATTTTGAATGTTTATATATTCAAAAGTCCTACCTGATTGACTATGGAAAGCTGCACTGTGCTTGGAGATCTTGGCAGAAGAGGTCCCTATGGTGGGCTCAAGTTTTAGGTATATTGTCTGGTCATGATCTTTGTGGTCTTTCAATCCATGGGCTAGGAGTTTATGGGACCAGCAGGTGGAAGCTATGGCTCCTGCATTGTCCCTAACACATACATAGGACCACAGTACCCAAACTTGAGCTTACAGGAGAAGAGGGAAACTAAAGGAAGTACTACATCTTTGAGTGTGTTCACACTCAGATTTAAGTTCTTTTATAATGAAGGATACAGTCAGGGTAGGAAAAGAATGTTTTTTTTGGGGGTGAGGGGGGTGGGGGATAGAACCAGCGCCCAGGGGCTGGTGTAGCTGTTTAGTCCTGTATCAACACATTGTAGTTCATTACAAAGTTATATTTGTCAGCATAGAAGGATAGAGATTATATTAAATATATTTTAAAGATATTTGAGTAATTTTAAGAATCTATAATAATAAAAGCATAATATGCTAATTAGACCAGACATCCTTCCAGACAACTTTCGGACAAAGCTGGGGCTGTGAGGGTAGCCCAGGTCCCGGGTGCCTGCCGGCAGAGGGTCCCAGGTGCTAGAGGAAAGTCGGTGCCAGCAGCTGGGGGAAGGAAGGCTTACTTTTGCATGAATTTCATGTATCGGGCCTCTAGTTGATTTGTAAACTTTAAATATTTTTACATATGGCGTGTGTGTTCCATTTATATTATTGTCATAATCTCTGCAAACATTAGAAGTAGTTCAGACAAAAAGGGATCAAAGAGTGGGCATGCATATGTACTATTTATTGTAATCTTTTTTTGATATCTGATGAGATCTCCATCAAAGATCTCTAGATTTATTATTAATTTCAGACCTGTACCTCACTCACATGAATGCAACTATTGATCCTTTTCCACATTAGTTATGTTTTAAAATACATTTAACACTCCTTTGGGATGATACTATTTTTACAGTTGAAGAACATCAGATATATTAGTTCACTTAGGCTTATTTTAAGGTCTATTATACAGTGATTTCATCATTTTAAAACCACGTTTCTTTAATTAATTGAAAGATACAATGTCCCACTCAAGAAAGAGAAAGAATTTCCCTTTGAAGTACATTTTCCTGAGCTTATCAGGTCAGAACTATTGCTCTATATTATACGTTTCAAATGATACCTTCAACTATGGAAAGCTGGGTGCTTTAGAAGAAATCTAATTGATTAATCTTTCAGATAATATTGGCTAACAGTAAAGCATAATCTTGCATTAATTCATGTCTTAGTTACACATACTAAAGAATATCACTTCAGAAAAGACAATAAATACATTTCTAAAACATAGAACAAGATCCTTCTCTATTGCACAAAGTTGTCAAGACTTCACCTAACTTCTGTGGAAAATAAATTCTTCAAAAACTACCCCATAATTTAAAGACCAAATCCCCCCATCCCCAAATGTAATATTAAGAATGAAGGATAAAAAACACATAATTTAATGTTTCACATATACCTTTAATCTTCATAAAATCCATCTTTTGAAAATTAAGCTAAATGATAAAATCTTTAAGAGGGAGAAATATCCTGAAATGGTAGAGCTCAAACATAGGTTAAGTAAGATATTTATGTACTTGCTTATTTATAATTGTCATACTTTTTACCCTGTCCACATCTTACTTCTGCTCCATCCTCATCTTATTGTAAAAATATAATTGCTTTCACTATTTCAATTCCCTAACAAATATAGGAGTAAAAATAATTTTTATTAGCTTAGCAAAAACTGGATTGTTTCCCCTTAACTAATCCATGATCTACATTTATAATTGTTGACAGATTTCATTTATTTGGGATCAATATTTATTAAATGGTGCTTATGTTAACAAAAACCCTCTGAAGACAGCCCTCTGGGAATTTTTTTTAATGGAATCAGTAATTGACTAACAAGATGATTTAAAATTCTCTGTAAAATGAAAGGAAAAAAATGACAAATATTTTTTAGTAATAACCCCAAATATTCCTGACTTAAGAAATTGCTATTATTTTTTTTTCTTGGAAAGAATAAAACATCCAATATTCAAAGAGAAATTTATATTGAGGATATTAAAAAAAATATTACCTGAAAATTTTGGAAATCCATGAATATTGACTTTCACCTCATAATATATTAAAATTTAAATGAATTAAAAGTCAAATATAAGACATCAAACAACTGAAAAGCTTGAAAATATAAACTAATATTTAGTAAACATGTTAGTTTCTTAAGCTTAAAAGTAGTCAAGGTAGTTAGAAAGCAATATGCCAGTAAAGTACATCAAAGTTGATTTGGGATGATGTATTGTTATTTCTCATTACATCATGTGTAACAAAGAGGTTCTTGACTCAGAATTGTGTGAAGTTTAGAAAAATTAAAGTTGGGGCAGGGGGAGAAAGTGTGGGAATACCATTACAAATATGCTAAGTATGCCTTGGCCAGGTGGCTCAGTTAATTGGAGCATCACCCCATATAACAAAAAGGTTGCAGGTTTGATTCCCCGACAGGGCACATACCTAAGTGTGGGTTTGATCCCCTATTAAGCATGTAAGGTAGTCAAAAAATCGATGTTTCTCTTTCACATCCATGTTTCTCTTCCTTCCTTCCTCTCTCTCTAAAATCATAGAAACATCCTCATGTGAAGATTAATATATATATTAAGTAAAATATGCCAAACATAGAAAGTAAAAAACTGTGATCTCTCTTATATGTGAAATCTAACAAAGTTGAACACCTAGAAGCAGAGAGTAGAACAGTGATTGCTAAGGGTAAGGAGGTGAGGAAAATAGGAGGATGTTGGTCAAAGGGTACAGAGTTCCAGTTATGTAAGATGAATAAGTCTGGAGATTCAATGTACATTGTGATGACCATCTATATATATAATACCCTAATATGCAAAAAGACCGCATGGCGGAACAACCGGTTGGGCATCGGCCTCAGGAGGATGGTGGAGCAGGTGAGTGGGGGTGCCAGACCAAGGAGGAGCGCTAATCACTGGCATCGGGGTGAGCCTCTGGTGGTTACTGAAAATTCTTTGCTCTGGCGTGCTGCAGTTCTGCTGGGCACTCACACCTGCTGCTGGTGCCAGAGACTTCGCTTGCATCTGCTGCCAGCACCTGGCACCAGCCCCAATTGCCTCTGAGGGCTTCTCTGCCTCCTTCTGCTTCTGAGGGTGATCGGGGCAGCAGCTGCTGCTTGCACCCACTGATGGCGCCAGCCCCACTTATACCCACTCGCACCCACTGCTGGTGCTGGCTCCAATCACTCCATGCTGTCAGCAGGTGCGAGCTGGGCTGGTGCTGTCAGTGTGTGGGAGCAGTGGCAGTGGGAGCAGGGCTGCTGGAAGACAGGGAGCTGGGGGCAGTGGTGGGAGGGGGCGGCAGGGGTGTGGAGGATGCACTGAGACTTCTCCTGTGCCCACTGCAGCCTCATGGCCCACAGTTCCTTTCAAGGTGCACCAATTTGTGCACTGGGCCCCTAGTAGTTAATAATACTGTACTAAATACTGCAAATTTGCTAAGAAAGTATGTTTTAGATGCTCTCATCACACACAAAGAAATATTTGCTTTTTGAGGAGATGGTATGTTGTTTAGCTTTAGTGCCATAATCATTTCACTATGTATATTCATATCATCATGTTGTATGTCTTAAATATATACAATTTTATTTTTAAAAAGAAATGTACATTTAGTTATGTAATTTTGGAGTTACAAATTTATACTGCCTCCTCTATTTTGCATTTGTTTCAAATTTATTTATTCATCCACCTGTCCAAACTTCCAGTCATCTATACATTCAATTATTTAAAAAAATACTTATGTAAGCAGAAGAGAGAGAGGTGGCAAGACAGACATAACAACCAAAAAATACGTGGTCAGAGAAAGAAAGAGAGACAAGAGGTTAAGTGTAATAAGTTCTTCCCTGGCTGCTTTGGCTCCGTGGATAGAGCATCAGCCTGTGAACTGTGTTTGATTCTGGTCAAGGGCACATGCCCAGATTGCGGGCTCAATCCCCAGTAGGTGGCATGCAGGAGGCAGCCAATCAATGATTATCTCTTATCATTTATGTTTCTATCTCTCTCTCCCTCTCCCTTCCTCTCTGAAACCAATAAAAATAAATTTTTAAAAAAGAGTAACAAATTCCTGGAGCAGATATAGGTTGGGAGAGGCCTTAATCAGAATCATTGTAGAAAATTAGAGAAAACTGAGATCAAGAACAATACTTTTGATTTGGAGATTTTAAAATCAGATGAAATCAGGCTTCTAGTAGTGATCACTGTTATGAGAATGCTAAGTATAAAGACAAAAAAGAATCAATAGGAGTCAGTAGAAGGTAAAAAAAAATGGAAATAGTGAGTATAAAGTACTATTTTCTGAGAAATTTTAAGTAATTATAACACAAATATGATCAATTTTATTTCATTCAGATTGCCCAATGTTCTCCAGTTTATTTACAATCAAATCTTTTTTTTTGTTTATTACTTTTTAAAAATATATTTTTATTGATTTCAGAGAGAAAGGGAGAGAGATAGAAACATCAATGATGAGAGAGAATCATTGATTGGTTGCCTTCTGCACACCCCGCACTGAGGACTGAACCCAAAATCTAGGCATGTGCCTGACTGGGAATTGAACCATGATCTCCTGTTCATAGGTTGACATTCAACCACTGAGCAACACTGGTCAGACTTTTTGTTTATTAGTTTTTAAAAATTCCAGTGTTATGGAGTTATACTTGATATAACATTGTATATGTTTAAGGTGTACAACTGGAATGATTGCCACACTAAGGTTAGTTAACATATCTATTATTTCACATAGTTACCAGTTTTGTGTGTGTGAGGAGAATATGTAAGATCAACTCTTAATAACTCTCAAGCATATAATACAGTATCCCCCAAATGTATCCATCTTATAAGTGGAACTTTGAACCCTTTGACCAACACTCATTTCCTTTATCTCCATGCCCCTGGCAACCACCTTTCTATTCTGTTTCTATGAGTATATATTAGATTTCACACACAGTGAGATCATATAGTGCTTGTCTTTCACTAGCTGACTTATTTCACGTACCATAATGTCCCTAAGGCCCATTTATATTGTATCAAATGGTAGGGTTTTCTTTATTTTAATGGCTCAATGGTATTCCATTGTAAATATATATCACATTATCTTTCTGTATTCATCCATCCTATAGACAGGTTGCTTCTATGTCCTGACTATTGTGAATACTGTTGCAAGAATATAGTGGTACAAAAACCTCTTTAAGGTGGTGATTTTATTTCCTTCAGATATATACCTGGAAATAAAATTGCTGGATCATATGGTAGTTCTACTTTTAGTTTTTTGAGGAACCCATACTATTTTTCATAATGGCTGTACCAATCATAATGAACTCTTTGAATCAATGAGTCTAAAACAAGATTCATGCACAAGATTAGTGTGTAATCCATGTGAACAGAATCTCTGTTATGGGTTGGTTGTATTCTTCCAAAATTCATATGGCGAAGTAGTACCTCCCAGTACTGCAGACTGGGCCTTTATTTGGAAATAAGGTTGTTGCATATGTAATTATTTAAGATGAGGTCATACTGGAGTAAGGTAGAATCCTAATCCAATAGGGCTGGAGTCCTTATACAAAAGTGAAATTTGTACACAGATACACACACAGAGGGAGAACTCTATATAAACATGAAATAAACATCTCCAAGTCAAGAAATACCTAATATATCCGGCCAACCACAGGAAATTAGGATAAAGGCATAGAACAAAATCTCCCTTACAAACTTCAGAGGGAACCAACTCTGCCAACATCTTCCTCTCAGACTTCTAGCCCCAGAACTGTGAGACAATAAATGTTTGCTGTTTAAGTCAACCAAGTTGGGGTACTTTGTCATGCAAGTCCTAGCACATGGACAGACAATATTTGGACTGAATCTATGATCTGAATTTTATTTTCAAACAAAGATACCAAAGATTAATCAAAGGCAGAAGATAGAGGCCACCAAGGCAATGGGACACATTGAGAAAGGACATGCAGGTATTAAAATAGAATATATTACATTTTTTTCCTAAAAAAAGGGAGAAGCTGTAAACAACAGCATCCCTGTGTGTCCGTTAGATGTTCAAGGGGAGTGCTTACACAGTTTCTGTGGGATTTTTGACTTTTCCCTTCACTGTAACAATTTTCTATAGTTATTTATGAGTCCTGGGCTCCCATGCTTGACAAGATGTACTAAAATATGCAGAGCAAACGTAGTCTAGATCCAGAGTCAGTCACATGGGATTTCAGCTGACTTGGGATTTTAGCTTACTTGGGATATTACATGTCTCTTGACATCTGCTGCCTTGACCCATTTCTGCCTTCTCATGCTAAATGTCTACATTTTGTATCTTCAGCTCTCATCCATTCAGTCAGAATTGAAATTGTGTAACGTCCATTTCAGGGACTTGGGATTCAGATCTCTGGCTGCTCTTGACCTGCAGCAGTCCTTAACCGTTGGTTCATCTCCAGCCTGAGCTTCTGCTGCTTGACTCCTCCTGACCAGCTTAATCCACCTGCTCTTTACTTTTGCGTATAAAAATGAAATTGAGTTTTTATGCTCACATCAAATACAAGAATTGACTCTTGCTTCTTCTTAATTGGGGTGACGAATCCCCAAGGCCCACTCTTTTGGTACATTGTCGGAGGCTGAGTCTTCAAAGTAATATATGCGACATGGTCAGGAATCAAATTTACTCTTTATATAACAGTAGACTAAGGAGCATACAGATTAATGATCATCTATAATCATACTTTGTAAGAAATGCATAAGAGATGAGATGCTATTTTAAATTAGGCTATTTTTTCTTGACATTTTAAGATTTTTCTGATTTCTTAAAGCTACTTTAATTACTTATTATTTTCAACCTTTGCTAATAAAATGTTGCAAAGCTACGACTTTTTATGTCTGAAGCTTTATACTCATTGTGGATGCTCTGTCTTAATAGTGAAGCACTACTTTTTTTTTGAAATGTCCAATTATAGTTGAGCAAGAAAAACCCTCATTACTTTGGATCATACTTTTAAAAAATATTCCTGGCTGTTATACCAACACAGGTGTTTGGGGCCAAGGTCTTTCTCTCAGTGTTTACTCACTTTTTGTTTTCCCAGTAATCTTTCTGTGGCTATTTTTATACTTCTGCCCTCCATGACAATTCATTTCATGTTAACATTTAATGAAACCCTCTACTTTAACTAAACAGTTGGTGATTTTGCTTTCTCCTAGTTTTGTTTTAAGACATTTGGAATTGTAATTTCCTATTGTTTGAGGAACCTAACATATTTTTATACAGAGCATATTTATTTTTGAATATATATTTTATAACATTTATATTGGAAAGATAGGAAAACACAAAATTAAAGAGTAAGAAAAGGCCCTAGCTGGTTTGGCTCAATGGATAGAGCATCGGCCTGTGGACTGAAGGGTCCCGGGTTTGATTCTGGTCAAGGGCACATGCCTGGTTTGCGGGCTCAAACCCCAGTAGGGGTGTGCAGGAGGCAGCCAATCAATGACTCTCTCTCATCATTTACGTTTCTATCTCTCTCTCCTTCTCCCTTCCTCTCTGAAATCAATAAAAATATATTTTAAAAATATTTAAAAAAAGAGTAAGAAAAGAATAAAGGAGTAAGAGGAAGACTTAATCTATAATGATATATAGCTCTCTATTGAAAAGAAAACTAGCAAGGGAGATCAGAACAATGATATTGGGAATGACGCCTAGACCCAATTCCTTGCTTCCCCTAGGGAAGGACTTCCTATGGCAACCCTTACTTCTCTCCATCAGCCTTTTCAGTTCACACTCCACTGTGTAGAGATAGAGATACATTTACGTAACTAATGAATCTGAAAAAAAAAATGAATTATTTATTTTTACCCATTGCTGCTGGGATTTTTTTCTGCATGCCATAAGTTTTAAAGGCACAACCAGCTTGGAGAAACTCTGGGGTATTTCAGCATGGTCAGTGACTAGATGAATAAATTTAATTCTGGAGAACAGCACTAATAAATCCACTGCTGCTATGGAGCTAAGCCAAGCTCCCCAGGCAGTCTTGCCTGCTATGAAGCTGGCATTTAGACCTCCATTTGTGTATTTCCTGGGTCAATCTCTCCATTATTTCTACATTTGCCAAGAAAATAAAGTCCTTTATTGATCTCATAAAAATTCCAGAAGTAAAGAGTGGAATGTTTCATGGGGAGTTTTTTATTTTCATCCAACTTTCCTTAGGTGGTAGAGCCATTGATGGGACTTCCAACTTTTCTCCCTTGCAAATGAACCGTTCCATTCAGCCTTGTTGGAGAGACAGTATTTTCTTTGCCATGTGTTATATCACATGATCTAACCCTCTGACACCATACAACTGGACTGATTTGGATTCTAACTTGAAGGCAGATTTGGTAATCTGCTTTGATATAGGCAGTAGTCAAATGCTGTAGACTGTCTGTAAAAGGCGTTTTCTATAGTAAGCTAATACGGAACCCAAACAATGTCAAATATTAAATCCCAAATTTGTGATATTTATTATTTGCTCACTACATAACAGATTTTCAAAAATATATAATTTTCAGAAATTACAAAGATTATGTAGGCAAAAAACACTGGTCTTCTTGATGTATAAAAATTCTTAAAAATGTATTAACTACTAATAAATATTGTTAATATTATATATGTACTAGAGACCCAGTGTATGAAATTTGTGCATGGAGGGGGGGGTTACCTCAGCTCAGCCTGCACCCACTCCAATGGGGAACCCCTCAGGGGATGTCCCACTGCTGGTTTAGGCCTGATCAGGTCTAAATTGGTGGTCAGACACCCCTCTCACAATCTGGGACTGCTGGTTCCTAACCACTCACCTGCCTGCCTGCCTGATCGCCCCCAACTGCCCTCCCCTGCCAGCCTGGTTGCCCTTAACTGCCCTCCCCTGCCGGCCTGATCTCGCCCCCAACTGCCCTTCCCTGCTGTCCTGATCTTGTCCCCAACTGCCGTCCCCTGCCAGCCTGGTTGCCCTCAACAGCCCTCCACTCCTGGCCTGATCTCGCCCCCAACTGCTCTCCTCTGCCAGCCAATTAAGTTCTGATTGGTCAGTTTCTATGTTAGTCAGCATCAAAAGCTCCACCTCCTAGGCAGCCATTGGCTCCTTACATTAACCCAGATTTGGTTCTGATTGGTCAGTTTCTATATTAGTCAGCATCTCTGAGCCTATCAAAGGGGTCTGATCAGAAAGGTGAGGCTGATCAGCAGCCGAGGTGGAGGCCAGGAGAGAAATGGAGGCATGGCTGTTGGCAAGGCTCAGGAAGAAAGAGAGGGAAGTTCTGATCAACGGCTGCCACAGAGGTGACGGATCAGACCCAGCCTCTCTCTCTGCATGCCTCTCTCTGGGCCTGATCTGCAGCCCCCTAGGCAGTCAGCACTGGGTCGGGTCACTGACAGCAGCCCAGTCAGTGCTGGGTTGCCATGGCAACCCAGTACTGACTTCTGGTCTGGTGGAGCCTTGGGTGGTATCCGTCCTTAGACCCTGGCTCTTTATTATATAGATGATGTTTATTGATACTAATATTTTATTGAAAATATTTTTCTTTTTTTTTAAAGAGCTGATGTTGTGAGTTTATATTTGTCCTCTTTAATGTGATCACACCATATGCACTGCTTTCTCTTCATAAACTCGTAGAATTTTTTGTGTTTCCAATTGAAAAATTTTATTTGGCATTAATTACTGTCATTGCTGAGCAGTACTAGTCTATCTACAGTAAAGATGTTCAGTTTCATATGCTATAAAACAGATGAAACTATAAAAAAGAATGTTAGGAAACATAATTGATAGTGTTAAGAATGGAATATCCACATAAAAAAAATAGGTATTGATCAATCCATTCATTAAATATTTCTAAAGCAACTGATACTGTGCCAGGCTTCAGCCATCTGTGGGGATATGGTTATGACTTGATTAAAAAGGATGATGCTATTTCTATTCTATCCTAGTGGTAGGATATAGAAAATAAATACCTAACGACATTTTTTTTTCTTAAAAAGTAACATCCATCAATACATACATATGGCCACTCTTATGGAAGTTAACTTGGTGGCTGCTGAGTCTTTAGGATATTTAATTCAGGGCAATGCTTATTAGGGCCTCAAAGCCCCAACTATTTGTTTTCAAGACAGACACCACTGTTTAAGATAGTAGCTTTGAGAGAGAGCAATGTATGTTAACATCCAGTGTACTGTCGGGCTTCCTGTTTGGAAGACCTCATTTTCGGCCACCCCATCTACCTTTCTGGTTACCAATCTGGTTAGTCCTTCAGGCCTACTCTTTTTCCATCATACCCCCTGGGATTTTTGTCCTTTGTTTCATATCAGCTATTTAACTCTAGTTTTGACACTGGACTCTGCCATGGCCATGTCTATATCTATTTGCTGCTGACTCCATGCTGGTCTCTTGTGCCCTTGACTTCTGTCTTACTATGTCCATTTTGGAGCTTTAAAATGACAATTACTGTGAACAAGTTTTGGATATACTATCTTTATTTCAGCCCACTTTACTTATTTCTCACTTTCTTAATAATAAAGGAATATACTGTCACTTACTTGAGTATAAGAGCTGAGAGCTATGAAATTGTGGTGTTTTTGTTTGTTTGCTAGTGTATTGCTATTGTAATCATATGTAAATTTTGTATTTGTGTTTCAACAGCCTTCTGCTAATAAAAAAAAACACGCTTTGCCAACCTGAAGTTAGAGTTTGAAGCATTGGACATGTGTGGCATTGGTTTGAAAAATGATTTCAGTGGGATGAAATCCAAGTTTACTAATTATCTATTGCTTACACATTTACTTTAAAAAACTTGGTTTGGGAACTAAATTTTGTTGAAATAGAGTGATTTGCTGATTTAACTTTACCTCTACTCCTATTTGAAGCATTTTGGATATTTGGTTTCTTTTTTGTTGTTGTTGTTTTTGCTATCACTTTTTTTTCAATTAAATTTCACAGTTACTTTTTCTGAAAAGAAATGTTGTCAATGCAATAATGAGTTAGAATAAAGGGAAAAAGTTGCCTTTTCCAAGAGGAAGGTTGTCACAAAACTTGACATCCTGGAAAACAGAGCCTTTGTAAGTGCTATTTATGAGATTTTGTTCTTTGGGCCAAAAAGTCAGATGCTGGTAAATGAGCCATATTGTCCCTAGTGCCCAAGTCACTTTGGAAGCTCAGTATAACCAGCTGGGTTCAGCCAACCTTGATGAACACTGGAGAAGTCCCCTGTGGTGAGCCGGCGCAGGGAATTGAAACAGAGAAGTGAAAGGTTGGCTTCGGTCTTATGAGTCAAATTTACCCTCTTCATACATTGATGCCACTAAAGAGAAAAATTATTAATGAATAGTCTAATTGCTTTCAACCAGTCATACTAACATGAACCACAGTAGACAAAATAAAATAAAGCAATTAAAAATACAAACAATGTAGATGCCCCAATTAGACGATCAAATGCAGTTTTAAAAAACTAAAACAAAGATTAAGATAAAAGCTTTCCAAATTCCCTATAAAAATTCTTAAGACAAAAGTTAACAAAAAGTTAACAAATCTAAATTAAATAAAGAAAATACATATACAGGTAAAAACTATGATTATTCTACTCTTTCTATTAGCCTTTTTCTTTCTATAAGAATTTGAATGAAAGATAAATTCAATCTTTTCTATTTTGGTAAACAATTCTGGCAAGAAAATAGAAAAGAAAATAAATATTTGTGAACACGTGTTCCTTAAGATACATAAAATGAATAATTTGGCACCACAGAATTGCTCTATTTAAATGGCACTCATTTAGTGACTATTTCTTCTCTGAGAAGATGAAATTCTCATACAACTGCTTTCTTCCTGTTAGCAATACTGTAATCCATGCTCACAGTGACCAATCCAGAAACGAGTGGGCTGGTAAGTAGCAGAATCAGATGGGAAATCCTTGAATATCTCCAAGTGCAGCTGATCCAACATAGTTCTGAGCTGCAGTAAATCTTCGTGAAAAGGTTAGCAACAAGTCTTGCCACTTTTTCTCAAGTTGGTCCCAATCTGGTGACTGTAGCTCCTGGTTTGGCAAGACGGATTAGTATCTGATTTTACAGGTTGCCTGAAGTTTTGTTCCCAGTGGCTTTCTCCTTCCCTTGACCCTGATCTGATGGTGCCTGAGTAATTGTTAATTTACATGTATTGCTCTCTGTCCATGGATAGTGCAACACATTTTCTTGTCTATTTCCAGTGTGTGTGTGTGTGTGCATGTTTGGGGTTATGTTTTTTTTTTTCAACACCTGTTATGTATCAAAAGTTTTACCTATTTTTGAAAAAACAAAAATACAATTCTCCACAATAGCTCTTCAATTCAGTCTTATCCTTATTTTTTTTCCCATGGAAACTCTGAATCCCAGACTGGTTAAATAATTAGCCTAAGGTCAACAGCTATTATGTGACAAAATACTATTTTTACCCAAGAGCTTAAATTCTTATCACTGCAGCATATTTTTTTCAAAGTTGTATAATATCATATGTATTTGGAGTTGAATTTGAACTTAATCTAAGTGCTATAGAAGTAGCATTAAACAGAATTATTTCATGGAGCTGCCTCTTCCATTTACCAAGGCTTTTTCTGTTTTTATTCTGTAGTCTCTTCTAGGCTAATTTAAAGCCTCAAAGCCTCAAAACCTCATCCACTATTTATATTCTACTTATTCCTAGATGAACTGTCCAAGATGAAATCTCTTCTGAATTTAAGACATTAGATGTCTCCAACGACCGCAAACACCTCTTCTCCAACTGGTGCAATTTCAAGCTATTTCTTCCAAATCTGGTTATTTTCTCGTTGTTTATTCAGCAATGACACCACTGCCCAACTAAATTTTTATGTCAAAATTCAAAAATACCCTCTTGCTATCCCTTCTCTCTCACCTGCTATTTCCAATGTATTACCAAGTTCAACTCACTTTACCTTGTAAATATTTCTTTATTGATCCAATCTCCTAAATCTCCTCTACCACAGACTAATACAAGCTGCTGCTTATCTTGATTGCTATAAAACCTAATTTAGTGCCTATTATTCACTCTGACCCACTTCCAATCCACTTGGCACACTACAGCTAGAGAGGTGTACTCCAAGCATCCATTAGCTCACCCCTTACAAGCTAGAACCCTTCTGTGACTGACCATTGCTTTATGTTAAATCCATTAACTTGTCCCACAAAATCCTGCAGGGCCTGCCTCTCATGCTTCATCATATAACACTCTCCCATCCAGGGAATACATCCGTCTCAGAGTCCAGTAGGCATTGGGGGATGTTTTACAATCCTCTTCATCAGGCATGGCCTCCTCCTCTGACAGTCAGTGGGCAAAAGACAAGTGACGTGGCCTTCCCTGGAGCAGAGATGGGATGATGACAAACTGGATTTAAAGGTCTCATTAGAGAAAAGAAAGGCTTGGAGACTTCATAGCAATGATGAAATCCTAGGCAACTGACTTCATAAAGATTCTCTGTCCAGGTGGTGAGAAAGTTAATTGAGTAGACCCTGACTATGTTTTCTGGGGGGGGTGGGGGGGTGGAGGAAACTTTGTCCATTTTTTAATTTTATTTTTAATATATTTTATTGATTTTTTTACAGAGAGGAAGGGAGAGGGATAGAGAGTTAGAAACATTGATGAGAGAGAAACATCGATCAGCTGCCTCCTGCACATCCTCTACTGGGGATGTGTCCCCAACCAAGGTACATGCCCTTGACCGGAATCGAACCTGGGACCCTTCAGTCCGCAGGTGAATGCTCTATCCACTGAGCCAAACCGGTTAGGGCTTTGTCCATTTTTTTTCTTCAGTCCATGGCAACATTTGAAATGGGTATTAAGGAATATGTCCTCCCTGTAGAATTTACATTCTATAACCTCACCATGCAAGTGCAAGTGTGGGGGTATTGGTAGACTGGGCTTAAGGTTTATCTGGCAATACAATCCTTACAAAAATAAATCTAATCAGTCAGTGCAGCATATCTGTAATCACACTCCAGTTTTTTGATAATGATAACTTCTAGCATGATTCTTTTGTTTGGGTCTTACCTCTTTGATTTCTCTTTCTCTTCCTTTGAAATTAATGACAGCTCTCTTCAGGCCATGTGATTTGAACCCTGCTCATCAGTCCTCCCCATTATTTAATTCCCCCTGCCAGGAGTTCAGTCCTTGTTCAACTCAAAGGTCTCAGTACACCTTTTCCAGTTTGAAATCTAGAAGCACCTTGGTTTTTTCAATCCTACAAGGTTCAGATTCCACATTTAAATTCATTTTGCTCTCAAACCAGGCAATTCTTCCCAGGATCGCTCTCTCTCTCTTTCTCTTCATTATGCCATGCTGTAAGCAATGCTTTACAAAGAGCATACATTGCTGATATTTTGTTGTTCAGCTTTTTTCCCTCTGTGGCTATCCAAATATTCAAAGAAAACAATTTTACAAAATATTTAGCTATTACAACAATATACATTGCATCTTTCTAGCATCTAATAATCCTTACAGCTACCTAACAACTAAGCCAATTGAGACATTAACTCTTTATTTATTTTTAATTTTATGAGGTATAATTTGTATGAAAAGAAATGCACAGACCTTCCTCTATAGTTTAGTATGTTTTGACAAACATACATTTATGTAACCAATACCACAATCAAGATTTAGAAATTTTTCACTGTCCTAGGAATTTTACTTCATCTCTCTTTCCAGTCAATTCCCTATACCAAAGGCATCCAGTAATCTGATTTTTATAGTCATAGATTTATTTGACTTTTCTTGGAATGCACATAAATCAGACTACATAGATGTATTCTTTGCATATGGCTTCTTTCATTGTATGTAATTTTTTATTTTATTTTATACATTTTGTTATGTATATCAGATGTTAATTTAATTGCTGAGTAGTATTGCATGATGTAAATATACCACATATGTTTTAAATAACTTCTATTGACAATTGGAATGTTTTCAATTTGGGGATCTCAACATTCCTGTATTAGTCTTTTTGTAGATATATATTTTTATTTCTCTTGTATAAAAAATAGAAAATGGAATTAATGAGTCATAGGAAGGTAATATTAAACTTTATAAGAAACTGCCAAATACTTTTTCAATTGGCATCATTTTACACTTCCATTGTCAATGAGTGAGGATTTTAGTTGACTTGTATCCTCATTAATACTCATGCTTTCACTTATTGTCATTCTCCTTAATTTTAGCTGTTACCTGCTGTATAGTGCTATCAAATTAAGTTCCCCCCCTCAAATACAGTTTGAGCACATTTCAATTAGCTTACTGTTTTTAAATCCTCCTTTTGTGAAATATCCAAATCTTTTGCTCATTGCTTATTTGAGTTACTTGATTTTTAATTATGAGTTTTAAGAGCTCATTACATGTCTGTTTGGTCAAATAAATGCATTGTGAATTTTTTTAAGCTATGTTTTAGCTTGTTTATTTTTTAATATGTTTTTATTTTTACTTTATATTTTAGAGAGAGAGAAAGGGAGAGGTAGAGAAAGATAGAAATGATAAGAGAGAAATATAGATTGGCTGCCTCCTGCATGCCTCCTACTTGGGATGGTACAGTAACCCTGGCATGTGCCCTGACCCGGAATCAAATCAATGAATCTTGGTGTATGGGATGATGCTCAACCAACTGAGCCACACCAGCCAGGCAGTGCTGGAAGCCAATTCCAACATGTCAGCAGGGACTGAATCATCTGAGAATGGCTAAAGGCATTTCCCCAAACCTGAAAAGGATGCATTAAATGATTGCTTGCTACCAGACCGCTCAGGCCATCTTAACCTACATGTTATTGTCTCCTATTGGTCAAACACCTGAACAGCCGAAGGCAATTCCCCATTTTCACAATGCTTCTGTAGGAAACCTTACCCTTTGAAATGTATATCTCCACCTTGCCTTAGGACAATTTGTGTTAATAAAAAGCAAGGGGTCCTGAGACAAGGAGAACTTGGTTTCTTTAGCCAGGCTCCTCTGCTCCCCACCCCCCCCCCCCCACCACCCCCCTATGCCTTTCAAAATTATGTTTCATCTCTGGACTCTTATTTAATTTACACACAGCCCTTCTCCAGATTGCTGAACCCTTCTAGATGCCATCAAGACCCACTGGCGTTAAGGCAGCCTGTCTATTTTATAATGGTGACTTTGATGAGTGGAATATTTTTATTTTGAAAGAGACCAACTTAGAGATTTGAATGGTTATAAATTTGTGTGTGTGTGTGTGTGTGTGTGTGTGTGTGTGTGTGTGTGTGTGTGTTCTCAGATGTCTTACCATACTACAAGGTCATTTAGATCTTCCCCTATATATTCTTATTCTTTTTAAAAAAAGCTTTATTGAGATATAATATATACATATACCAAAAACTTTACCTGTTTAAAGTATCAAATTATTGATTTTTATTATAATTACCAATGTGTGCATCCATCACCATAATTATGGAACATTTTCATCATTCCCCCAAAGAACCCAACATCCATGAGCAGTCACTTCTCTCTTTTTTTAACCTTTATTGTTGAAAGTATTACATAGATTTCCCTTTTCTCCCCATTAACCTCTTCCAACCTGCTCCTGTACCCTGTCAAACCCTCATCACCCCATTTTCTATGGATGTTATGCATATATGCATACAAGTTCATTGGTTGATCTCTTCCCACCTACCCTCCCCTGCCTTACTTCTGAGGTTCAACAGACTGTTCATGCTTCTATGTCTCTGGGTCTATTTTTGTTCATCAGTTTATTTGGTTCATTAGATTCCACATATGAGTGAGACATTGTGATGCTTATCTTTCTCTGACTGGCTTATTTTGCTTAGCATAATACTTTCCAGGTATGGATGGATATTGTAAATAGTAAGAGTTCTTTCTTTTTTATTGCCATGTATTATTCCATTGTGTAAATGTACCACAGTTTTTTTATCCACTCATCTGCTGATAAGCATTTAGACTGTTTCCAAGTATTAGTTATTGTATATTGCACTGCTGAGAACAAAGGGGTGCATATATTCTTTGTGATGAGTGTTTCAAGTTTCTTAGGATATATTCCTAAGAGTGGGATGACTGGGTCAAATGGGAGTTCCATTTTTAATTTTTTGAGAAAAAGCCATACTGTTTTCCACAATTATTGCACCAGTCTGCATTCCCACTAGCAGTGTACCAGGGTTCCCTTTTCTCCGCAACCTTGCCAACACTTGTGGTTTGTTGATTTGTTATGATAAGTATTCTGACAGGTATAAGGTGATATCTCATTGCCCTTTTGATTTGCATCTCTGGGATGATTAGTGACTTTGAGCATTTTTTTCATGTCTCTTGGCTTTCTGTATGTCCACTTTGAAGAAGTATCTATTTAGGTCCTTTGCCCATATTTTAATTGGATTATTTGTCTTCCTTTTGTTAAGTTATATTAGTTTCCTATACATTTTGGAGATTAGCTGCTTATCAGATATATTGATGGTAAATGTGTTCTCCCATGCAATGGGCTCTCTTGTTATTTTGTTGAAGGTTTTTTTTGCTGTGCAGAAGCCTTTTATTTTGATGTAGTCCCATTTGTTCATTTTCTTCTTAGTTTCCATTGTCCTAAGAAATGTATCAATAGACATATTGCTATGAGAGATGTCTGAGATTTTGGTGCCTTTGTTTTCCTTGAGGATTTTTATGGATTCATGTCTTACATTTAAGTCTTTTATCCATTTTGAGTTTATTATTGTGTCTGGTGTAAGTTGGTGATCTAGTTTCATTTTTTGCATGAACCTGCCCAATTTTCACAAAACCATTTATTGAAAAGACTGCCTCTGCTCCATTGTATGCTCTTGACTCTTTTGTCAAATATTAATTGACCATAATGGCTTGGGACAATTTCTTGGTTCACTATTCTGTTCCATTGATCTATCTGCCTGCTTTTGTGCAGTACCAGACTCATTTTGAGCTCAGCAGTTTTGTAGTATAACTTAATATTTAGTATTATGGTTCTTCTAATTTTGTTCTTTCTCAAGATTGCTGCAGCTATTCAGGGTCTTATTAGGTTCCATATAAATTTTTGGAGTGTGTTTGTTCTAGGTCTGTGAAATATGCCATTGGTCTTTTAATAGGGATTGAACTGAATCTGTAGATTGATTTAGATAATAAGGACATGTTGATGATGTTGATTTTAACAATCCATGAACATGTTATCTTATTCCACTTGTTTATATCTTTCTCTAACTTTTTTCAATGTCCTGCAGTTTGCAGAGTAAAGGTATTTTACCTCCTTGGTTAAGTTTATTCCTAAGTATCTTACATTTTTTGTTGCAATGGTAAATGGGATTTTTTTTTAGTTTCTCTTTCTGAGAGTCCACTATTGCTGTATAAAAATGCTATGGATTTTGGGGTGTTAATTTTGTATCTTGCTATGTTTCTGAATTCATTTATTAAATCTACTAATTTTTTTTATGGAGTCTTCAAGGTTTTCTATGTACAGTATCATATCATCTGTGAATAATGAGAGTATTACTTCCTCCTTTCCAATTTGGATACTTTTCTTTTTCTTCTTGTCTGATCTCTATGGCAAAGACTTTTAGAACTATGCTGAACAAGAGTGGTGAAAGAGGGCATTACTATCTTGTTCCTGTTCTTAGAGGAAACGGTTTTAGTATTTGCCCATTGAGTATGATGTTGGCTGTAAGTTTGTCATGTATGGTTTTTATTATGTTGAGGTATGTTTTCTCTATTCCCACTTTGCTGAGAGTTTTTATAAAAAAAGGTGTTGGATTTTGTAAAATGCTTTTTCTGGATCAATTGATATGATCATCTGATTTTTGTTTTGCAATCTGTTTATATGCTATAACACATTTATTGATTTGTGAATATTATACCAGCCTTGCATCTCTGGAATAAATCTCATGGTGTATGATATTTTTATTGTATTGCTGAATCAGTTTTGCTAAAATTTTATTGAGGATTTTAGCATGTAACTTCAACAGGAATATTGGCCTGGAATTCTCTTTCTTTGTCCTGTCTTTATCTAGTTTTGGAATTAGGGTGATGCTGGCATTATAGAAAGAGTTGGGAAGTGTTCCTTCCTATTGAATTTTTTTTTGAATAGTTTGAGGTGTTAGTTCTTTGAATATTTGGTAAACTCCCCTGTAAAACTGTCTACATGAGGGATTTGTTTGCTAGGAGTTTTGTTTTGTTTTATGCTTGAATTTTATCGATAGTTATTAGATTACTCAGGTTTTCTGATTCTTCCTGACTGAGTTTTGGAAGGTTGTATTTTTCTGGGAATATGTCCATTTCATCCAGGTTGTCCTATTTGTTGAAATAAAGTTGTTTATAGTATTTTTTTATGATCCTTTGTATTTCTGTGGGGCCAGGTATTATTAAACCTCTTTTGATTCTAATTTTGTTTATTTGGGTCCCCACTCTTTGTTTTCTGATGAGACTAGTCAGAGGTTCATCAATCTTGTTTATCCTTTCAAAGAACCAGCTCTTGGTTTTATTGATCTTTTGTATTGTCTCTATGTCATTTTTTGCCTGCTCTGATCTTTATCATTTCCCCCCTTCTACTTTGGACTTTTCTTGTTGTTCTCTTTCTAATTCTTTATAGTGTAGTGTTACATAACTTATAACCAGATTTTCTTATTTTTGTAAAATAAATCTTTATTCAGATTATTACAATTGTTTCTCTTTTTCCCCCCCATAGCTCCCCTCCACCTGGTTCCCACCCCACCTTCTGCCCTTACCTCCTCCCCCCACTGTCCTCATCCATAGGTGTACGATTTTTGTCCAGTCTCTTCCTGCACACACCCAAACCCCTTTCCCCCTAAGAATTATCAGTCCACTACCTTTCTATGCCCCCGATTCTATTATATTCACCAGATTATTCTATTCCTCAGGTTTTTAATTCACTTGATTATTAGGTTCACTTGTTGATAGATATGTATTTGTTGTTCATAATTTTTATTTTTTATTTTGAAAGATACTTGGTATGATTTTCTTTTTTTAATTCTTTATAAAGTATTACATAAGTCTTCTTTTTCCTCCATTAACCTCTCCCCAACTGCCCCCCTCCCAGCACATGCCCTCACCCCCCCTCGCCTGTCTGGGTCCATTGGTTATGCTCATATGCATGCATACAAGTCCCTTGGTTGATCTCTTAGCCCCTCACCCCCAACTTCCTTCATAGGTTAGAAGTCTCTTCAATGTTTCTATGACTCTGATTCTATTTTTTTTGGTCAGTTTATGTTGTTCATAATATTCCACAAATCAGTGAGATCATGTGATATTTAATTTCTCCAAATGGCTCATTTTGCTTAGCATAATGCTCTCCAGTTCCATCCATGCTGTGGCAAATGGTAAGAATTCCTTCTTTTTTACAGCAGCGTAGCATTCCATTTTGTAGATGTACCAAAGTTTTCTAATTCACTCATCTGCTGATGGGCACGTAGGCTGTTTCCAAATCTTACCTATGGTAAATTGTGCTATTATGAACATAGGGGTGAATATATCCTTTCTGTTTGGTGTTTCTGATTTCTTGGGATATATTCATAGAAGTGGGATTACTGGGTCAAAAGGAACTCCCATTTTTAATTTTTTGAGGAAACACCATAGTGTTTTCCACAGTGGCTGCACCAGTCTGCATTCCCACCAGTACTGCAAGAGGGTTCCTTTTTCTTTGCATCCTCGCCAGCATTTGTTGTTTGTTGATTTTTTTCCATTTTTTTTATTAAGGTGTTATATGTGTACATATCTTACCATTGTCCCCCCCCCCCCCACTCCCATACATGCCCTCACCCCCCAATGTTCTGCATTCGTTGGTTATTCTTATATGCATGCATATAAGTCCTTCGGTTGATCTCTTATTTCCCCCACCTCTCCCTAACCTTCCCATTGTAATTTGACAGTCTGTTTGATGAGTTACTGCCTCTGTATTTATCTTTTTTTTTATCAGTTTATAATGCGTTTTTTATTATCCACAAATGAGTGAGATCATGTGGTATTTTTCTTTCATTGACTGGCTTATTTCACTTAGCATAATGTTCTCCAATTCCATCCAGGTTGCTACAAATGGTAAGAATTCCTTCTTTTTTATGGCAGCATAGTATTCCATTGTGTAGATGTACCATAGTTTTCTGATCCAGTCATCTGCTAACGGGCACCTAGGCTGTTTCCAAATCTTAGCTGTTGTACATTGTGCTGCTATGGACATAGGGGTGCATATATCCTTTCTGATTGGTGTTTCTAGTTTCTTAGGATATATTCCTAGGAGTGGGATTACTGGGTCAAATGGGAGTTCCAATTTTAGTTTTTTGAGGAAACTCTATACTATTCTCCACAGTGGCTGCACCAGTGTGCATTTCCACCAAGAGTGCACGAGGGTTCCTTTTTCTCCGCATCCTCTCCAGCACTTGTCATTTGTTGATTTGTTGATAATAGCCATCCTGACAAGTGTGAGATGGTATCGCATTGTTGTTTTGATTTGCATCTCTTGGATAATTAGTGACTTTGAGCATGTTTTCATGTGTCTCTTGGGCTTCCTTCTGTCTTCTTTCAAAAAGATTCTATTTAGGTCTATAGCCCATTTTTAAATTGGATCATTTATCTTCCTTTATTAAGTTGTATAAGCTGCCTATAGATGTTGGAGATTAAACCTTTATCAGTGATAACATTTGCAAATATGTTCTCCCATACAGTGGGGTTTCTTGATGTTTTGTTGATGGTTTCTTTTGCTGTAAAAAGCTTTTTATTTTGATGTAGTCCCATTTGATTATTTTCTCTGTAGCTTCTATTGCCCTAGGGGTAGTATCAGTGAAGAAGTTCTTTCAGCATATGTCTGAGATTTTGCTGCCTGTGGATTCCTCTAGTATTTTTATGGTTTCCCGTTTTATGTTTAAGTTCTGTATTCATTTTGAGTTTATTTTTGTGTATGGTGTAAGTTGGTGATCTAGTTTCATTTTTTTGCATGTATCTGTCCAATTTTCCCAACACCATTTATTTGAAGAGACTGTCTTGATACCATTGTATGTTCATGCCTTCTTTGTCAAATATTAATTGAGCATAGTGGTTTGGGTTGATATCTGGATTCTCTATTCTATTCCATTGATCTATATGTCTGTTCTTATGCCAGTACCAGGCTGTTTTGAGAACAGTGGCTTTGTAATACAGCTTGAAATCTGGTATTGAGATCCCTCCTACTTTATTCTTCTTTCTCAGGATTGCTGTGGCTATTCAGGGTCTTTTTTTATTTCAGATGAATTTTTGAAGAGTTCTTTCTCAGTTTGTGAAATATACCATCGGTCTTTTAATGGGGAGTGCATTGAATCTATAGATTGCATTGGGTAGTATGGAAATTTTAATGATGTTAATTCTCCCAATCCAGGAACATGGTATGTTCTTCCATATGTTTATATCTTCCTCTATCTCTTTTTTCAGTTTCCTGTAGTTTTCTGTGTATAGGTCTTTTACCTCCTTGGTTAACTTTATTCTTAGGTATCTTAATTTTTTTGGTGTGATTTTAAATGGGATTGTTTTTGTAGTCTCTCTTTCTGTAAGTTCATTATTGGTGTATAGAAATGCCATATATTTTTTGGCATTAATTTTGTATCCTGCTACATTGCTGAATTCATTTATTAAGTCTGTTTTTTGATGGAGTCTTTTGGGTTTTTTATGTACAATATCATGTCATCTGCAAATAAGGACAACTTTACTTCTTCTTTTCCAATTTGGATGCCTTTTGTTTCTTCTTCTTGTCTAATTGCAATGGCTAATACTTCCAGTACTATGTCGAACAAGAGTGGTGAGAGTGGGCATCCCTGTCTTGTTCCTGTTCTTAGGGGAAATGGTTTTAGTTTTTGCCCATTGAGTATGATGTTAGCTGTGGGTTTATCATATATGGCTTTTATTATGTTGAGGTATGATCCTTCTATTCCCACCTTGTTGAGGGTTTTTATCAAGAAAGGGTGTTGGATTTTGTCAAATGCTTTTTCTGTGTCAATTGATATGACTATGTGGTTTTTATCTCTCAATTTGTTTATGTGATGTATCACGTTTATTGATTTGCGGATATTGTACCATCCTTGCATTCCTGGGATAAATCCTACTTGGTCATGGTGTATGATCTTTCTGATGTACTGATGGATCTGATTTGCTAGAATTTTGTTGAGGATTTTGGCATCTATGTTCATGAGGGATATTGGCCTGTAATTCTCTTTCATTGTGTTGTCTTTATCTGGTTTTGGTATTAGGGTGATGCTGGCTTCATAGAAGGAGCTTGGAAGTGTTCCTACCTCTTGAATTTTTTGGAATAGTCTGAAGAGGATAGGTTTAAGTTCTTCTTTGAATGTTTGGTAAAACTCTCCTGTGAATCCGTCTGGCCCTGGGCTTTTGTTTGCTGGAAGCTTTTTGATGACTGCTTCATTTTCTTCCATATTTACTGGCATATTGAGGTGTTTAGAGTCTTCCTGATTG
Source organism: Corynorhinus townsendii (assembly GCA_026230045.1). Classification (NCBI taxonomy): domain Eukaryota; kingdom Metazoa; phylum Chordata; class Mammalia; order Chiroptera; family Vespertilionidae; genus Corynorhinus; species Corynorhinus townsendii. Next base: position 75,023,879 of record JAPDVU010000008.1, read on the forward strand.
AGTTTTGTAAGGTTATATTTTTCTTGGAATATGTCCATTTCCTCCAGGTTGTCCAGTTTGTTGGAATAGAGTTGTTCATAGTATTTTTTAACAATCCTTTGTATTTCGGCAGGATCTGTTGTTATTTCACCTCTTTCATTTCTGATTTTGTTTATTTGGGTCCTCTCTCTTTGCTTCTTGGGGAGCCTGGCTAGAGGTTCATCAATCTTGTTTATCCTTTCAAAGAACCAGCTCTTGGTTTTGTTGATCTTTTGTATTGTTTCTTTGGTCTCAATGTCATTTATCTCTGCTCTGATCTTTACTATTTCCTTCCTTCTGCTTATGCTGGGCTTTTCTTGTTCATCTTTTTCTAACTCTTTGAGTTCTAGGGTTAGGTAATTTATTACCATTGTTTCTTGTTTTTTGCAGTAGGCTTGTAGACCTATGAACTTCCCTCTCAAGATTGCTTTCACTGTGTCTCATAGATTTTGGATTGTTGTGTTTTCATTGTCATTTGTTGCCATGATGTTTTTTATTTCTTCCTTGATCTCTCTGGTAACCCAGTCATTGTTTAATAGCATGCTGTTTAGTCTCCATGTGTTTGACTTCTTTGGATTGTTTTTATTGTAGTTGATTTCCAGTTTTATGCCACTGTGGTCTGAGAAGATACTTGATATGATTTCTATCTTCTTTAATTTGAAGAGAATGTGCCTATGTCCCAACATATGGTCTATCTTTGAAAATGACCCATGTGCATTTGAGAAGAATGTATATTCTGTGGCTTTGGGGTGAAATGTCCTGAAGATGTCAATTATTCCATCTGGTCTAGTGAGTGATTTAGGTTTGATGTTTCTTTGCTGGTTTTTTGTTTAGAGGATTTGTCCAATGGTGATAGTGGGGTACTAAAGTCTCCTAATATGATTGTATTGCTGTTAATATCTCCCTTGATATCCTCCAGGAATTTTTTTATGTATTTGGGTGCCCCTGTATTGGGTGCATATATGTTTACCAGAATTATTTCTTCTTGTTGGATTGCTCCCTTTAGTATTATGAAGTGGCCTTCCTTATCTCTTGTGATGTCCTTCACGTTGAGATCTAATTTGCCAGATACAAGTATTGCTACCCCAGCTTCTTTTTCATTTCCATTTGCCTGGAAAACCTTTTTCCATCCCTTCACCTTCAGTCTGTGTGTGTCTTTTTTTCTGAGGTGGATTTCTTGTAGACAGCAGATATATGGGTCATGTTTTCTTATCCAGTCAGTTACCCTATGTCTTTTGATTGGGGCATTTAATTCATTTACATTTAACGTTATTATTGATAGGTACTTATTTGTCACCATTTTTATTCTTTACCCCTGTGTTCCTTCTTCGCTTCCTATTTCTTTTTTTATAGCAGACCCTTTAGCATTTCTTGCATTGCTGGTTTGGTGGTAATAAATTCCCTTAGTCGTTTTTTGTCTGTGAAGCTCCTGATTTCACCTTCATTTTCAATTGGTAGTCTTGCTGGGTACAGTATTCTTGTATTCAGACCCTTCCTTTGCATGACTTTGTATATTTCATTCCATTCCCTTCTGGCCTGATGGGTTTCTGTTGAAAAATCAGTTGCTAGTCCGATGGGGGTTCCTTTGTATGTAACTTTCTGTCTCTCTCTGACCGCTTTTAAGATTCTTACTTTGTCGTTGGTGTTTGCCAATTTAATTATAATGTGCCTTGGCATTTTGCTTGGGACTCTGTGAGCTTCTTGGATTTGTGTGGGTTTTTTCTTCCCTATATCATGGAAGTTTTCTGTCATTATTTCTTCAAACAGGTTTTCTATTCCTTGCTCAGTTTCCTTTCTTTCTGGAACCCCTATTATGTGGATGTTGTTTTGTTTTGTGTTGTCCCAAATTTCCCTTAGGCTCTCTTCCTGCTTTTTAATTTTTTTTTCTAGAAGCCCCTCTACTTGTATATTTTTTTCCATCTTGTCTTATAGCTCACTGATGCGGTCTTCTGCTTCTTCTAGTCTACTCTTGGTGCTTTCTATTGAGTTCTTAAAGCAGCAATGTCAGTTTTCATTTTTTTTGTTTCTTCTTCATTTCCTCTTGGTTCTTACTCATATTGTCGAATTTGTCTTCCATTCTTTTCAGCCACCTTATGACCATTTCTCTGAATTCTTTCTCTGGCAGGTTGCTTGCCTCTATTTCATTTACTTCCTTTTCTGGTGATGCCTGCTTTTCTTTCATATGTGGGCTGTTTCTTCGTCTCCCCATGTTCTCTCTTCTCCAGATGTTTGGTTATGTAGTTCTCTCTCTCCTGCGTTGACTTAAAGCACAAAATACAACACACAAGGCACTGAACAGAAGTGTATTCACGATATTAATAACCTCCAATGAAGGTGACACCAGAGAAAGGCAAATTAGGGGATAGGAGAGAAAGAAGAAGAGGAAAAAAAAAGAAAGAAAAATAGGAATGTCAAAATGAAATTAGGAAAAAAAATAAAAAAAAATAAGAGAGACAAGAAAGAGACTAAGAGAGAAAAGGGGAACAAACTATATATATGGGGAGAAAAATCCAATAGAGCAACCACTAATCCCAGCAAATGCCAGCCACAAGTATCTGGGGATTAATACAAACTACAACACAACTAATATCAAGCAAGGCAAGGGAAAACAGAAGCAAAAAACAAACAAAAACAAAGCAAACAAAAATAAAGATACAGAAAAAAAAAGAATAAGCAAAACAATCTCACAAAAAAGCATAAAAATTCAATATAATCACCATTCAAGCAAACAACAACTAAGGGACAGAGAGAAAAACAATTTTTTGGGTATTTAAGACAGCGAAGAGAGAGGTGTGTATGGACTTGGAGCAGGGGATTGGAAATTAGATATATAAGTAGGGCAAAATTATAACAGGGGGTAAACAGAAAGAATAGGGAAAATCTAAAGCAGGAAAGGGATAAGATAAACAGGACACCAAAAGGGGAAAAGTTAGGAAGAGAGTGATGGCATAAAGGTAGAGTTGAGATAGAGTAAAACGATGCTAAAGGAAAGATGAAAATAGAATGTAGAACACTAGTCACAGAGTAAAATAAAGAGAAAATAAAATGACACTTAAAAAAAAAAAGGTTATATAGTAATAGTAATAATACTGATTAAAAATAAAAATGCAATAATTAAAAATGTAAAATCAAGTGAGAAAAAAAGAAAAAAAATAGTTTCTTAAGTAAAAGATGCAAAAAATGAAAGTAAAAAAATTAAAAAATTAAAAAAAACATATAATGTGCAATAGTAAAGGTCATTCACTTTCTCAATTGTTCTGTTTTTCATGCCTGTTTCTCAGTCCAGACAATATTGCAGTTCCCTGTGTTCTACTGTTCCTCAATGTTGTAAGTCAGTCCTAATTTTGAAGCAGGCGGTGTCTTAATTTCTTGTATTCCTTTATTTTTGATTACACAAGAGTCAATTTGTGATTCAGCCCCTGGGTGGCAGTGTTTCTGGATTGACTTCCGGGTCTGTGTATGGCCTCTCTAGCCTGTGTTTATCCCTGTGGCACTCAATACCGGTTTGTGGGAGTGGGCTGCCTCAGAGCTGGTTCTCTGATGGTCACTCCCCGCTCCGACCCCCAGGTTCCAGAAAAACAACTTTCCCCTGCAGTCTCCCAGGGTGTCCCCAACTGGGTGATCCTATGTATTGGGCTTAGTAATCAGAAGCAAGGATTTGAAGAGGAAAAAGCCCAAGTGCACGAACAGTGGGTCTGCGTGCAAGTTTAAGCAGCCAGCACATGTTTGAAATTCTTAGGCTGTCCCTGCACATCAGATCAAAATGGGTTGCTTTTTAGGGATCCCTTCTGTTAGCAGCTCTGAGGACCCCCTTCCACATTCACGGATCACGCCAGCCCCACCAGCCACGGATTTTTCTAGGCACAGACTTCCCTGGTCCTCCAGCTCCCGCAAAAGGCAGTTTCTCTCTCCCTCCAGGACCAGAGACCTCACCTGATCCCAGGCGAAATCTAACTTTTCTGTGGTGTAATGAAGAGCTCCTTTGAATCCGCGAGTTTGCGCCAATTGGGGACCGGTGTTCTGGGGCTCGCAGCTGTTTGGTGTTTGCTGCAGTTGTGGATTTTCAGGCTTCCGTTAAGCTCCACTTTCCTTATCAAGATGGCATGGTCTCCGCATCGGAACCCGTGGCTCCGGGAGGGGACCTAGCCGCAGTGGGGGCTGCCCAGTCAGGGGAACCCCGTCTAGCAGCCCCCACCTTCTCCTGGTGTTTGGCTGTCCCTTAACTTGCCAACAAACACTCCTCGTGCGACCCTCAGCTGTTCTTTCTTTCTGCTCCGGGACAAGGCTCGGAACACGTCTGTCTATTCCGCCACCATTTTTCTCCCTCAGATTTTCTTATTTTTGATGTAGGCCTGTAATGCTATGAAATTCCCTCTCGGGACTGCTTTCACTGTGTCCCATAGATTTTGGATTGTTGTGTGTTCATTTTTTATTGTTTCCATGATTTTTAATTTTTTTTCTTTGATCTATTTGGTAATCCATTCATTGTTTAATCACATGCTATTTAACTTCAATGTGTTTGATTGCTTTTGAGCATTTTTATTGTAGCTAATTTCTAATTTCATTCCATTTTGGTCTGAAAAGATACTTGATATTATTTTGATTTTCTTGAATTTGTTCAGACTTAACATGTGTCCTAATATGTGGTCTATCTTTGAAACTGTCCCATGTGAAAAATTTGTTTCCATCCCTTCAATTTCAGTCTGTGTGAGTCCTTTATTCTGAGGTGGGTCTCTTGTAGACAGCATATATATATAATCATGTTTTTTTTTTTTTGTTATCCATTCAGCTCTGTAATATCTTTTGATTGGAGCATTTAATCAATTTAGATTTAAGGTTATTATTATTTTCATTTATTATTATTTTTAAATCCTCACCATAGAAAAGAGAATTATGAAAGAGAAAAAAGAGCAATAATGAATGGAAAAAAAAGGAAAGGAAAAATATGAGGATAAAACACAACAAAAGAAATAAATAAACCAAAAAGTACAAACAAACAAAAAAACTTGGTAGGGAGAGGGTAGGAAGGAGCAGAATCAGTAGATGCAGAACTTACATAAAAAAATAAGGTTAAAGAATCAGAATAGGGGAAGGACCACAGTTTAGAATAAAGGAGGGGGAAAATACATGACAAGACAAGAAAGAAAAATTTGCAAAGGAGAATAGAAGAGAGTGCAGATAGGCCTAAATTTAGGATGGGAAACAAGTTAAGAAATTAGGAGAAGAAAAGAGAAAGGGAATAGTGAAAAAAATGGGTAGTGAAAGAAAACTAAAGAGAAAAGAAATCTGAGTAGGACCAGGGAAGTGGAAATTAGGTATATGAGCAAAACAACAGAGATTAGAATAATAACAAATCAATAAAGCAGATAGTTGAAGAAGATCAATTTAAAAGAAGGGGGAAAATGAATGGAAAGTGGAAAATGAAAAAGAAGAAAATAGCAGAAAAACTGAAGAAAAAAGAGAAAAGGAAATAAAGGTGCTAAAATAAAAAAATATATATATAGTGAACTCTGGTTTGCTTGTGCCAAATTTTAATGCCCCATGGGAGTTGGCTTAGGACCTCACTCTTCTGTGGGCCAATTATGGTCTTCCTGTTAGGTGCTTAGGTGCTAACCACTGTCAGGCACTGTCTTTTGGCATTTAGTGCCCTACTTGAAGCTCTAAGAGATCTACTGGTCCACTGCTTGCGTTTGTCTCCACAGACCTTGGCTGCAAGTAGGAGGGGCCAATCTGCCCTCTTTGCCTGTCAGCCAGCTGTCAATCACTCCAGAGTCCATTTTACCACAGGGCTTTAGGTGGGGTTGGTATTGTTTCACTTTCAGGGAATATGATGAATGATTTTTCTTGTCCCAGAGCTACTCCTCCATGAGTGACCCAAAATATTACTGTGCCCTTGGCTGAACAGAGATCCTAGTATGGAGACAATGGGGTCAGCTGGGACTTCGGAGTTTTTTTCAGTCTGGTTCCTAGAATAGTGGGGCGGATGGCCCCTCCTCTAATCCAGTCACTGAGAGCTCCTTGAGAGTGTTCATATCTATAAGCTTGGCCTCTGCCTTTGTTGCCTCATTAAAGCTCAAAATGCAGGGTGTTACAGGCTGAATCACCTAAGGCGAGTTTTTTTGGTGTTTTTTTCACCCCCAGGTAGCTCCTTCCAGGGAAAATGACCATTTTGGTTTGGAAGCATATGAATGACCCAATGTAGGATTCCTGGCTACTGCTTTTCCAATTTTTTCTTCCCTGCTTCCCATCCCTGCTACCACCAGCAGTCCCACTACCTTTCACAGCTGCTTGGATGGTATGGTGCCCTGGGTCACTCCACTGCAGATAAGGCACCCACAGGTGGGGAAGCACCACAGGACAGGTGGTCACCGCTGCTGCCTCAGGCAGGTGTGTGGGACAGTTCTCCCAGTAGCTCAGGTACTCCTCTCTGGGCTCCCCACCTCTCCCGACTTGCCCTTCCTACTTGTCTCCAGGTGCCTCCTGTTCTTTCTTGTTATAAGTCACCTCCACAGCTGGACCACAGTTGGAAATTCCAGGTTAATGTTCTCCAATTTAGTTGTATTTGCAGTCTGGCCCTGGGACAAGGTGCCTGACAGATCTGTCTATTCCACCACCATTTTCTCCTCCAGCAGTCACTTCTCATTCATTCTCTTTCCAATTCCCAGCTCTTGCTAGTAGGAGGAATCAGCTAATAGAAGAGTAAAAATTAGTCTGCATATTTCTGGAGAAGTTATATATTCTAACTGATAGGAAAGGGCAAAGGCCATGTGATAATGGATTTATGTAGATGATTGGCTCTATTATCTCAGTAAAAAAGGAAGCTTGGTCATCATAATAAGAATGATTATGGAGGAGAAAGTGTGGAGTTTTAATGGATAGTAGGAGAAACTATAAAATCATTGTTTAGAAAAACAGGTGTGAATGAATTAAGTGAATGTCATATGATTATTGGTTAGTATAAAGAGCCATTTGAGGTTAGTGTTCATATATTTCAATTTAGATTAGACAATATGACTAGATATATTTTTTCACTGGTATTCTGAGTGGAGGATGTTTAGAATAGGTGGAATTGTAATTAACTGTGGTTGGGATTTTACCAGCTGAGACTAGCAAAGCCAAAAATGACATGGGTGTTAGGGACTTACATAAAAAAAAGTGAAGGTTATGATGGATCAAGAAATTTCACCTGGATAAGGTGGAAATGGAGGACATGCACAGTGCATTAGGTAGGGAAAATATGATAAGGTGATAAATATGATAAGGTGATAAATATGATAACTCCAGCTGTAATTGAATAGTTGTTGCACTCAGGCATCAAAAGTTATTTCTTCACAATCATTTGTTTTTGCTCTGCAAGTAACATGTTGTTGCAAGTGCAAGTATTTTTTGAGTCCATTATTTTTCAGTTCAAGTACATCAAGACTTCTATAGCCCCAGTTTTTAAATTCTCTGTTTCTCCTTTCACCACTACCAAACATATTAATTAACTATTGAGGTAGCATAATGCTTTGAAAATAGATAATGCTGATATTTCCAACTAGATTTTTTTTTTTTTTTGTATTTGGTTTTATTCCTGGATCCAAGGACAGAAAACTACTCAAACTTAAATATATTTAGAAAATGGGAATTGTAATAATGCTAAAACTTAGAAATTGAATGAAGTAAAACTCTGTGTCATGAAAAACAGTCTTTTAAAGACAGGAATGCAAGTCATACTCTCTATCTTTGAGGGTTGTCTCATCTCTCTTCTCTATGCTTTCTTATGATTTGTTTTCTTCTCTCTGGGTTGGGCTATACTGCACAGACTTGAAAAGCCACGGCTGTCAGCTCCAGAACTCTATTTGTAGTCATAGGACTGATGCCTGTCTGACTAGCTTGTGTATGTGCTTTTTAAATGTGATTAAGCTTAGACTTTGGATTCCATCAAGTGTGCACTCCTGGTCCCTTCGGCTCTGTCCAGTGCAGGGAAGTGGGTCAATGTGTCCATCTTTTTAGCAACTCAATTGAAATAGAATGGTTGAGCAATCATCTCCAAATATTTGGTCATTTAACTTACATTCTTAATTATCTAAAACTGGATTAATTATGCAAATTGGCTCCCTATAGTTTTGTTACATGTGTACTACTTTCCCAGTTACCCAAAGTGAAGCCCTCAAAACCACCCTTCAGTGCTCACTGCCTTTGCCCACTATCACCTATTTAATTAGGCACCATGATGGTTAATTTATTTTTTAAGAAAGCTAACTCATACTAATCTAGGTATCTAATATCTATAATAAATTGACCTTAAATAAATGAGGTTATCCAACCAGGTTATAGGCCTTTAAACAGGAAAACTAGTTTCTCTGAGTAAAAAAAAAAAAATTCTGCCATTGGACTGAAATATTAGTTCCTACCCTGAAGTTTCCAGGCTGTCAAATGCCACACCCCTCTCTGTATGATGAACATAGTCATGCTGACCATGCACCTCCCACTGGTTTTGTTTCTCTGGCAGAACTGTGACTGATACAGACTCCCATCTTTTATCAGAGTTAAATAGGGTAAATATTTTGTTAAATATTGCTTTATTTTTCTTATTTATATTTCTGTATTCATGATTTTACCTGTAACCATTTTGAGTGACCTGCATAAGTGAGTAGAAGCAGGTATATATTAATCAAGGCACTTTTAAAAGTAATGAATTCAGATAGAGTTGATAGTAAATATTTGACAATTAAAATAAGATTGTGTACCAAAACACCAGGCTTTAACATTAGATTTGGACCAAAAAACACAAGGGTTTTACAAATTCTTTGAAAATAATAAGGACCAAGTATAAAGGATTAATGTAGAGTTTCCTCCTGTGCATAGAGAAGATATCCCTTTTCCACATAATAGTTATGGAGTTTGATGTTTAAGGGCAGTAAGGGAACATGATAAAGGAAAAAAGAAACTTCAGTATACCATCCGTGCCTGAACCTCAAGTGCACTGCTACTTGTGAACTGATATTTTGGAAGTTTTCAGTGAGAGATGGTAGCTCAAGGACACAAGGGCTTGTTTCTTGCTTCCTTTGGAATACTAGCAAGGGTCTGTATGCTTCTAGTGAAATCCCTGAGAGCAACCTCTTCCAGGATGGCATAGACCCATTGATAGAGGCATCCACACAGGTGGTCCTGGGACAGAAGTCTTGGTTATTCATAGTTGTTATATAGTGATCCCAGGGATTCCTGTCTGTCCTGAAGACACTGATATAACGACAAGAACCTACATCAGGATGAGAAGCTGTTGAAGGTTTGGGCTTCAAGGCCATAAATCAGTGACCAGAAGAACTGACTTCAGCAGTAGATACTAGCATATCATATTAAACCCCCTGAAGAGCAAGCTAGAATCACTTGGAGCTCATCAGTCATGGTTCAGTTGTCAGACAAGACAAACTACACAAATACCATAACATGCATGATTCTGGAAGATCCCTGTGACTACTAGTATGAGCACCCATTTTCCTATAAATTTAAACCATATTTCCTCCACCCTACAATCAGATTCTGTTTTTTTGTTGTTATTGTTAATCCTCACCCAAGGATATTTTTCATTTAGAGAGAGTGAAGGGAGGAGGAGAGACACAGAGAGAGAAACATCCATGTGAGAGAGACACTTTGATTGGTTGCCTCCTACATACACCCCAACCAGGGCCTCTAAATCAGCCTGCAACTGAGGTATGCGCCCTTGTCTGGAATGGAACCTGGGACTCTTCAGTCCACAGGCCAATCAATACTCTATATACTGAGCCAAACTGGCTAGAGCCAGATTCTATTTTAGAAAGGAGCAGAGGGAAGGAAAAATCTGAGGTACTAATAATTTTTCTAAACGAGTCTGAGTGTTTACATTGGAATTATATTTACATTATTATATTAGATTAAAAAATTCAGATTGGCTTTAGCTGGTTTTGCTCAGTGGATAGAGCGTCAGCCCACCAACTGAGGGGTTCAAGGTTCGATTCTGGTCAAGGGCATGTACCTAGATTGCAGGCTCAATGCCAGCCCTGGTTGGGGCTTGTGTTGGAGGCAACCAATCAATGTATCTCTCTCATATGGATGTTTCTCTCTCTGTGTCTCCCCTCTCTTCCACTCTTTTTCAAAATCATTAGAAAAATATCCTCAGGTGAGGATTAACAAAAAAAAATATCCAAATTGAATTAAATGTGGTTCACATAAAACTTAGCTTTGTTTTCTACCTTCATTTCATCTTTCATACCCTACTTGGTTTAGAATGCTTATACCTCTGTATCTCTCCCACAATGCATGAGAATATAAATAACAACATACTATATTCATTTTTATATCCCCTGAAGCATCAACCACAAATATTGACAGCTAGTCATTGTTTAATTTGAATTGAAGTATCAAGGGCAAAAGTAGGTCAGTGATTCAACATAGCAGCTCTTCTTGGGTATGGCTACAGATGTCAGCACGGGGGATTGTCTGTGCTCTGTACAGTGTTAAGCAGCTTGGAATAGGTCAGTGAAGGGAAATTTGAGGTAATATGGTCTAAAGAGGGAGTTAAATTTTATTATCCGCTGATATTGAAGCATAAAACTGGATTCTTTACAAAATTCTCCAAATTTCAACGCTATCCTCTAGCTCAGTGGTCAGCAAACTGCAGCTCGTGAGCCACATGCGGCTCTTTGGCCCCTTGAGTGTGGCTCTTCCACAAAATACCACGGCCTGGGCAAGTCTATTTTGAAGAAGTGGCGTTGGAAGAAGTTTAAGTTTAAAAAATTTGGCTGGCTCTCAAAAGAAATCTCAATCGTTATACTGTTGATATTTGGCTCTGTTGACTAATGAGTTTGCCGACCACTGCTCTAGCTAAAGTGCTTTGAAGGTTCACTGGATGACAGAAATTTTATTAGCACCACTCATTTAACAGTTGTGGATTATCTAATGACACCCTATTGCTAGCATTGCATTCCAAATTAACTCATTATAAATTAATTGATTTTCATTTGACTGAGCACTTTCCTCTAAACCATATTATGAACTCTTTGAGGACAAAATTTTGGCATTTCTTTGTATTCCCCTAAGTCTTCAAAGAAGACATTTAAAAATATTGATTAGTTAATAAATAGCTTAATTTATGTCCTGGTGGCAGGAAAATATCTAACTATGTTGTTGGTCTAGAACAATGCCCTAGACTGTGATTTTATCTTGAAATATATAAAATGTGACACCCAGGAAATGCCCAATGCAATTTAACATATCATGAGAGAAAAATAAAAAACAAATGAGAGAACATGGCACACATGCAGTTTTGACATAAAACATATGAATATTGTAATTTCAATATTTCTAAAGAATATGGCTTTTTGATTAAGCCACATACTTAGAATTTCAATGGAGAAATGCCAACACACCCCATTAAAATTTTTAAAAATTAAGGTTAATGATATAATTTTATTTGTGAAAGTTCAGCCAAACCCCTACTCTTTTGACTGGAAAAGAGAGATAGACAGCAGGTAAGTTGATTAGGAGATTCCGTTTAGTGCTAGCACAATTCATGATTCTATTCATGTAGTGAGGACAGTGGAGACACAGGGAAATGAAGAGATTATGAGCAAGATAAAAGGAAGTAAGATAATACAGCCTTTCACCTATGTGTCCCAGGTTCATAATGTCCCTGAACAAGTCTGAAGGCCATGGACTCTGCTCTGAATTCAGCTTGAGTTTTGAACTTGACAGCATATTAATAACTTTTAAATGGCTGAAGAAGGTATCACATGCTGTGATTTTTATTGGCACTTCCTGGATTAGTTCCCTAATTGTTGAGGTGGCACAGTGAAATTATTAATTGAATATGACATTTTTATAAAATGCTATTAAAAATATTGCAGTGCCTTGCTAGGCGAATCAGCTGTGCATGTCCTGCTATGTTAAATGATAAATCTTAAGGTAACCAAAAAGATATATGTTCACTGGATTCCAAATTCTCAGTGTGGGATAATGTCACTGACAACGTAAAATAAATAATAAGGCACTATAATTTACATATTTGAATAGTCTCTATAATTTCAAATGCAGATCAGTACGTAAACATGTATTCTAATAAAAAATGCTTTCTGTGAGTGAATATATAGGGAAATATGTTTAATGTGAATGAGAGCAAAATGTTTGTCTTTCCAAAAGGATCTTCTTTATGTCCTGCTAATTTACCTGAAATAATATTATTAGAGCTATTCATTTGGATTAGCATATGGGTTCCAGAAGGCTGCACTAAAAATACAGCCATTTTGTTTTAAAGTATGTGTCCTATGTTCTTAGATAAGCATGCAATTTTGCATTTGGAAAAAAGAAAACTAGCTCCCAATGATTCTATACTATAGGTCAGGACATGCTTGGCATTCTGAAGCACCAGAAAGAGTATTTAGAAAAACAAAACTGTGTCTTCCTCATCCTCAATACCAATGGGCTAGCACTACACTATTATGTAGACAGTAAGCAAGAAATAATTATTGAGTGAGAGATTTTACTTAACCCCAGAACAACCATAGGAGGGAGGTATTTTTATATTTTTGAACATCCTAGTCGAGGACAAATTATATATTTGTGCAAAGTAACACAGATCTTAAATGGGTAGAGCAAGGATTACACTAGATTCATATACACTTTCTACACCACCATGCTGCCTCTACCTGGGAACGGCTGAAATGTCTTTACCCTCCTCACTTGGGTAATGTGGAAATTAATGGCCACACCTTTTGAGTGACCCATGGAATGGCCCATTCTGCACAATGGTTTACAAAGGCAGCTGATTCTTGTTACTGTAAGCAGCCCTGAAAAGTGCAGATCTGCCATATCATGAGTTAATAGATCCTTCTTTCTGAAATAAACTGCAGAAATAATTGACCCAGAGTTTCTTAATTTCTCTTCCCTCCCCCATCCAATCCATTAAGTATCTGCCTCCAAAAGATCCATTTTCATTTTGCAAACCAGAAAACTGGGCAGCAGAGACATCCACTACATTCCCAATATCATACAGTTAATCAATGGTAGGGCCAAGGGCACAACTCAAATTTTCAATACTCTTTTCGCTACTGTACCATATACACTGAGTGGCCAGATTATTATGATTTCTAAATGCATAATAATTATCTGGCCACTCAGTGTGTGTGTGTGTGTGTCTGTGTGTCTGTGTGTGTATATATTAGAGGCCCGGTGCATGAATTCGTGCATGGGTGGGGTGCGGCCAGCCTGGCCAGAAGGAGGGGACATGGGTGGTTGGCCGGCCTGCTTGCTGGTAGAACTCCTGGTCAAGGGGACAATTTGCATATTAGCCTTTTATTATATAGGATATACACTGAGTGGCCAGTTTATTATGCATTCAGAGATCATAATAATCTGGCCACTCAGTGTAAAGTGTTTAAATAGCCTTATATTTTAGAACACAAGTTGAAAATATTCCTGGGATAATCTCTTATTAGAGGACAATGCTACTTTAAAACAGTTTTGAATGTGGAATTTGGGCGTGGATTATGAGCATTAGCAGAAAGAATGGAAGCTTTTATTATTAGGAAGTGTCAGCCAGTGCACCTGCCAGTACACCTGCCTTGTCTCCTGAAACTCACTTCAGGGCAATCATTCCCGTCATCCCCAGTACACTTAGGCCCATCCTACGCATAAAGTAATCCTTACAGGAGCAGGGATTTCATAAAGTATCAAGCATGGAAGTTTGATATTAAATCAATTCTCTGGTCATCTCATGATTGTCCCAGGACTGACTATGCAAAGTTATTTCCTAACTCCTAGAGTGCGTAGGCTCCCCAGTGCCATGCAACTCAGTGGTTGGAAACAGACTTTATTTATTTCTTGAGTTGTGTCCTTGATTTGCTCTTGCAAGTTCTCATGTAGGGCTTGTTGGCTTTCCCATTTGCAGTGTCTGAGACTGTAGGCACAAGCATTCCAGATGACAGCTGAATCTGAACACTGCTCTCTGTCTACCTGTGAAAAAAAACTACCACCACTTAGAAGGGAAGTCTTGGCCACTGACTGGGACTCTTGTCCACAAAACTGGTTTGGTTGCAGAGGGTCTAAATGTGCCTCCAACACCTGTTCAGCCTTACTCAAGGTGAAAGTGAGCCAATGCCCAACTTATTTCCTTCCCGTGGCCACATTTCTTCTAACCCATTTAGGTTGCCAAACTGAGTTCTCTGCCATATGCTCATGACCAGAGAAAAAATACACTACATTAAATATGAAACAACATCATTCCCAATCTTATGTAATAAAACCCTAATCTGCAAATCGGCCGAACAGAGGAACAACCAGTCGCTATGATGCGCACTGACCACCAGGGCTGATGCTCAATGCAGGAGCTGCCCCCTGGTGGTCAGTGTGCTTCCACAGGGGGAGGGCGCCGTTCAGCCAGAAGCTGGGCTCACGGCTGGCAAGCAGCAGGAGCCTCTCCCTCCTCCCCGGCAGTGCAAAGGACCCCTCGAGGGACGTCTTACACCAACAGGCAGATATCCCCCAAGGGATCCCAGACTGTGAGAGGGATCCCCCCTCCCCTCCACGCACGAATGTAGTGCACTGGGCCTCTAGTTTTTATTAATAATAATTAATTAAAAATAATTAATAATAATAAATAAATAATATACATTAGCATTTGAGTGATAAGTATGTGACAGTGTTTACCTCCTTATTAGCACTATCTCATTTAGTTCAAACAAGTTTATGATGCAGCTAAGATATTTATCTCCCATTTTCATATAAGAATATGCATATAAAGATTAAGTGTATAAACAGAATAACAATGGATACTTTAAGTGCCAGGGCCTGAGGAAGCAGAGCTGATCTGTAATGAGAGTAAGAAAGGTTATAAAGGCATTAGAAATATGCTGATAATAATAATGCTATACTTAATAATAACAGTATGGTTAAAATAGATGGGCCAGCTATTTTTTAGACCTTTTTGGTTATTTATGAGGATACTAGTATTGAGGGGATTTTGTAATGAGGGGGAGTTTGAGCCTGAAACCAAGAAGATCTAAATTCTTGACCATTATCTCTTAACCAATAGGTAACAGCTGTGGAGGTTAAATTTCAAGTTTATTCTCTCCCATCAGCACGCCCAACTCAGTCTTCTGTGATTTTAAATGATATTGATACTACCTGTGTAAAGCCATTTATGACATGATTTTTGAGAAATTGTAACAGGAGAAAATACTTGAGTCCAAGCAGAGGTATTAGTCCAATTATGTTAAAACTATTTCTTTAGCCTAAAGCAGGCCTGAATCAACTGCTTTTAAGTAATATTTAAAATGATGCTATATTATATCAAAAATGTTTAAAATTCTATAATTTAGAATGGTAAAAAGTGACATGTGAGAGTTAACTGACTTTTTACATTACCATCAGAAAAAAAAAAATTCTGTTTATAGATTCAGTCCTGGATCCAGGATATTTTTAAGGAAGTGTTATTTATTATAATGTTCCCTTATTCTCTGCTTTTTGTGCTTAATGTCCAGCCTCTTCTAAGAAAACAGTGGTACGCTTTGTTTTGGGGGGAGCTCCCTCTTCTTTAAATTGGCAGTCTGTTCTTTGTGCTGCTGCTGTCTCTTCTTCTGATGCTGTTTTTTAAACGCAGGTTTCAACATTTTATCATCATCTCTGCATCATTACTGAAGCTTCTGGATTAGAGTTCTCTAACACTGGTTTCTGAGAACGGAAGGCTTTTGATTCTTATGTCTTTCTAATCCCAGGGCATTTATTTCCTTTGTCAGAAGCATTTGGTAACACTACCAAGGGGTGAGCTATATTATTTTAAAATAAAGTGTTCATTGCTAAAAAATAATTATTCCCATCTGGAAGGCCTGTTTGGGAGGAAATTTGCAAACAATTAGATGGCATGTGAAGGGTATACTTTTAAAGCATGAAATTGCTGTCAGTGAAAATTAGGCTCTTCCACAGGACCACAAGAAAAGCCTTTAAAAAGCAATCTCTCACAGGAGATTGTCGTGTGGTGGTGTCAGAAACAGCAAGAGCACTCATGCTCTGAGTCCATATAGTCTTCTGAATTCTGCTTGACTATGCCAACCGTCAGGACAGGTTCCTTCTTAAACCCTGCCCATTGCACTAACTGTCGGGGCCAAGCCCCTCTGCCAGGGGCTGGACCTTCTTGGACTCTGGGTGGTTGATGGAAAAGCTGTGAGAAGTTGTGGGTGTATAAGAATCAGTCCTTATTGTTGGAGCCAGTGGCCATATAGCCATCGGACAAAACAGCCCTTCACAGCAAAGTGCCGTTCAGGAGCCCACACCGGCTAATAAACGAATACATCTTTCCCATTAAGCAGTAGTAGTCCCTGTACCCACAGCTATTATCTGAGCAACCGCACGCTGCCT
The DNA here is from genome assembly GCA_026230045.1 of Corynorhinus townsendii. Classification (NCBI taxonomy): domain Eukaryota; kingdom Metazoa; phylum Chordata; class Mammalia; order Chiroptera; family Vespertilionidae; genus Corynorhinus; species Corynorhinus townsendii. The sequence continues at coordinate 75,040,268 of JAPDVU010000008.1, forward strand.
CTAGACCTCCTGCCTCCTATAGCAGCAGCACCTGAGCTCTCCCTTGGAGCTATAGCCTCAGTAGCCTCTCCAGCCTCTCTCACCTCTCTCAGCCCTTCCCCCTACATGGCAGCAGCACCATGGCTGCTCAGGAACATAGTATATCACTTAGACAAAAGAGGCCTCTAGCCCAACAGTGACATCAGCACTTTGGCTGCAGCAAGGCATGCGTGCGCAGTGTACTGTAACGGTTGCCCTCGCACCTGCTTATGGTATCTTAGCCTGGAACATTCTGATTAAGATTCCCAAGTTCAGAGTGGCCTTGGCCATCTGGCACACTATCAACAAGGCCTTTCACACTCTATTGCCTTGACTATCCGGTGTCTCTGGAGTGGTTCCCACAGGTGGCAAGATGATTTATTTGTGATGGCTGTGCCTGGGCTTCCAATGCCCCATCTCCCTCCATCCCTCCACGGACAAAGTCCAACCGTGTTTTCAGCAAAGCCAAAATAAAAGCCAGGGCCCAGAGTTTCTATTTCATATTCCTTTAGAGCCCGTGCAGTCTTCTGAGGCCCCAAGTGGCCACTATACCTGTGCTTCCGAGATGGGAGAGAATGTGGGAATGAATGTGAGGAGTAAGGGTCACCTAGTGAGAAAGAGAGGTTGATTGATTCTTTGTTTCCTGGGATTTTAACCAGGAGCTTTTTCAAAATAGCCCAGTTTTTTGTGGGCACGCATGGTGTCCACCCTGTAGCCAACTCTTTCCCAGGTGAAATTGACTGTCCTCTATGGTTAAGTACCTCCCCCTGTGCCATTTTTACTTTATTGCACATGTCCTTATCTTCCCTGCCCTTCCCCATGCAATCCCATATCAGAGGAGGGGAGGGAGAGGTATTAATTACTCTGGAGGGACAATGCCTAGATTCTTGGTATATGAAGCTGTAGCTTCCTGGTGAAGCAAACAGGCTCAGTGTCCTCAGCTGACGATGCTTCATAATGGCTGACTTCCCTTGCTTTCTTTCTTTTAATATAACTAGCTAACAATGGTAACAAAACCAGTTATCAGATGTCATGGGCTGAATTGTGTCTCATCCTCTCAGGGTTTCCCAGTACCACAGAATGTGACTTTATTTGGAAATAGGGCCTTTAGAGGTGTAATAAAGGTTCACTGATGATATTGGGGTGGGCCCTAACCCAATATGACCTGTGTCCTTCTTTGAAGAGGAAATTTGAACACAGACAGGCCCAGAGGGAAGAAAATGTAAAGGGGAGGAGACAGCAATCTGCAAGGCAATGAGAAGAAACAAACCCTGCTCACGCCTTGACCTGAAACTTCCAGCTTCCAAAACTGTGAGAACATAAACTGGGGTGTTAGGGCAACCCTAGCAAACCAGTACACCAGGTAACTTTGGCTATGCGAGCCTCTGCAAGCATTTAAAGAGGACATTCCTAAAGCGCTGGTGACAATGAAGAGCCATGGCATGACCTCTTCTAGTTTGTAAATTTTGAAATGTGAGAGACCATTTTGAAAAGAATCTAGCCTCAGCTCGCCTCTAGCTATTCAGCCTAGTTGTTTTCATTTGCTTGGGAAATACAATCATCTCCATTACTGCCAAATGCATGTTGAGAGCACTGTTCTAGAAAAGGAGGTCAGGCCATCTCTGTGAACATAGGCACACAGCCTGTCAGTCGGAAGGCCAGGGAGAGCCCAGACCTATGTGGTTCAGTTGGTTGAGTGTTGTCCCAGGCACCAAAAGGTCACCCCAGGCTCAATCCCCAGTGGGGGGCATGCAGGAGCAGCAGTTCCTTGTTTCTCTCACAGGGATGTTTTTCTCTCTCCCTCTGCTGTCCTCTCTTTCTCTCAAATCCGGAAAAAAAAAAAGAGAGAGAAAGAGAGAGAGACCAGGGAGAAAGGCAGCCTGAGAGCATAAGGCAAACTCCCCTGGATTCCCAGCTCAGGGAACACTGAATTCCCACATAAAAGTAACAAACCTAATGATGTCATCTTGCCCTTGTCTTTTAGTTAATATAGGAAACTACAGGACTCCTGTAGAGCAATGTCAGAAAAGTGACCTGGAGAGACACAAATGAAAGGATTATTGGAGATTAAATAACTTCCTGCATTCTTTTAGGAGTCAATTTAAATATTTGCTTTCAAATGATTTTGAGGGGGCATGGAAGAGTTCAGGCATAATTTTTCAGCTTGCTTTCCACATCTATTTTTGGTTGATATTACTTTATCTGAAATTTATTTCCTGGACAATATAAATACCAATACTTTGAAATTATTTTATACTTTCCTGGTTTGTTTTCAACAGCAATATTCTATGTAACGAAGAAAGATTGATAACTTAGTATTGTTACGTGTTTGTTCAGAGCATATTAACTAGTAAGTTAACACTTTACTTCCAATCTTTTATTCATCTTTATAAAAACCTAGTAAAGTTAGGTACTTAAATGGTGGTGAAATAAATAAATAAGTAAGTTGTACAGAAGGAAAAAGAAAGCCTGAGGAGTTCAATAACTTTTTTCAAGTTCATAAAGTTAATAAATTGAAGAGGAAGATTTGAACTCAAGTTTCTATGACTCCAGATTATTCACCACTATATTAGGCTATGAAGTATAATTCTTAATAGAATGAAATTAAGACAACACTTATACAGAAAATATATTTAGTAAGTGGAGCAGAATCATTTGTTCTAAGAGATTCATAACAAACTACTTACTGTTTATTAACTGTAGCGTTCACTCAGCAATCTCAAACTTTTTTGTGAACATCATTTTGGGTCAATGTTGCAGGGAGGCCATGTTATTTTACCTGAAAGATAAAAATTTCAGCATAATAAATGATTTCTCTAAACCCACAGTAGGTTGTGAACTAAGCCCACATGTTTTACCTTCACAGATATCACTGAAATGACTATAAAGAAACATACAAAATAATATGTTTATAGAATGACTAAAACTAATGAAATGAAGTAAGAGTCAGCATGGGCTAACAGTGCATAATAGAGTTTCATGAACTTCTGGGTTGTGCAAGGTGACTAAACTGTGTGGATGCTTAAAATGAGTGGAGCTCAGAGCATGCACAGAAAAGAAGTAGCTTAGAAGTTACACTTCTTTCCAAAGAACAGCATATCATATCATGAGGCTTCTGGGCTCTGAATTAGTGGGTATAGCGAGACAAGAGCTGGGATAGAATATTTTGCCGAAAGACTTATCTGCTGAAAAATACCATGAATAGACTCCTTTCTTTTCTAATCACATCCCCAGATGTGATTGCCACATGTAGCAAGTCAGTGGCAAAACATAGACCAGAAATTGAAAGTTCATACTTGGGCCTTACCTATGATTTATGTGCAAACCAAGATCCAGGAAATGGGATTGATTTTTTTGGGTTATTTTCCTTCCTCCTTTATAACACCATTTACAAAACTGAAATGGCAAAATGCTCCTTCAAAACCTAGTGAATTGTGAAGTTTGGCCAATTTGTTTTTTATGTGCTGAATGGAATACTGTAGTCTATATTTCATCATGCTATATTTATGGATCTATTATTATGTGCTAGTCATTTCTTTGACATTATGTTGGTATTTTTTCTGTGAAATAAAATATTCTTTTGTAAGTCTATCAAAGAAAATGGACTAAATTTATTCTATGATTATAACATCCTGGCTTCGGTTTTACAATATCTAATGCTGTCCTGAGGCACTGACAGTGACACAGGCTGAATGCCGTTGTTTTTACAGGCATCGTGCTGCTCGGATAGAGGCCCATGCTTCTCCAGACGTTCAGAATCCAGGATGGGTTAAATGCCCATTGCATTACAGGATAATTGCCAGCAGTTTTTAAAAATAGAAAGGAAAAGCTGATAGGGATTCAAAGCATGTCTACAATAAATGTGATGAAAACCGTCAATGCCTCATTCCACTCCATGGAAACTCAGTTGTAACTTAAATGCACATTCTGATCATTAAAAATATATTTACAGATTTTAAAACATAGTATCAATCCTTCCAAATAATTTATTAATGTAATTATCATGCAGTTTTTGAAAGTATTCATTTGCTCTGAGTTTTATCATAGGCCTAAAGAGAAAACCAACCATTAAGTGCTGACATCAACTAAATCTTTAGGGACATATAAGCAGGCTATAAATGAAGCTTGGAATTAGCACTATTATTTGGGGGGAAAAGTTACTTGTACTCTTAATCTTCAGTTGAAAAAATTAGCCCATCTGGAATTTAGGTGACAACATTGTATTTTTAAATTATTTTTTGATAGGCCATCTTACATATGTTATTAAATTTTTTTTATCATCAACAAATTGCTAAATGCTCAATATCTGAAAAGAAGGCCTGATTTGCTAGCAAGGAATTTTTGTACAGTAAAAACATATGAAAACAATACATCATACAGACTTTCTTTCTCAGTGTATACATATTCCTGTAAAATAAAACTTCAGGATTTTGCATTATTTAGATTTATTCTCCACAAGGTATTTGCTTATTTTTATAATTTGGTTATGTTTATGCTTTAGGAAATGTATTTCCTGAAATCTTGATGCAATTTGCTTTCTCAGTTTTTAGGTATGGTTACTTATTTATTGGCTTTTCTGAGAGTAAATGTCTTAAACTTGGTGATTAAGATATCTGAGTCTTTTTAAGCTATTATTAATTTAATTTATTACTTATTAAAACTATATATATGAGGTTAGAACATATTTTTAATATTAAAGAGAATTTTATTTTTTTCTGAATACTTAGGAATTTATTTTCTTAATCTTTTTCTCTCTTATTTTCATAGAGAGGCCTGATGCATGAAATTGGTGCAAGGGACTTGGCCCTCCCAGCCCCAGCGGCCTCCGCCTTCGCAGTCCAGGCTCCATCTAGAAGGTTGTTCTGATGGTCGTTCCACTGTTCGGACGGTCGTTCTGCTGTTCAGCTGTCTGGTCTAATTAGCATATTATGCTTTTATTATTATAGATAATAGAATAATTACTTAAACAAATTTTGGTTACTTATGAGACATACAGAGTGATAATACCATTCAGCTTCTCTGAACTGAATTGTATCTTAGAATCTGAGATTTATTTTATTGCTAGAGCTCACCTTCCACTTTTAGATAATTAGTTCTATCAACACTACCCTCTAAATCTTTACACATTTTTCATGTTTACCCACCTCCACATCACCTCTTAGCCAAGATATAAAAGCAGCCTGTGTTCTCTTATCCCCTTCTTGAGTCTTATCTTTTTCCAGTATACCTGAATTCCATATCAGAGTGACTTTCCTAAATAACCTTTATTCACTCACTCAAAATCTTTATTCACATCCCAATCCCTACAGAATGATATCTTACTTCCTTAACATGATATGATTACAATATCTTGTGAACTTGCTCAACCTTATCTTTTCTTATTCTCTACTTTCAAAGAACTATTTGTAGTTACCTAAGCCTAGTGTGCAATTCATGTAGCTATTATGTGTGCCCATTATCTAGGATACCTCTTCCCATAGTATTTATCTGGAAACCTATTACTATGCTTCAAAATTCTGTGCAAGTACGGGGGACCTTCAGGAACGGTAGAATAAGAACATCAGCAAATCCTCTCCCCTAAAAGGCAAAACAAAACCCAAAAAACAGATTACCAAAATCAAGCTTTTCAGCACTCTGGAAACTTACCAAAGACATACAACAATTTTCTTGTTAACTAAGCAAGAAGAACTATGGAATCTTGGTAATGATAGGGAGGTGTGTGGTGCTTTAACGTGTGCCTGTACAATTCTGTTATGGCTCATCTGGCCCGAGGATCCATGGAGAAGACCCACACTCGGCATTGTCAAAATAACCAGTAATTTGTGGCAGATACCCGGGGAAAGTCATTATATCAGCTGACTCAGGCTGTGATGCTTCTTGGGGAAAGCAAGGGACCAGCCTAAAACTTTAAAGGGAGATCTAAGGAATGAGACACTCATGGGGCTTTGAAAAGGTTCAATAAACTCGTCGTGATCTAGAAGGCTGTGTGCTGTGCAGGGCTGCTTCATGCTCAGGAAACAAGGGAGATGGTCCCCGGTAGTTACACAAACCTGGCAGGACACGAGATGCTTTTCAAGGAGAGAACAATCGTGTAAACTGCCTGAGCTTTGAATATGTATCACAATTCACACACTGATTCTCTTAGCAAATGGTGGAAACCTTACTGGCTCATGATGTTTAAAAAAAAAGTTTTGCCTAATCTTTATGTGACCCTAAGCTCTGCTTAGGAAACTGAATTTTAAAATAATAACTAAAAATAGTTTTAAACAATAGACAGAGGTTTTAGTGTTTGGATACTATAGAGAAGACAGTTTCTACAGAATTAATCTAGGCAAGTCACCAACATAAGTAGCAAAAACAACAACTGGGGGACATTATATAATTTACCTAAAATGTATAGTCTTCTCCTAAAATTATGAGATATACAGGGAAACAAACAAAAACAAAAACAACCAAAAAACAACAACTGACCTAGGGAGAAAAAACAAAACAATCAATAGAACTGTCTCTAACTATTAAAAGATATGTTTAAAGCACAAAAATAAAATAAGATTACATAATTTTAAAAAGTTACAACATCAAAAAATCACCAGTAGAGAATATTAATAAAGAGATATACATAATAAAAAATGGAAATTCTCTGGTTAAAAAAAATATACAACAGTAATTAAAATTAAAAAATATGCTAGAAGTGCTTGATTGCACATTTGAGTTGGCAGAAGAAATAATCAGTGAAGATAAAAATAAGTCAATAGAGATTTTCCAGACTGAAGAACAGAATGAACAATCACTGAAGAAGAAAATGAATGATCCTGAGAGACCTGTGGGATAGTATTACTATGCTAATGTATACATAACAGAAATCCCCAAAAGAGAGGAGAGAGAGGGGCAGAAAAAAATTAGAGAAAATAATGATTCAAAACAGCCCAAGGTTGATGAAAAAAATTAATATATATGTCTAAGAAGCACAATAAAATGCAAAAACTCAAAGAGCTCCATACCGAGACCCACTGTAATCAAATTATCAAAAGACAAAAAGAGAAAATCTTGAATGCAGAATGAGAAAAAAAAATGACCCCATTACATACAAGGGAACCTCAGTTCAGTTGACAACTGCCTCTTAATCAGACACAATGGGGGCCAGAATCAGTGGGATGATATATTTAAAGTGCTGGGGAAAATGTGTAACAACATAAATAAATATATCCCGGTAAGTGAAGGTTGAAAAAGTTGTTGCTAGCAGATCTGCCCTACAAGATTTGCTAAAAGAACTTCTTCAGGCTGTTAAGAAGTAGCTTAGACCAACATCAAGGAATAAAGAATTAATAAAGGTAATTACATAGATAACATGAAAGTTAGTATGCAAATATATATCTTACTCTTCTCTTAATGGATTCAAAAGAAAATTATATAAAACACTATAATACTGTGCTATTGGGCTAGAAACATTAAAAATTATAATTTTTATCACAATGATAACACAAAGGAAAAATAAGGAAGTAAGCAAAGTTTCTATACACTATATAAATTAACTTGATATTAATCAGAATTATATTGTTTTAAATTAAGATGTATTTTGCAATTCTCAGAGCAACCTGAGATGCTAGAAATAACTAAGAAAATAACTCAAAATTTATAAAAATAATTCAAATGACACATTACAAAATATCTATGTAACACAAAGGAAGGCAGTGGAGGAAAGAGTGACAAAAAGATATTAGATGTTTTTAAAAATCAATATAAAAATGAAGATGTAAATTCACTAATTTTATTGAGTGTAAAATGATAAAATAGTATAATAAAACTGTAGAGACTATCAGACTGAATAAAAAAACAATCCAACTAAATGCTGTCTGTAAGAGACAGAATTTATAGTTAAAGAAACCAACAAATTAAAATTAAAAGGATAAAAAGAAAACATGCCATACAAACAGTAACCACAAGATAGCTGGAGTAGCTATACTAATATCAGACAACATAGATTTCATGATAAAAATGAGGTACTTGTAACAAAGACACATTATAATAATAAATGGGTCAGTTCATCATAATGTAATAATTATAAATATATATGAACCAAATGACAAGCCCCAAAATATATGAAACAAACATTGGAAGATTTAAAAGGATGAATAGTGAATGAATTTATCACAAGTAATTGCAGAAATCAACACCTTCCTCACTCTCAATAATTGATAAAACTACCAGACAGAAAATGAACAATGATATGGAAAATTGGAACAGAACTAATATTAAATAATTCGGCCTAACTCATTAAAAAAATAGGAGAATTGTTCCAGGTGTAGGGTATGAAGTACATACTGGGCTTCTCGCAGAAACAAGCACAGCACATCCAAGGAACTGACTGCATAATACATGCTGACATATATCTGCAGTGATGGGGAAAACAAAGCTATACAGAACAGATTCTTGAAATTTTTTTAATATTTTTATTTATTTTATTTTTTTAAAATAAATCTTTATTGTTCAGATTATTACAGGTGTTCCTCTTTTTTCCCCCCATAGCTCCCCTCCACCTGATTCCCCACCCCACCCCATGCCCTTACCCCCCGTCACTGTCTTCATCCATAGGAGTAAGATTTTTGTCCAATCTCTTCCCGCATCCCTCACACCTGATTCCCCTGAGAATCGTCAGTCCACTCCCTTTCTATGTCCCTGATTCTATTATATTCACCAGTCCATTCTGTTCTTCAGATTTTTTATTCACTTGATTTTTAGATTCACTTGTTGGTAGGTATGTATTTGATGTCATTTTGTTGTTCATAAGTTTTATCTTTACCTTTTTCTTCTTCTTCCTCTTCTTAAAGAATACCCTTCAGCATTTCATGTAATCCTGGTTTGGTGGCGATGAACTCCTTTAGCTTTTTCTTGTCTGTGAAGCTCTTTATCTGACCTTCAACTCTGAATGATAGCTTTGCTGGGTAGAGTAATCTTGGTTGTAGGTCCTTGCTGTTCATCACTTGGAATATTTCTTGCCACTCCCTTCTGGCCTGCATAGTTTCTGTTGAGAAATCAGCTGACAGTCGTATGGGTACTCCCTTGTAGGTAATTAACTGTTTTTCTCTTGCTGCTTTTAATATTCTCTCTTTGTCTTTTGCCCTTGTCATTTTAATTATGATGTGTCTTGGTGTGGTCCTCTTTGGATTCCTCTTGTATGGGGTTCTGTGCGCTTCCTGAACTTGTAAGTCTATTTCTTTCACCAGGTAGGGAAAGTTTTCTGTCATTATTTCTTCTAATAGGTTTTCAATATTTTGCTCTCTCCCTTCTTCTGGCACCCCAAAAATTCGGATGTTGGTTCGCTTAAAGTTGTCCCAGAGGCTCCTTACACTATCTTCATATTTTTGGTTTCTTTTTTCTTTTTGTTTTTCTGGTTGGATGTTTTTTGTTTCCACATATTTCAGATCTTTGGTTTGATTCTTGGGGTACGTTGATCTACAGTTGAGTTTCTGTATATTCTTTATTTCAGACAGTGTATGCTTCATTTCTGACTGATCCTTTTCCATTTTTTTGGCATTCTCATTAAGCTCCTTGAAGGTCTCATCAAGTTTCTCAGCGGTTTTAAGAAGATTCTTGAGTAACCTTATACATGTGGTTCTGAACTCTATGTCATCCAGTAGTTTGCTTTCCTCTGTTTCTTTCATTCGTGACATGTTTCTTTGTCTCCACATTTTGGCTGCTTCCCTGTGTTGATGGAGTAGCTTTGTGTGGTAGGTGATCTATAGGGGGCAGTAGCTCAGCCTCCTCAATTACATGAGGTGGATGCTCTTGGTACACCCCTTTGTGGGCTGAGTGCAAAGTCTTGGTGTAGTTAAGCCTTAATTGCCGTTGGTACACTGGGAGGAATTGACCTCCAGGCCAATTAGCTGTGAGCACTCACTGTGTCTATAATGGAAGAACTGCTGCGCTGAAGACACGCTTATGGGGCAGGACTTGTTTCAGTGGGGCTTTGGTGCTCACTGAGTCTGCCTCTTGAATGTGTCACTTATGGATGTGAGGAGTTGAAATCTGGTGTCTCACACTGACCACTAGGTACACTGGCTTCTGGATCTCCAATGGGGTACAGGTCAGCTACTGTCTGAGGCCACCCAGCAGGAGCTACAGCGAGAGCTACAGTTTTCTCCTCTTTGCTTGTGGTTTGGAGGTTTTGGAGCTGTCTGACCCAGGCTGCAAGTTTGCTAGGTTAAGCTGCGATAGGGCAGGGCTTTCTTATGCAAAAGCCGCTGCTTAGAGCTTGGGTGGGTTTGTAGGTTGTGCAAGGCGGGGTCTCAGGGCGTCACTAGGCTAGGGCGTGGCAAACAGCAATGGCTGCTAGTTAGCCGGCTCTGTCCCAGTGCTGTAAACAATTATTTCTGCGTGCAGCTCTGAAAGCAAGCCACCCTCACTGGCAGACAGTCCAGCTTCTCCCCGTAGGAGTTTGGGTCCCCCGTGTCTCCCCAGAAACTGTATTTCAGAGTAATCGGGGGCTTGTCTCCCTTTGGGTTGAAAAAAGCAATGCCCACCGCCAGCCTGGATCATGCGCCTCCGTACCTCAGCTTTTCAGTGCTCGTGCACGTCTCAATGCTCTTTTCTCTTTCCTTCTAGTTGTAGAACTTCCACTCAGCCAGTTTTCCCGTGGTTCTGGGTGATAGACGTTTTATCTTTTAGTTATAGTTTTGAAATTGTTGTGCGAGGCAGCAGTTTAGGTGTTTACCTACGCCGCCATCTTGGATTCTCCAGATTCTTGAAATTTTTAAAGGACAAATTAAGGAGTTTAAATTTTATAATAATGTAAAGGAAACTTTGGGGGTCATAAGCAGAAAAATATTAGAATTGAATGCTAAAGGATCATTCTTACTACTTTGAAGAGAATATATGATAAATGTGAAAACAAGAGACAACTGTGAGTAATCCAGTTGACTGTCTACAGCGGTGTTATATTCATGAGAAGTGATTCTTAGATTTTTTTTTAATTGTGTGATTTTAATTCTGCCTATGTAAGGTATCTAAGTATAGATTCCTTTAAAAAGCATCATATGTATGGATTCAGAAATTAGAAAAGATAGTTGAAGAAGAGAAAGCAAATATCTATTAACTGAAGTTATAGGAGTGAATGACTATTACCCTAGACAGTCAGTTGGAATACAGAGGAGTCTCCCACATTGGCCAACATGATGCAGGAGGTGGTTCTTACCCTGAGTACACCAAAAGCTAGAAAGAGGAATGGACAGGGCCTGAGGGCCCAAAAGTTAGCAAGGTATTTGGATAGGAAGAAAAAGCCCTCCCTTCCCTGTCCCTATAAGAATAAGGCTTGAGGAGGAAAGAAGGTTGTCTTTGAAATAGGAGTCCACTATTCTCTCAGGTCGCATTCCTTGTCTCACAAGTTTGGTTTTTGTTGCAGCAGGCAGCCAAACCTTCATTTTGGTTACAGTTTTCTCACAGAGAGTGAGTATAAGGTGAAAAGAGAAGACAAAATCCTAAGGAACCATGGCATTTAAGGGATTGTCACACAAATAAAACAGAAAATCTGTGGCCCTAGCCAGTTTGGCTCAGTAGATAGAGCCTTGGCCTGTGGACCAAAGGGTCCTTGGTTTGATTCTGGTGAAGAGCATGTACCTCAGTTGCAGGCTCCTCCTCTGCCAGGGCTCTGGTTGGGGTTCCTGCAGGAGGCCATCAATCAAGGTGTTTCTCTCACATCAATATTTCTCTCTGTCTTTCCCTCTCTCTTCCACTCAGTGTAAAAATCAATGGAAAAATATTCTTTGGTGAGGATTAGAAAAAAAAAGAGTGTGTGTTAAATCCTTTGAAAAATCTATCTCAAATAAATTAAAATTATGTGAATTTTAATTAAAATAGTTGAATTACATTTGTACAACTACCACAGTTAATTTATATTGATTCAGTACAAAAAGTATCATCATGCTGTATGATCTTAGGGTCAAAATACCACTTTTTCAGGGTTTAGATATTATATAGAAATAGCTACTAGAAATGGTTAATATTTTTATGAATTCCAACTGCTATGGTATATAATTCTGGTGGTCATAGACTCAGGTAATCTATATAAACCTTTCCATATTTCTTCCAATATCCTCTCTCAGGTATCTATAATAATAAAAGCATAATATGCTAATTAGACCAGACAGCCAAAAAACCTTCTGGACGTCTTTCTGGATGACCTTCCAGATGAAGCTGGGGTTGTGAGGGCCAAGGCAAGCCATTGTGACTGTGAGAGCTGAGCCCCTTGTGCAAATTTTGTGCATCGGGCCTCTGGTCTACACTAATAAAAGAGAAAATGCTAATTGACCGTACCTCCGCTACACCCTCAGCCAATATGCAAATTAAACCAACAAAGATGGTGGGTAAATTTGCATATGCAGGAGGGGTGGGCTGTGCATGACGCCACCCATGGGGTCCAGGCCGTGATTGATATCTGGGCAGGCCAGGCGGGCAGTGCCTGACACCACCCATGGGGTCCAGGTCGTTATCGGGGACCCAGGCAGGGGGGGATGGCCAGTGTCTCTGGGATCACTGTCTGCCCCTGGGCCATCTGTGGACACCGGTGGAGCAGGCCGGGGTTGAACATTTTTAAGAAAATGGGATGCCTATGCCCTGGCCCACCGAGCTCCATCCCTGGTGAGGAGAGGGCAGTGGGCAGTTTGCAGGCACCAGGGCTTGGAAGGGACTGGGAGCAACCTGTAGGCATGCTACCAGGAAGAGGTGATGAACCATGATGATGCAGAGGACTGGCTGATGGAGACATGCAAAGGTGCATACAAGTTGGCTCTTGCTGGAGCTGAGCTCGAAAAGCACATCGACAGCCTGATGGACTAAATCACCTTTCTGAAGAAGGTACATGAAGAGGAGATCACCGAGCTGCAGGCGCAGATCCCGTACGCTCAGATCTCTGTGGAGATGAACATGTTCTCCAAGTCCGATCTCTCTGCTGTGCTCAAGGACATCCGCTCCCAGTACGAGAAGCTGGCTGACAAAAATATGCAAAATGCAGAAGAATGGTACAAGAGCTGCTTCTCCGTGCTGACTGAGAGCATTGCCAAGAACACCTACAGGGTGTGCGCCGCCAAGGAGGAGGTGTCTGAAAGCTGCCGCCTGCTCAAAGCCAAGACCCTGGAGATCAAAGCAACCCAGAGCATGAATGAAGCTCTGGGAAAGCAGCTGTGAGAGCTGGAGGATAAGCAGAACTCCGATATTAGTGCTATGCAGGACACAATCAACAAATTAAAAAACGAGTTGAGAACTACAAAGAGTGAAATGGCATGATATTTAAAAGAATACCAGGACCTTCCCATTGTGAAGATGGCTTTGGACATTGACAATGCAGCTTACAGGAAACTCTTGGAAGGTGAGGAGACCCAGCTCAGTTTCACCAGCGTGGGAAGCATAGCCAGCGGCTACTCCCAGAGTTCCCAGATCTTTGGTCGATCTGCCTACGGTGGTTACAAACTAGCTCCTACTTGATGTCCGCTTGCTCCTTCCCTTCTTAATACACCAGCCACATCCAGGAGGAGCAGATTGAGTTGGAGGAGACCATTGAGGCTGCAAAAGCCGAGGAAGCTAAGGATGAACCCCCCTCTGAAGGACAATCTGAAGAGGAGGAGAAGGAGAAGGAAGTGGATGACGAAGAGGAAGGAGAGGAAGAGGAAGAAGGTGCCAAGGAAGAATTTGAGGATACAAAGGAAGAAGAAAAAGGAGGTGAAGGTGAAGGAGAAGATGCCCAAGAAGCTGAGGATGAGAAGAAAGATGAAGGTGCTGGGGAGGAGCAAGCAACCAAGAAGAAAGATTGAGCCCCCCTTTCCTTAATTATTTCAGGAATAATCCTCCTGAAACCAGGTCAACCCTGTCACCAACCAAGCAGTTGAGTTTCTGATACTATATGAATTAAGAAGTCAATATATATAGCATTCTGAGGTGACTCAGGTTGGACATTAAATGTTGTGCTATGACTTTTCTCCTTATGCAGAGTATCTGTTTGCTTGCAGAGTGGCTTCCTGGCTTGCTGCCAGCCTGTGCATGGTCCATGCTTATGAGTTCAGGATCTATGACAATGTGAGTAATTCAGATGTTTACAATAAAAACACATGAATACATGAATTCACTGATGTTAATGTTAAACTTCATGGAAAAAATAGTCCTTTGATTTATGGTGGTTAGAAATTAAAGACCTCAAATCATGTGCAATAAACAGTAAATAAAGTTACATCGAATGACAAAAAAAAAATACATTAGGGGCCAGGAAACGTTCAAAGAACTGGGGAGCCATTCCCAAATCAGGAAGGGAAGTTACAGGGTGTATATTATTGCTATGGATACAGTATTTCCTACTACTTACAACATATGCAATATAATGTATTAGATGCCTTCCTATCGCATGAAGTATGTATTCTCATAGAGTAATACTGGTGCATATGTTATAGTTATGGCAGTATGTCATATCCTATCTATATTAATAAAAGGGTAATAGGCTAATTAGACCATGAGACCTTCCAGATGTCCTTCCAGACAAAGCCATGGTGGCGGGGCCGAGGCAGAGGCGGTTAGGGGTGATCAGGCCAGGAGCGGAGGGCAGTTGGGGGTGATCAGGCTGGCAGGGGGGGCAGTTGGGGGTGATCAGGCTGGCAGGGTGGTGCAATTGGGGGCAATCAGGCCAGCAGGCAGAGTGGTTAGGGGTGATCAAGCAGGCAGGCAGGTGAGCAGTTAGGAGCTAGCAGTCCCGGATTGTGAGGGGGTTGTCCAACTGCCAGTTTAGGCCCGTTCCCACAGGGGTCCCAGATTGGAGAGGATGCAGGCCAGGCTGAGGGACACTGCCCCCCCTCCCCGGCCCGTGGATGAATTTTGTGCACCGGGCCACTAGTCTATATATATAAAAGCCTAAGAGACCAAATGACCTAATGATAGGTGGACTGGTTGCTAGAGCTGCACCCTGGTGGTCAGTGCACTCCCACAGTGGGAGCACCGATCAGCTGACCAATGGGCCCCAGATGCAGGGGTCACGGACTGACTGGGCGTGAGCCCGTGGCAGGCACAGCAGGGCCGGGATGAGCAGGAGTGGCAGGCAGAAGCAGCAGGCGGCATTATACTGCCAGTTTTGGCCCCATCCCCACAGGCTATCCTGTGGGGATGGGGCCAAAACTGGGAGTCCAACATCCCCCGAGGGGTCCAGGATTGCAAGAGGGCATCGGCCAAGCTGTGGGACTGCACTGGTGCACAAATCCCTGCACCGGGCCTCTAGTATGTTATATTTGTCATTAACCTTGAGTCTAAGAAGCAGTAATTTGCTTTGGCTTTATAATTTTCCCTAATGTGTTGCAAGCAATTGCTAAACCACATTTATTTTTTTGCTGACCATCCTATCCTGTGTAGACTGTCCATAAGCTTTCTACTAAACAGTCCTTTGCCTTGTGACAGAGGTAGGCAGGATTTGGAAATCTAGGAGGCTCCACAATCTGAGATGGTCCCTCCTTGCAATGTTTTCTATTGTGTTTAGACTCAAAAAGAAGTAGGACATTCCATAGGGTAGCAAAGGACATTAGTCTCTTTGTAGCTAACTAGTATTCTCAAAATTTATTTCTAAAACCATCACCATGTCTTCATAACATCCGGTGTATGTTTTCACACATTTCCTATCTCCAGTTTCATAACAATTTTTGGCAAAAGCAGAGATTAAATGGCACCACTAGATAGTCTGAGAATAATAGGATGAAAGCTAAAAATAGTTGCCTTTAAAGTGAAACATATTTGGGCTGGAGTCATAGCTTCATCTTTTATAGGTTGTGTGGTCTGACATTAGCAAATCACTTACAATCAAAGATCACTCTGTTAGTTCAATGGAGATGTGTATATAATTAACTTCATGAGTTGGTAGTGAGGATTAAAGAAGACAAAACATATGTTTCATTTATGTTAATTATTATTATCATCATCAAACTTAGATCTTTTGACATGTCACCCAGTTCTTACAGACCCACTTCTCACAATAAGTGATAGGGAGTATTTTTAAACAAATGGGGAAAGCCTTTAATGACAAAAACCCCTGCTTATATGCAATATTCAAAATGCTTTCACCTGGCCAATGTGACGCAGTGGTTGAGTGTCTACTTATGAACCAGGAGGTTATGGTTCCATTCCCAGTAGGGGCACACGCCCAGGTTGCAGGCTCCAAATCCAGTAGGGGGCATGCAGGAGACAGCTAATCTATGATCTTTCTCTCTCTCTCCCCCTCTCCCTTCCTCTCTGAAATCAATTACTATTGTTACTCTTCATAACAGCTTTAGCTATTTAGGCTTATTAACTTAACCACTTTGTAGAGGTAGAAGCTTAGAGAAATATTGCATGAAATTACCAGCAAACCTTGGTGTACATATGTTTATTTTTAACCTCTATTAACTAAGAATGTTCTTAAAAGCAGTAATTTTATTAATCAAATAAATTCATGAATGGATAAATCATGCTACTAAAATGTTTTGGAGAGACTTGACAATAAATTGTTGCAACTGAGTGAATGTTAAATTAAGTGTATAGATATATAATTTGAGTAGTTATATTTTACTAATTAATTAATGATTGTAAAGACAAAACATCTCTTGTTGTCATCATGTTTTAATATAGTACATTTCCCTATCTGTTTGCACTAAAGTGAAATTCAAAATTGATCACCTTCCTGACTTTTAATTTGGACATAAAGAGCTAAGACCAAGGATGAAAAAAATTAATTCTGACAATAATGAGAATAGAGCCTTTTATTTAGTGAGTATCTACCCTCTTTATTTGAGTTATTTTTGAGCTTTTTATTAATCAAGCCAAACAGGTGCTATTATTTTTCTCATGTTGGAAAAATGAGACCAAAAAGAGTTTCAAAAATCAGCCAAAGCTTTCACCTTTGGGGCTGAGCAAAACATTACTTCTTCAAAAGGTCCTGCCCTTTCCTGACCACCTTAAAGACCTCTTCCTGCACGTCTGTCTTATGACATTGCCCCAGTTTATTTTGATTTTAACATTCTTTTGCTCCTACCTTCCTTTTGTAATTTAACATCTGTGTTTACATTTAGCAAACATGGAAGCCTTATGAGAGAAGGAACTTAATCTGTTTTATTTACCTAGAAGAGATACCTACAGTATTCTCAATGACTAGTTAATAAGTTAATAAACAATATAACATTCTTTTCTAGGGTGTTATTCATGCCTTTAGGAAGAAAGAACTCTTTGAAAGTGTCAAGTTGTTTTTCTTACTGTCAAAATCCTTATCTTTAAGCTTAATAGAGTACCTTTATTGTATTCACATGCTGCACCAATTCAAGTACACTCATGAATGGTAATAGGAAAATACATTCAATGTGGGTTGCATTTGGCACTTGATGCATTTTCACAGAAATAGAAGTTGTGATGTTTGGAAATATAGTCTCAGAACATTTTGATATTCGTCATTAAGCAATCAGCATCTCTCAAGATGGGATGTTTCCATTGCAATCATGTAAAAATTTTAGCAATATTCAGAAATGTCTTTTGAAGTTTGAGATCTATTATGTGATGTTCTTTTACCCAACTTTAAGATATTACTGTATTTGTGACTGTATTATGAACAAAAGTATCAAGATATTGAAATCTCCCCTCTTAATAGTTCTATCTTCACATTTCTTTCCTACTTTGAAATTTGGACTGCAATTGTGCATAAATGGTACATTTTTCTTTCATCTGAGCAGAAGTATTTTTCATTTATATCTTGGGAATAACAACTACCTTGTTCATACTTTTAGAAACTACCCTTACCCTATTTTTTAGGTAAAATAGAATATCTCATTAGCAAATTATGACTCCTCCTTCAACTAACTGGGAATGAGCCTATTTCAGAAAGATAGTTCTGACTTTTAAAGTGTGAAATACTCCTATGTTGCTGTATAGTTGAGAAAGGGAAAAACCAACACATTATATTTCACGTGTGTAGGGTTGATGAGTACTGGCAGGTTTTAAATCAGTGGGCTACACATCACAAACTATAGCGGCACCTACATGAAGCAGGCTCTACATTTATGTTGCGTCTGGTATATCCTTTCGTTGCTGAGCTGTCCAGAATGTTGGTTCCGCATGATCAGCTCTTTTTGGAATAGATATGCCCTAAAAATGACAGAAAAAAACCTCGTCTACATTAAGTTTCAGGAAGTACGGAAGCTTGTCAAATATACATTATCTAATATACACAGAAAGCACCAGGTGCAATAGTTATTTTTAGAACATACCATGAATTTTAGCTTTCCATGAGCAATTCTAGTATGAACTTGCATGTTTTAGATGTCCAAAAAGAAATTCTATGAACTTCATTGTGATACCTAAATTTGGAAAATATGTGGAAGAGATTTAATTATAACAATAATAACTGTTTGACTCCCTTGCATATGCCTGGATGCATTAAATATAAGATAACACTGGGTTATTATTACAGAGGTCAAATTTTATTTTCCTTTTAAAAGTTTAGGCAACTCCTTGAAGATTTTATTAAAATTATTTGTGTGTTAGATGAAAATTATGAATTCATTTTAATCTAAGAAAGAGATCATTACTTGTTGTTATTGCAGAGTTGTAGAAAACTTGCCTCCCTGAATCAAAGACACCCTGTGGCTGAGGGACTGGCAATGAGCTCTCATTTCAATAAGGGACCACAGCCTGGTGGCCTTATTCTTTCCTGTTGGGCCTGACATTTCCTTCTGCCACCTGAGAAATCAGGCCACCCAGGGGAGAGACAAGGAAGGAGGATTCTGACATGAACAGCCCTCAGCCTGGAAAGCCTCCTGGTCCCTGTGGACCTGAGGCTGCCCTCCTGCACCAGACCCTGGCAGCCTGCCACACCAGTATGTGCCTCGGAAGTACTTTAGGTTCATGGCTAGGGGCTCCATTCCCCCTTCTAGAGGCACCAGTTTGCCCAGACTGGGGAACCTCTTTTTACCCCTTAAGCTGTACCAGGAGGGACCAATGGGAGCCAACAAGGCTAAAAGATAAACCCTGCAGACCAACATAGTAACACAAAGGCTCTAAAAATCAGATTAAATAGAAAACATAGCCCACAAAAGTAGAATGAGACCTGTACAGGGTGACTGACTGCTACAATAATAACAAAAAATTCAATAAGACTCAGAGTTTCTTAACATTAAAGTAAAATATTTAGGATAAAAAAATTATCCATCATGCCAAGAACCAGTAAAATGACAACTGAAATGAGAAAAGACGATTAATTGATAAAAACATTGGAATGTTGGAATTATAAGAAAAGGATTTTAAAGTAACTGTCATTAAAATATTTTAGCAAGTGGCTAAAAATTCTTATTAAACAAATGAAAAAAGTTAGAAAATCTCAATATATAAATAGAAGCTATCATAAAGAACCAAATGGAAATTAGAAAAATGAAAAATAGAACATTAATAATAATTTGCTAGATGAACTCAATAGTTGAGTGATAGAAGAGAGAATAGTGAACTGAAGGAAAGGTCAAATGAATTAATGTAATTTGATATAAAAAATAAATGAACACTATGTATTATAGAAACATAATTTTAGAGCCAAGGCATTTTAGTAAATCAGATAGCTCCCACAGAGTTTAGTTCTTGTTGTTCTAATCGTGGGTTTGTATCAAGATTATGACCCCTTCTAGCTTGCCATTTGGACTGTATTATGCTAAAAGAAAGTTTCCTTCCCTGCCTATCCTGTGTTCTGTTGTTTTAGACTTGGGAGATAAAATCCAGGGCAATTGCTCTATTCTAGTCTAGCGATTTTTTTCCAAGTGTTGATCAAAAGGAAGGGCACACCTTGTCACATTTGGACTTTTTTTTTTTTTTTTTTTTTAGTTTGTACCAGTTCCAGGGAATTCTAGATCTTAAGTTGAGTCACTATCTCTCAAAGCTTAGAATACTTCCACAACATGGACAGTTCTTTTCTGCCTCTTTGAAATAAATTATTGAGTAGTGGTTTTCAAACATATAAGGGTACTACTTCTTTTTTCTTTTTGGAGAGATGAACACATTTTTCAAAGCATGCCAAGTAGTTTCGGATGCTCTTTCTTCAGGATCATAAAAGTCAAGGCTGATGCCGAAGGGTAGAGTTTCCTGTCACATCTATCTATATTGTGCCAGCTTGGTGATCTCATTTTAGCCTTGTCTGATTGGATTCTTATTAGTCAGTGGGTTGATTATTTCCAATGTATGGGCTTAGAAACATGAGTTTGGATCCATACCCTACAAGTACTTCCTAGTGCACTAATATTGACGTGGCTTTCCTAGCTCGTCATCACCACTGCTTGGGACTATCAAGACCTGTGCTGTAGTTGCTGTTAAGAGAGGTAGGTGCTGGGGTTTGCCTGGGCCCATGTGCTATTAAGTGTCCCCTCCAATAGATGGTGACTCCCTCATGCACAGCAACCTTATCACGTGGACAACTCAATCCTACCTCAAAAACAAAAACAAAAAGTAAAACTACAAATTACTGCATATCATTGCTGCTTTCAAAGAATCAAGAGAGCAAATATTAAATGTGTGATTGCCAAAGGACTACTGAAAAATATTATATGAAAGGAAATTGGAGCTGTGAGCAGTCATGATGGCATCCTGGCCTATAGTTTCACCTTTGCCACTGACTTCTGTGAGAGCTTGTGTTATTCATCCCTCTGGTTTGTCTCTCAGATGACTCCATATTCTCTGTGCAAGGTCACATATTTTTTTTAAAATTAAAGTGAATTGAATGACTTTTTCATTCACATTCGCAATGTAGAAAATGTATCCATTATCAAATTAAAATAATTTACAATCTTTTTGGGGGATTGTAGAATAAATTCTCTCTCTGTGAGAACTTTTTACTACATTACACAGTCTACAAGTAGGAGTGGTTTACATATCACTATTCAAATTCTAGTAGGTCAAAGTTTTTCATAACTCACTTCCAGTACAACATTTTTTTTGGGGGGGGGAGGAGAGCACAGATTATCACCATATCACTGTGGATTAAATTCTCTGGTAACCTATAGAAATTTAGTCTTACATGCATCCTACAAGATTTCATTTAGTAAATACCAAGGGCACGTTTGTTATAGTCATGACTCTTGTAGTTCTGATAATTGAAAATTAATGGAAATAGATTAGCAGAATTGAGTAGAAACAGGGTATTGTGCAGCTTATTAAAAATAACACAAACAGCCTGGCTGGCATGGCTCACTAGTAGAGAGTCAACCTATGAACCAGGAGGTCACAGTTCGATTCCTAGTCAGTGCACATGCCCGGGTTGTGGGCTTGACCCCCAGTGTGAGGTGTGCAGAAAGAAGCTGATCAATGATTCTCTCTCATCATTGATGTTTCTCTCTCTCTCTCTCCCCCTCTCCCTTCCTGAAATCAATAAAAATATATTAAAAAAAGAACACAAAGGTATTAATAAAATTCAAGGTTTTTTTCATGTGTTAAACATGTTGTTGTTATAAAATGAATGGTATTTTAACTTATGCAACTTTCTTAAATTGCATTTGGTTGCCTCATCACAGGTTTAAAAGAGAGTGAGAGTAGATGGTGATTCACTATGTGAAAATGAACGTGGGTTGTTTTGACCAAATAAATAGATCTATTTCATCATTTCAAACAATTGTTTTTAATGTGCCAGTGGGATTTTTATTTCCAATGTGAAAGAAAAATAAGCACACAAGAGCTTTCTGAGAGTTCTAACCTTAGTTACTTGATAACATTTCAAGGTTATTCTACCTCTTGACAACAAATGGTTATTGACCCCTGGTAGATACAGAAGGAAAGCTCTGAAATCACATTTGGGTCAACTAATCTATTTTTTTAAAACTGCGAAATCAAGAGCCTTAATCACATTAGTGATGCCTGACCATTCTGTTTCAGTTCCAGGGCTGTCTAGTGAAACTAATGAACTGTCTTGGTGGCTCCAAAGCAGAGCCAGGTCTCACAGGCCAGTTGTGAATTATGAGCACATTTCCTTTTATTGCCCATAAATCTTTTCCAGTTTTATATTCACAGTAGCTTAAAACACCTAAATTCACATCAGTGACAGTGCAGCAGCGCTCTGGGTGTTTGGAATTAACAGTGGAGTTAAGTATCCCCCCGTATTTAAAAAAATGCATTTTCAGTACAGCCCAAACTTAATTACAGTAAATCAGACCTTATCTGGTGACAAGGTTGATAAATGTCAGTGCCTTTTTTCCAGTATGTGTCATCATAACTCCCACACTGTATAATGAAACAATGTTCTGGAGGGAAATGGACCTAGAGTTAAATACTATCACATCAAGTTTGAAAAGTAATATTGGTTTCGACATGAAACCAATGGAAGACGGAAGCTGAATAACTAAAGTCAGCACCAAAGAATGGTGTGGGAAGTTGATTTGACCATTATGTGCATGGAGGTTAAGAGTTTGATTACAATTGGAATTTCTCAGAGAGGTGGCACAAAAAGAAAAGAAGTTGGTTTAACACAGAGATTGGCGATATGCCTATAACAGAACAAAAGGGAGGAAAGCAAGTTGAAAGTCTGCAGTGCTTATAGTTAACTGAGAGTAAGGCAGTGGACATAGTAGGTGCAAATGGAAATAAAAGAGAAGTGGTCTGCGTCTTTCATGAGGCAGTCATTTAAATGAGTCACAAATAAGATGACTCAAAGGGGAGGCAAATATTGAATTAAACAAAATTTTATGAAAAAAAAGAGAAGTGGCTGGAATCCAGTTATAAAGTTTCAAAGCAGCCTGGAAGCCAGTCTGAAGTTTCATGAAAGCCCAAGGAAGGTGCTGCAGAGGGAGGTGACTAGCTCAGGCTTAACCCTGCTGACTGAGTGAAGGAGAGGCAGATGGAATGAGCGTAAGTAGCACTGGCACTTGTGCAGCACCCATGTGTCTACACTATAGAGTTTGCTGTCTCTTATTTTCCTCTAAGGTGCCATTGAGTAGCTGAGGAATCTCTGCTTCAATTTGTTTTCTTAATCCTTCCACTCACACACATGCACCCTGGTTGAAAGAGTCATTCAAATACAAATGAACTCTTTGTTATTGAACCAATTGTCCTCCAGTTCTAAGTGTATTTTTTCTTAGTTCATTGCCTTAATAAATTCTTGAGAGTGGATTGCAGGTGTCAGAGGATGCCTGGTGTGGCTTGCTACCATTCTGATGTGATCTTAACCTGGGATAATCCCAGGAAGGAGAGGACCATGCCAATATAAGTAGAGGTAGTGGAAACCTGAAGCTCCAGTAGAGCCCTGTCCTAAGATTTTCCTAAAATACAATATACGTGTAACAATGATTATTTAGTTAATAGAACAACAATAATAATGATAAGAATAGCCCCCCTTTTTTTTTTGGTTTTGAGCATTTGTTATACATCAGGGATTCTAATATGTGCTTTGTTTATTTTACCCATCTTAATCCTCTCACCAACTGTATGAGTTAAGCATTATTTCCCCAATTCACAGATGAACAATCTGGAGCTCAGAGAAATTAAGAATCTTGTCCCAGATCACTCTCAATAATTATAAGAGTTGTGGCTCTCATCAGATATGTTCCAGTGCAAAAGCCCATGTTCATAAAATGACAATGTGGATTTATTTCACTGGATTGAGGATGATCCTCAACTTTTGTTCTTTTGTTATGAAAATACTGTAAGTCATGGATAATATTAAAATTCCATAACTATAGTTTTAGTGAATGTCTCATTTATTTTCAATTTACAAGTCAAGGGCCCAATAATAGTATTGAAAGCAGGGCATTTGTGAAGAAAAAATGTGCTTGGTGAGAGAGAAGAAAGGAATGAGGAGCATAAAAGCAAATTTTGTCCTATGACATAATTTTGTTTAAACTTGTACCTGACTGGAAGTTTTTAAGATTACTTCATTTAAGCAAGATAATCACAAATATGCAATTTCTTAAGGGGGTAAATGATCTCCACTAGAGCCTCAGCCCTACTGTTTACCTAAAAATATAGTCAGAGTAGTGCTATTTGTCATTTATTTTTTATATACTTGTAAAAATAACAATAAAAGTAATAGTCTCATTTAGTGTTGGGCATTTGTTATTTGCCAGGAATTCTAATATGTAATTTCTTACTTTACTGATGCTAGTGTTCTCACCAACCTTATGATAAAACTGGCAAATATGTCCCATGCATGTGTTCCCAGGTACTAACAGGTGGGTTCACCAGGTGATATCAGTCCTGCTTCCAAAGAAGATCAGGATACCAAGAGAATAAAAATAGTAAGAGGTAATGAATGGCAATAAGTATCTTGACTGAGAATAAGACTGGGTTTTGTCTACAAAAAAATATTTTGGTCATTTCATATGTGAGAAGTCAATTGCCTTCTATGTTTCAAAATGGGCTCTTATAATTTCAACTCAAGATCACCACACAGGTATTTCTGGTTAGAAGCTAAAAGTACTGATTTACATCCCCATCAGTGTGCAAGGGTCCGCTTTTCTCCACACCCTCACTAATACTTATTCTCTCTTACCTTTTTTACAGTCACCATATTAACAGCTGTAAGGTGACAACTCACAGTTTTGATTTGCATTTTACTCATGATTAGTGATATTAAGCACCTTTTCAAATACGTGTTGATCATTTATATATCTTCTTTGGAAAAATATTTATTCAGGTCTTTTGTTCATTTTTTAAAATTGAATTATTTGTTTTTGCTATTGTTCTGTATGAGTTCCTTATATTTTTGAATATTAACCTCTTATCAAATATATGATTTGCAAATATTTTCTCCCATGCTGTGTTGGTGGGAGTGTAAATTGGTACAACCATTATGGAAAACAGTAAGGAATTGTCTTGAAAAAATTAAAAATAGAACTACCATATGATCCAGCAATATCATTTGTGAGTATATATCCAAAGGAAATAATATCCATGTCTTAAAGAGATATCTGCAGTCCCTGGTTCATTGCAGCATTATTCACCATAGCTAGGACATTGAAACAACCTAAGTCTCTGTCAAAGGAGGAAATTGATAAAAAAAAATATATATGGTGTGTGGAATATTATTTAACCATAAATAAAAAGGAAATTCTGTCAATTGTGACAAGATGGATGAACCTATAGGAAATTATGCTAAGTGAAATAAGTCAGACACAGAAAGGGAAATACCATATGATCTCCATTATGATGTAATATTAAAAAGCCTAACTCACAGAACCAGAGAGTAGTACTGTGGTTTCCAGGGCTTTGGAGTTGGGGGAGAAATAGGGAGATGTTGGTCTAAAGATATAAACTTTCAGTTATAAGATGACTAAGTTCTTGAATCTAATATACAACAGTGATTATAGCTAATAACACTGTATTATATACTTATAATTTGGTATGAGAATAGATTATTTACCGACACACACACACGCGCAAATTGTAACTGCATAAAGTTAAAATCTGGAGGGAAAATCTAAAGGCACGAGATTGAAACAGGATTGAAACAGGGAAACCAGGAAGACAGAAATGAGTCAGAACTTTGTAGTTCTGTGAGTGAAGGGGCTGGTCAAGTAGTTAATTTAACAACGTTAATGAGCCCTTCCATGATCTGTGATGCGCTTGAAGAAGCACATATACACGGTTTCTTCCCAAGAGACTGGAGTCAAAGGTCACATAGAGAGGTAATTTAAATATAAAATGGCAGGGTTTAAGAAACTTTTGGAGAAGTGGAATTATTCTTAATATAGAATGAAAGGAAAGATTTCCTGGAGGAGGTACAGTGCAAAACTGGGTCTGAAATATGAGTTACCTTGTAAAGAAAACTAAGGTTCCTATCTCTATTACAGACTAGCTACTGCCCTTCCAAACAGAACAACTAAACTGTTTGATAAGGTGTGGGAGCTCTGTCCAGAGTACATCAGATGTTCAAGGCCACTCTGAGAGGGGGGATCCTAACCAGGACACAGTAATTGTGCTGTACTGATGTCACTATTTTGGCAAGAGATCTCTTTTGTCTAAGTTAGTATAAAGTATGTTACTGACCAGCCAGTGCAGCGGCTGCTTTGTGGGAAAGATGTCTTGTTAACCAGCCGGTGTGCGGCTGCTTTATGGACTGCTTTGTCTGATGGCTCCTTGTTAGCAATGGCTACTCAGGCTACAAAAAAAACCTCTCTTATATACCCACAACTTTTCATAGCTTCTCCTTCTAATACACGGCGTCCACGAAGATCCAGTCTCTGACAGAAGGACTCAGACCCAAGAGTAGGTGTAGTTGGCAGGATGAAGGAGTAAGGACTCCCACAATTGGTGCAGCGAGCAGGGTTTAGGAGAAACTTACTCCCTAAGAAAAGGTAATTAAACATCTTTTTTCAATGGACTTATGACATTGAAAGAGAAATTTTGTGGGGCTCATAACATGAAAGCAAAAATACTGTTAATAGTGTACATCAAAACAATTTTTTCCAATGAGGGGTTTCTGCCACACTGTGCAGATCTTGAGCTTCAGGGAATAGTAGGTAAAGCTTAATGTTTGCTAAAGATGGAGAATCTGGTAAAAGAGTTGTGATCCCAAAGGGCCAGGCTCAGTTTATGGTGAATACTAAAATTCCCTGCTTAGAGGGAATAGTTAATAGAGCTGACCTGAGATTGATATTGGGCATCTGGGGGGAAAAATCACTCCTGATAAATTTTTACAAGCAAGTGAAGTCATGGTTTATGTCTGAATTCATGATACTTGTTTGGTCCAAAAAAATATCAAGCAGATAATTTAATTTGCAATGGTCCCTGGATGAGAAGCTTTCAAACCAACTAATAAAATCAACTAAAGCCTAAAATTTTTCTATAGACATAATTCCAAAGAGAAAATGAAGTTCACAGTAAATATCACATAGTAAATATTGAAACAATGCCCCTGAAATGAGACACATAATAAATTCCAGAAACTGCAATGAGATACACATAAATTTCATTTTACTAGGCAAAGACTGTGATGTAGTTATGTTAAATGCATTTAAGGAAATGAGAGGCATTTTAAAAATAAAAGCAAGAAACAAAAATTACAAAGAATTATAAAGTTAAAAAAAACAAAATAAGACTTGTAGACTATATGTGTGTACAATATAGTATATATCTAAGTGAATTTTAAAAGTCATTGACTAGATTAAATAGCAAAGTTCAATACAGAATTTGAATAAATTTTAAAAATTATTAGAATGCAGAGAGATGAAAATGTAAAAGAGTGTTGAAAAACCAGGGAGGATAGAATAAGAAGTTGCAAGAGTCTCAGAATTAGGCAAGAATGTGAATGGGGAAAAACAACTTGAAGAAGTAAAACACCAATCCTAAACCTAAGAAGCTCTCCAAATCTCAATAGTTAATGAAGAGAAAGCCAGTCTAGCCTGTAATAGTGAAACTGTGCAGCATGAAGAAAAAGGTGGGTAGCTGAAAAGTAGCCAGAGAGAAACAGAAGTCACCTTCAAAGTCACCCCAATGGCTGCTTCTTAGCAGAACTAATGCAGGCTAGAGGCAGTGGAATATCTTCCCAATTCTGAGATAAAATAAAAATCAAAAATGCAATCTCAAGAGAACCTAGCATTTAAGAATACCGGTAAAATACTGATAGCACACACACAAAATATGAGAAATCTTACCATCAGCTGATAGTCACAGGATAACATGCTAAAGTGCAGGAGGTGAGAAAGAAATGAAATAATCCCACAGGGAAGATCTGTGGTTGCTGCCAGATAAATATTGAATAAAGATATTGACAAATGTGTGGGCAAGTTTAAACAAACAGTGTGTTAAGACAATAATAATGTCTGTATTTGTAAGGTAAAAAGAATTAAATAAAGTACTAAACTACACAGCATATCAGTACAAAACTACACAGCATATAATTTAGAGAGGATGAGCATAATTGAAAACTACAGAAAACTGTTGTCACTTTATAAACTACATGACTGTGTAACCACTATGCTGAACACCTGAAACAAATACAAAATAATATTACATGTACAGTGTAATCTATATATGTAAAGCCCTAATATGCAAATAGACTGAATCGCGGAACAACTGGTCACTATGATAGGTGCTGACCACCAGGGGCACTCACGGAGCATGGTGTGCGTCGGCCGCGGTGGGATGGTAGAGCAGGTGAACGAGGGCGCCAGACCAAGGTGGGGCATTGATTGCTGTCATCGAGGCAAGCCTCTGGTGGTTACTGAAAATTGTTTGCTCCTGCTGGGCACTAGCACCTGCTATAGGCACTGGCCCCACTCACACCTCTGCTGGCGCCCGGCACAGGTCCTGATCCCTGATTGCTCAGTCCCATCAGTGGGTGCGAGCAGCAGTTGCCAGCCCCAATCACCCCTGGGGGCTTCTCCACCTCCCCCTGCTCTTGAGGGATGATTGGGGCAGCAGCCACCACTCGCACCTGCTGCTGGTGCCAGCCCCAATCGCTCTGTGCTGTCCATGGGTGCGAGCCGGGCCTGTGCCATTGGCAGTGGCAACAGGAGTGGGGCTGCTGGTAGACAGGGGACCAGGGGCAGCAGCAGGAGAGGCTTGGGGTGAACACAGAGGATGGGCCGAGACCTACCCCTGTACCCACTGCAGCCTCATGGTCCACAGTTCCTTTCAAACTGCTTGAATTCATGCACTGGGCCCCTAGTTAAAAAATAAAATAACAGGAAGTTGTTGCCAGTTTCTAAAACTTTAAACGTGCATCCACCCTATGGCCTAGATATTCTACTACTAGTTATTTATGAAAAGGAAAAGGAAACCTCTGAACACTCCTTTCAGCAATTGTCTAGAACAAGAATATATTTAGGGAAGTTTTATTCATTAGCCTGAAACTGAAAAGAGCCCAGATGGCCATCGATAGTAGAAGGCATTTTAATAAAACAAAAATACAAACTTATAATACAGCCATATGATGGCATACAATTCACCCATTTAAAGTTAACAACTGGTACACACAAGATGGATGGATTTCAAAATTATTATGCTGAGTGAAGGAAGCCTGACTCAAAAGATAATAGCATAATATTCAATTTATGTGAAATTCTATAACAGATAAAACTAATCTATGCTATCAATGATAGAAATTAGATCATGGTTGTTTCATGGAATGGGGATGAGGACTGACTGTGAAGGATTAAAATGGATCTTTCAGGGTTGATGGAAATCCTGTTTAATAAAAGAGAACCATGCAAATTGACCATACCTTCATTACACCCACCAGCCAATCAGAGTGAGTATGCAAATTAACCCAACAAACATGGCAACAGCCTTGGAGCTGGAGAGAGAAGGAAGCTTGGGTTGCCCCTGGCGATGGAGGAAGCCAAGCTTCCCACCTGCCCTGGCTGGCCCTGGCCTCTGCTCAAGGCTACAATGTTTCAATTATAGAAGATAAATAAATCCCAATGCCTGCTTCTAGCCAGCCCTGGCTTCTGCTCAAGGCTACAATGTTTCAATTATAGAAGATAAATAAATCCCAGATACTTGCTTCCAGCCAGCCCTCGCCTCCGCTCAAGGAGGCACTGAAAAAAAGAAAAAAAAGGAGGGGCTGGGAGCTTGGGTCACTGGGGGGCATGGCCAGCCTGCAAACAGCCATTATCCCCTCACCCAGGTTGGCCAGGCACCCCAGTGGGGAACCCCACCCTGAAGGGGCTGTGGCCAGCCTGAAAACAGCCCTCAGCCTCTCACCCAGGCTAGCCATGCCCCCCCAGTGGGGACCCTCACCCCATGGGAGTGTGGCCAGGCTGCAAACCACCACAGGCCCCTTGCCCAGGCCGCCCCATGCCCCAAGGAAATCCCCACCCTGATCTGGGACACCCTTCATGGCAAACCAGCTGGCCCCCACCCATGCACCAGGCCTCTATCTATACTAATAAAGGGGTAATATGCTAATTAGACAGGGAGACCTTCCAGGAGACCTTCCAGATGTTCTTCTGGACAAAGCCATGTTGGTGGGGCCGAGGTAGAGGCGGTTAGAGGCCAAGAGGGGAGGGCAGTTGTGGGTGATCAGGCCAGATGGGGGGCAGGGCCGTTGGGGATAAGCAGACCAGCAGGGGGGCCAGTTGGGACAAGCAGGCTGGCCAGCAGAGTGGTTAGGGCAATCAGGCAGGCAGGAAGGCAGGTGAGTGGTTAGGAGCCAGCAGTCCCAGATTGTGAGAGGGATGTCTGACTGCCGGTTTAGGCCTGATCCCTGTAAACTGGCAGTAGGACATCCTTTGAGGGGTCCCAGATTGGAGAGGGTGCAGGCTGGGCTGAGGAACACCGCCCCCCCATGCACGAATTTTGTGCACCAAGCCACTAGTAATAATATAAAAGAAATATGGAGTTATAAAATAGAAAAATTCATTAATATGTTAACAAATTTCATGCACCAGGCCACTAGTATTTTATATATTTATGGAATATAGATTATATATGTGAAATTCTAAAATGATAAAATTGTGCTCAGAACCCCTGAGCTATTCAGTGTTTGTAAATTATACATCAATAAAAAGAGACATAGACCACATAACTTCTCACCAAGCCTAGGGGAAAATAGAATGAGGAAATAAAGCTACAAATTGAATACTTGCCAAAGGCAAGAAAGACAGAAAAAAATAAATAGCACTGAAAAAGAGGGACAAATAGCATATGTGACGAAGATAAGAATAAATCCAAATATATCAGCAATCACAATTAATATATTGAATAAAGTTTTAAAACACAGACATATTATCACTATATATATGTATATATATATATAATATGCAGCTATACGGTGTTTACTGCTCTATATTGAAGATATAGGAAAGAGAAAGATTAAAAGAGAAGGGTAAGAAAGCATAGTAGGGAAAAAACAACTAAAAGGAAGATTGTATGCATGCATTAATATCAGACAAAGTGGAGAAGGCAAAAAAAATGAGAAAATATCAGAAATAAAGTAGGATTCTATAAAAATGATAAAAAACGTAAATTGAACAGGTATATATAATGTTTTAAAACTGTATCTTACTAATTAGAATTACAGTGTGTGTGTGTGTGTGTGTGTGTGTGTGTGTGTGTAATGAAATTTGACAGAGCCACTAGGAAAACTTGATAAAGCATTATTAAATTGACAGATAGATCACACAATATATTAATAAAGATGGAGAAAATGTAAAAAACTTATGAATCCACATACCCTGGACATATCTGGAATATTAAAGCTAGTAACTGGAAAATACATATTCTGTTTAGACTAACCTAGATTAAAATAATGTTCACATTCTGGCCGTTAAATTAGCCTCAACATTTTTAAAAGATTGAAATAATTAAAACTGCATTTTCTGACTAAAATGTCATTGTTAAACCCACACATATAACTAAAAAAATACTCAGTGTCTAG
This sequence comes from Corynorhinus townsendii, assembly GCA_026230045.1. Lineage (NCBI taxonomy): Eukaryota > Metazoa > Chordata > Mammalia > Chiroptera > Vespertilionidae > Corynorhinus > Corynorhinus townsendii. Next base: position 75,071,610 of record JAPDVU010000008.1, read on the forward strand.
AAATAAGAAATCACACTTTTAAACTACTCAAAGAGTTTAAAGAAAAATGTATACTGGAAATCAGATAACATTTATAATTGAGTTGTAATACACATACTATGTCTCTTGGAGGTCCTTGACTATATCTCCAAGGAATATCCACCTAATTCAGACTAAGGAAAGGAGTTTTGCGTATACCAGTTTATGTAGTTTAGTCTAGCAGGAGAGTGAGGAATGTAGTTAAGGTAGTTTGGGGGAATACAATTTAAATTAAGAATATGAAGACCTAATTTCAATGTCCAACAGTTCTGAGTCCCCTCAAACATTTTTTTTTTTTTGTTATTATATGTTTATTTCTAGTCTGCAGAGGCAAAATTTTTTAAAGGAAAGAAATGGGGGAAAATAGATACAGAGGCAAAGAAGCATTGAACAGACTGTCAAACTACAGCTGGAAGGCAGGGGAGGTTGGGCGGGGCGGGAGGCAGGGGCGCGATGTAAGAGATCAACCAAAGGACTTGTACACATGCATATAAGCACAACCTATGGATACAAGACACTGGGGGCGGGGCTGGGAGCGGGCAGGTGAAGGCATGTACTGGGGGGTAGGGGAGGCTGGGGGGAAGTCAATGGGGGGAAAAAAGAGGAGACATATGTACTGCTATTTGTAATACTTCAAACAATAAAAAAATTAAAAAATTAAAAAATAAAAAGAATATGAAGACCTGCTATCTACATCAATAATGTTTTTTTTAAAAATAACGTTTTCATTAAGCTCACAATAAAAAATATGTTTTCATGCCTGTGTATCTTATCTCCCTTACAATTTTAAAAAAAGACTGGATCATTATTTTTTATAAGATTCTTATTTCTTAACACAGAAATTTACAAAGATTTAATACTTTGTTAATAAAAATTATCATAGAGATTTAATCCTTCATCCATAGAGTAGTATAAAATATTGCAATGTTGTGTAGTCATTCATTCTTTAAAAAGCCCTTTACATTGGACAGACTGTCAAACCCCAGAAGGAAGGCAAGGGAGGGTGGGTGGGGAGGAGGAGAGAGATCAACCATGAACTCATATGTGTATATGCATAACCCATGGATACAGGCAATAGGGTGGGGAATGGCTGGGGTGGGGGATGGGGGCAGGATGGGAGAGGTCAACGGGGGAAAAGGGGCACATATGTAATACTCCCAACAATAAATATTAAAAAAATGAAGTGTAGATTTTTTAAAAAGCCCTTTTATGCAAAAAAGAAAAGAAAAAAAGAAAGAAAGAAAGAAGAAAGAAAGAAAGAGAGGAAGAAAAAAGGAAGAATATGAAGACCTAAATAGAAGTAAAAAGGGGAAGAAATGGAAAGGGGGGATTCAGAAAATTTTACAGAGTCCAATGAGCAGAATGTGGTACTCCATTAGATGGTGACTATCATACAAAGAAGTCTAGGACAGTGGTCAGCAAACTCATTAGTCAACAGAGCCAAATATCAACTGTACAACGATTGAAATTTCTTTTGAGAGCCAAATTTTTAAACTTCAACTTCTTCTAATGCCACTTCTTCAAAATAGACTCGCCCAGGCCATGGTATTTTGTGGAAGAGCCACACTCAAGGGGCCAAAGAGCCGCATGTGACTCGCGAGCCACAGTTTGCCGACCACTGGCCTAGGACTTCGCTTGGGTTTCTGGCTTGATGTTTGTGAGATAAAGATGGTGGTGATTGCTTCACTGAGCTGTGGAATACAGGAGGCAGGTCAGGTTTGAGAGTAGAGAAAAGGTGATGTGTTCAGATTTGAAAATGTTGACTTTGAGATGATTATGAATGTGCCCACATTATTAAATGTCTTAAGAATTCAAATGTTAGGAAAGACGTGGAGATTTGTGGGTCATCAGCACATATGATGTGATAAGATCCAGAGCCATGCAGAATGGCAATCCTATTAGGTGCAAGAGACAGGAGAGTGACGTGGATTCTCCGCATTGTCAACACATTGGGTTTGACTGCACTGAGACTACCGATGACCCCGTGGGGAGCAAGTTGAGTGAGGATGGTGAGTTTCAGAATCTGGCTGCTTTACTCTGGGATATAAAAGGGAAATGAGGAACTGTACAAGATGATTACAATCCTTTCCAAAAAAGTTTTGTTAAATGGTAAGGACAGAAAACTTGAACTTTAATAACCAATGAGAATTATTTTTTTATGACTGAGTCAAAACTAGCCATATATATAATCTTGGAGAAAGGAGGCAATATGTAAGAAAATGTGACTAATGAAAGAGAAGAGTTGACTTTTACTGGGGGAAAAAGATCCTTGGAGAGGGTAGATGACATCAAAGGCATAGGTGAAGGGGCTGACTTTGAAGAGCATGGTCATCTCAACCTCTGTTAGAAATACGTAGTATCATGGATACAGATATAAATGAAAATTGAATGTGTTTCATACATAAATCCTATTTTTAAATGTGAGCTGGGAACTTCATTATTTTAAGTATAGAAGATGCCAAAATGTAAGATATAACATTTAATAGGGGATCAAGGAAAGTGGGAAACGTATTGTCCTCACTCAAAGCTTTCTATTTGCCTTGTAGTTTTCAAAATCACTTCACCCATATATTTGAATACATTGCTGCTAATGACTGTGCTTGTCACACTCTAGGAAATTTGTGTTAATTTGCTGTAGGGACATGTGTGATATTTTTAGTAAAATAAGTTTTGTCAGAAGAGAACCTTTCTCTTGAAACATAGTATGGAGGGAGAGGCAAATATATTGATTATGAATACTATAAGCAAATTCCAAAGAGAAAATGAATATCGCTCTTAGTTCTAGTGGCATCTTATTTTTGTACCCATGTTGCCAGTTTGGAGTGTTTTTCTTTACAAATTTTAGAAAGTCAAAAAATCAAGAGGCTTTCTGTTATCTCAAACAATAGTTCACTTCAGAATTTCTGTGAAAGCTTTTTAACATTGCTCAGGGCTAGTTCTTAATGTGCAGAAGAACAGAAGCAGGTACATTTTTCTCAGGGAAATGTGGGGTGGTTTGCAAGTAATTGTGTCAGTATTTCAAAAGGATGAGTTGTCAACAAAAGCTCAGTTCTCCCCTTTATCCATTTGTCACTACAAAATTATTAACATTTTCAAGTTCAATTTTAAAATGAATACATCCAAGTACCTCCTACTGTACCAAGATAAGTTTCAGAATTATTTTAAATCAATTAGGCTATTACCTATATACACTGAGTGGCCAGATTATTATGATCTCTGAACGCATAACAATCTGGCCACTCAGTGTGTATGAATATATATATACATACACACACATACACATTGAGTGCATATATATATATATATTCATATATATATGAATATATATACACACACATACACACTGTGTGTATATATTCTCATATATGTATTCTCATATATATGTATTCTCTAATATATATTAGAGAATACATATATGTGTGTGTATATATGTGTGTGTATATATGTATATATATTCTCATATATGTATTCTCATATATATGTAGAGAATACATATATATGAGAATATATATATGAGAATATATATATGAGAATATATATACATATATACACACACATATATACACACACATATATGTATTCTCTAATATATATTAGAGAATACATATATATGAGAATATATATATGAGAATATATATACATATATACACATACACATACATACACACACACACACACACACACACATATATATATATTAGAGGCCCAGTGCATGAATTCATGCATGGGTGGAGTCTGGCCAGCCTGGCCAGGAGGAGGGGACATGGGCGGTTGTCTGGCCTGCCTGCTGGTTGAACTCCTGGTCGAGGGGACAATTTGCATATTAGCCTTTTATTATATAGGATATATACTGAGTGGCCAGATTATTATGTGTTCAGAGATCATAATAATCTAGCCATTAGGTATATAAAAGTCTAAGTGACCAACCATCCTTCTGTCTGACTGTCCAGCTGACCAACTCACCGGCTGGTACATATGTCACGCACTGGCAATTTAAAAATAAATGTTGACTTGTGTATGCGCAATACATATAAAGCTCTCACTGGTGCCAATCGCACATGCATGTTTCTCAAAGCTGAACTATTAACAGGATCTGCTGAAGGAGAGGTCGTTCTGATTCCAAGAATTGATTTGTCCCCATCTGACACTGGCCTCCCATTTAAATTAATTTGAAGACATTTCCCATGATGCCAGCATTTGGGATGACTATTAATAAATCACAAGGACAAACTCTAGACAGAATAGGAATATTCCATTTTCGGACATGGTCAGTTATATGTTGCTTTCTCTTGAGTTCGAAAAGCATGTGATGTTCAAGTTAAAGTTGTAAATACTTCATCACAAGGGAAATTAGTCAAGCACTCTGAAAGTGTTTTTACTCTTAATGTGGTATACAGGAAGATATTAGAATAAGTTTAATCAATTTATCAGTCATTTTTTATCAATATTGTTTTTAGGCCACCTTGTATCTTTTATCTCATTTCATATATTTAGATACATTTTATCATGCTTTCATATTTAGAAAACACACAAGAGGAAATGTGGTGTACAACTACAATCTCCATCAACACAGAACTTAAACATCAACTTAAAGAAGCACAAGATTATTTCCTTAGTCAGAAGTCTGAAGTACCAGAAGGTCAGTGCAGGAGGTCAGATGTCACTGGCAGCTTTTGGAAGATGCACTTGTCCCCAAGTGTGCTGGGCTAATGATTTTATGCACACCAATGGTGTGCAGGCCACCTTGTATCCTTCACCTCATTCATATTTAGAATAAATTGATGAGGTATACACTATTCTGATCCTGCACATGAGAATATTGAAACTTAAACAACTTTCCTAAATTTCTATGTCACAACATAGATTTCAAACTATTATATGCATTACATGCTTCACTCAGTCCTCCAATCACACCTGCTTCTGAATCTTGGCTATAATGAGAATTATGCATTTTCAGAGTGAAGTAAATTGTAGGAAATGTAGAGGAAATGAATAGGATAGGACTTTGACCCAAACAAGGGAATTAGTGTGGGTCCTGTTAACAGGTTAATCACTATTAGCCTTCGATAACTATGTTGTCAGAGACTGTAGACTCTACGCTCCCTGACAAAGGCTGCCCTTGTCCATAGAGATAATCTCAAAAGTTTAAGATTCTGTTTCATGGCCAAAGTTTAGTGATCAAAATTTACTTCAATCAATGTAGTAAATATAATAAGTAGTAATCAGAGATTATCAGGAAAGCCACACAAATAGATGCTTTCTGCTTGGGGCTAGATGAGGTTGCAGAAGAGACCTAATTCTTATCAATAGACTCAACCAATCATCTCCTAGGCTAATAGCATCATTTGTGATAAATAATATGATCTTATGTTGTTTTGGGATATTTCCATTTTATAATAAATATTTAGCAAGTAGAGTAAATGTTCCCTTGAATACTATGTGGTTCAAAATTTTAAGTCCTTTATTACCTTCCCTCATGGATTCCCAATACCTCAGTGTCTATCATATAAGCACAAAGGAAGAATGTAAGTATAACACTTCTGTGATTTATTTTTAACTGCTTAGAAGTTCCTAATACTCAAGTCTCAGAGGCCTCTTAAAATCTCAGATGTATGTATTGCCATTTTAACAGCTTTTATGACATAAGTATCATGCAGTTCAGAGACAAATTGCATTTTTTAAACTTGCATTCCCACCAAATTTATCATTTGTCACATTAACTTGATACTATATCACTGGCTCTAGCAAAATAGCCTTCTAATAAAAATATTGACTCAGAAAACTGCTTCATATACAACATGTCATTTAAATATATGTCAGTGCAGAGAACACATTTTATAGAAAATATTATTAAATTACAGAATGTGTACATCCTAGAAGTCATTAACTGTATGAGTTAAGGTTCATACATTTAGCTTTAGTATGTTCAATATGCCTTATTAGATTCTGCAAACTCACACACAAGTAAGCATGTTGCAACCAGTTAATGAACACTTACTGTGTGCCTAAGGGATGGACTAAGAGGTTCAAATAATTATGTCATTGAATCATTGTAGCAACCCTTTGAAGGCTGGGCTATGTTATTCTCATTTTAAAGATGAGTCAAAGATTCTTTAAATGAAACACTAAAAATATGCCCATAAAAGGGAAAAAAGTCAGTTAAAAAAATAAAAACTTCTCTTTGAAAAATAGTGTTAAGAAAATAAAGACAAGCCACAAACTGGGAGAAATTATTTGCAAAGCACAACTCTCATAAAGGACTTGTACACAGGATATATAAAAAATACTCACAAGTCAAATAAGACAGAGTGTTTATAAGAATTCAGCAAGGGTACACTACATATGACTAACTTGTCAAATTCAGTTTTATACCTAAATGTTAGAAACCAACATTTATAAAATTAATTTATATGGCATATAACTTAATAATATAAATGAAAAAAGTCAATAAGATTACCTAATTTCTTAGTTGAAAATGGAGCAAAAGAGTTGTATAATCATTATGAAGAAATGTATAAAAAGCATTTGAAAATCATCCAACAAGGTCTAAATAAATAGAGAGCTATATGGTGTTCCTAGATAGAGTATATATTTTTAATATTTTAATTCTCATATTTTTTTTTGCTCATTCATGCAATTCCAAGCAAATCCCAATTGTATGCCTCATGTGGAATTTGACTAGTGAGATAAAAACTATGTAGGAAAGAGTTAAGATTAGCCAAGAAAACTTTGAAGAAAAATAATAAAGTCAAGAGATTCTCCTACCAACCACAGACTCCCTTAAAGGTACAGTAATTCAGAATATGAAAAGATGAAAGCAATGAAGCATAAGAAAAATCCCAAGCATATATAAAACTTCATATATGATAATGGTATCATTAAGATCACAAGAAAAATATTCAAGAATTCATGTTGGTAGAACTGGCAATCTGTGTGGAAAAATTATTTGATCCCTTTCTCAGGCTTTGCACAGATATCAAGTCCAGGTGAATTTTAAAAGGATGGCCACATGTTTCATTTTGCTCAAATCAGTCCCAGTTTACACCTGCTATCCTAGAGCAATTATTAAGCACTCCCTAACACTATCAAAGATGTTAAAGTTTGGATGATAAATTACATGATAAAACTGAAATGTGACTGTCAAAATATACCACTAAATATTTTAAAAGAAAATCCAAACATATATTTATATTAGGATTGACAGAATATTTCTCAAATAAGAACCAAAAAGTCCGCACACACCACTTTCTCCACAGAAATGGTTATCAAGTTACAATTTAGATTACTGGACAAGCACAGGCCTAGAGTCTGTCCTTTGAATGATAGTGGTTTAGGAGTGAGGAATAAAATAATAGTGGAGAAGTTGGAATAAGTATAGGGCAGTTTGAGAAAAGTAGAAATAGAGAAATGGAGATGTGAGAGCCCAAGTCAAGCCATGGAGCAGTCTCACTCTTTTGAATGTCTAACTGTGGGTAAGGTGACTAAGGGACATAGAATGCTAAGCGGGGACTTCCTGAAGGTGACTTTTATCCCCAACTTCCAGAGCCTCTGAAAATTCATTTTTATTTGCAGTTTTCCTATATCTATAGCAACAACCCAGAAATACCAAACAGTCATGTCTTTGATAATTTATTTGTAGTTATGACAAGACCACATGAAGTATTTCTCAAGACCTTCATGCTACTTCTTCATATGACTCTGAGTGAAATTTTAAATGAAATATGTGATCAGAATCCTGTTCTATGGGACATAATGCCATGATGCCAGGCATTCATTATTCTTTTCTCCTAAGGTCAAACTCATACTCTTATTATTCAGAGGTAAAATTGTTCATTTTTATGTACCTGTAAAATATGACACTCAAAATAAATGTATTTTCTAGCATTAACTATGAGGAAACAGTCATGCTTCATTTTATTTCTCTATATACTTAAATCCTTTGAAAAACTTTTGTTTATTCATTTTCATTCAAAAACATTTTCATTCTTTCATTCAAAAAAATTTTTGAACAGCTTCAATGGAACAAAGAGTTGACCAAGTACGATAAATACAAAGATGAATAAGACACAGCCACTGGCTGCCTTAAGTCCGTGTTCTGGGGAGTGAAAGAGCAGGCAAATAAATAACTTCTAATGCTTTAAGTTATAAAAGTTCTCACATAAACAACTACTAATTCCAGGGATGCATCTAATGTGTCATTAGCATGCGGTACCCACTTTATCTCTCTTCTCGCTTCAATTTCTTTGGTGGTCAGTTGCTCTAGCCCAGTGGTCGGCAAACTCATTAGTCAACAGAGCCAAATATCAACAGTACAACGACTGAAATTTCTTCTGAGAGCCAAATTTTTAAAACTTAAACTATATAGGTAGGTACATTGTTATTAACTTAATTCGGGTACTCCTAAGCTGGCCTTTGCTAAAAATGTCCTCAATCTGATTGAGGTATGTTCACTGAGGTCAACCCCTTCCAACTCTCCCATCCACACTCGTCTTGTATGCTTGTTTCGTCTATCTCCTTTCGTTCATCCTCTCTATATGTCCAAACCATCTCAACATACCTTTCTCAGTCCTCGACCCTACATCTTCTTTCACTCCACAACGTTTCCTAAATTAACTTAATAAACTTTACTTAAAGTTTTAAGTCTTAGTTAAACTATGGGTACATTGAACAAAACTTGATAGCATACTTAATAACGATATTATTTATTGATAAAATTAAATTAGAATTTACCTTACAATATCCATAAAATTAAATCATGACAATGACTGACAAACACTAATGTGAACAATGGCCTTGCATCTCCTTGGAAAGTATGGGTAAGTCAGGTTTGAATATTGTTGTTTTTAATTTTAGGCACGATTCCAGGTTCTCATCGATAAGACGACTTCTCAATTTACTCTTGATAAGGTTCATGCTTGAAAATGATTGTTCACATAAATATGTAGACCCGAATAAGGAAAGAACAGCAAACGCTAGTTTTTTCAGTTCATTATATGAGTCAGGAATACTATTCCAGGTGTTAAAAATCAACGTATCTTCTTTCTCCAGGTCTTTCAAAGCCGACCACTTGTGCTGTGAACTAAGTTCATACTTGTTTTCTCCAATATTTCCATATCAGCACAAAGACGTTCAAATTTCGAGCTCCACAATTCTTTGTTTTTTAAATCCAGCAATTGCATTTCAAAGTTGCCAATGTCAATATCAAAGGGAGAAAAATTTAATTCTGTTACAGTAGCATTAAGAGGTTGTTTTTTTTTTTAACAAAGGCTAATGTTGCTTTGCTGTTTCTGAATTCCTGAAACCTGTTGAGAAAAGCTTCCCTCATATTTAAAAGTGTTGTTTTGAAATTGCAATTGTCAATATCAGAATTATTTCCTTGGTGATGTTTCAACAGGCTTGGAAAGTGAATCAAAGTTTCTCTTTCAAAATCTTGAGCAAAAAGAAGAGATAATTTGTTTTCTAATGAAATAACTTCTAATATCGAAAAAATTGTGTTTCCTTTCCCCTGTAGTTTACGATTAAGCTGATTTAGATGAGACATAATGTCTACCATGAAATAAAATTTTTGGATCCACTGATGGTTCGTTAGTTCTGGATAGTGAACACCCTTCTCAAGGAGAAATGCTTTAATTTCTGTTAATAAGGAAGCAAAATGTTTCAAGACGTTTCCTCTTGATAACCAACATGCCTTGTTGTGCAGCAGAAGATCTGTGTACTCACTCTCCATTTCAACTAAAAATTCTTTGAATTGGCGATGATTAAGAGCTTTAGCTATAATGGAGTTGATAATGTTAATCACCAATTCCATAACTTTGCAAATTTCTTCTGGAAATGTCTGCACACAAAGCACTCCTTGATGAATGATGCAATGGTAAGTATCTCGTGATTAATTTTTTCTTTCAAAATAGCAACAAACCCGTTTCTTACGCTGGTAATACTTTTCTCCCAGTCTGTTGAAATTGAGACAATTTTATCGAGTGGAAGATGATGTTTTTCAATGCACTCAGTTACAGCATTTGCTATATCCTCTCCACGTGTTTGACCTTTGAGTGGCAATCATCCTAAAAGTTCTTCTTTAGGATCTGTAGATGAAATAAATCGTACAAAAAGTGAAACTTGCGCTGTATCATTTATGTCACAAGACTCGTCAACTGCTATTGATGAAGCTGAAACCAATTTAATATCTTCGATTTGCTGGTCGGTTATATTCAAAGACATTTTGACTGTTCTATCTTTCACTGTTTTAGCAGACAATGGTAACTCTCTATTTTTTTTTTTTTTTTAGAATATCTGCTTTGTTCTTAAAATCCTGAAATAGCTCTTCAGATGCATTTATAAAACAACTTTTTATGTATTCACTGATGTGTATAGTTTTCCTCTCTTAGCAATCTCTTGACTAACCACAAAACTTGCAATATTAACATTGTTGGAAGATTGCATCCAGTAATTAAATACAGAACTTGATTTTTCTTGACTCTTCTGAAGTTCCTCAACTGCTTTCTTCCTTGCATCACCGACAGGATATTTAGTACTAAATGACACATGTTTAGTTGTAAAGTGTCTCTCCAAATTTGATTTCTTGTTATGCGCCAATTTTTCCTGACAAGTAAGACAGGTCGGAAGGCCATTTAAGTTTTGAATAAACGCGAAAGTCTCGGTCCATTCAACTTTAAATCACGGTTTTCGTCTTCTGTTTTCCTTTGCTTCTACTTTGTAGCCATGTCAAACAGGGCACCTGAAAAAATCTTCATTTTATAATAATAAAGCCACCAACACAAAATAGTTACAATTCTTAAATTGATGACAAAAATACCTGTAGGATTTGCAGCTGGTTGGAAAAATACAGGTAACTTTATGCTTTGAGTAGGTACTTTTGTCACCGGCACGTGATTTGCGGACACGACTAGCACTAACCACTGCACAATGAGATGCTGACTGACTGGCTCACTCAACTAGAGCATGAATCGCGCACGCCTCCCTGTGCTGCGTATCCCGCGGCCCGCCTGCACCGCGTCTCCCATCGCCCGACCCACCGACACCCCACTTCTTCTAATGCCACTTCTTCCAAATAGACTCGTCCAGGCCGAAAACCGACTTCTGTGCATGGGCCACGAAGTTTCAATCGCACTGTCCGTGCACGCCCGCACGTGGTATTTTGTGGAAGAGCCACACTCAAGGGGCCAAAGAGCCGCATGTGGCTCGCGAGCCGCTGTTTGCCGACCACTGCTCTAGCTTTATGTGGTCATTTCAGAATAGTTCTCTTTTTTTCAAACACTCCAGGAAATTCCTGCGGATGTTTCTGACTTCCAGCATCCCACCCTCCCCCTTTTTCCCACCTCCATACCATGTACACTTGCAGTCAGGGGATTCTGTGTTCAGGTCAGGCCTGGTTAATGTACCCACACCCTGTATTGACCAGTGTTGTGACCGAAGAGAGGGATGGGAGCTACTTATGGAGTTGGAGTAGATGGATCAGTTGGAGTCCATTTTCTTTCCCAGAAAAGAAAGGGAAAGGTTCATTTCAAGTTATCTGATGGGTACTGGTGACCTTTATTCATGTAAGTTTTATAGTTAGGAGAAAGAGAGTAAATGTATTTCTGCAACTTTTAATTTATTGTGCGAATTCCAGGTAAAGGTCTTCAAAATTATCTGATTATATGAGTCTCAATTTAGTATAGAGAATAACATTATTAGCCTTCAGCATAGCAGTGGTACTTGGAACTGTGAGGTGAGGTGAATTCAGAGAAAGTCATGACATAAACTATTAATATCACCACAAAAATCCCATGAAATAAAGGAGTATTATGGTTTAGTGTGATAGGTGACAGGAAATATTTTCTACTCCTAGTGTGACATGGGTAGAAAGAAGGTGCATCTAAAAGAGCAGACTCTGAAGTATGTTTGAAAATTGACTTGCAAAAATAAAATGATTTACAAATAACTTTTAGTTACATCCTTTCTATAAAGTAAAACTCAATAATTTCCTTCTGCCATACTTCGTGGTTTGAAACATGCCTCAGAATAATTCATGTTTATTTTTCACATTCACACCACAAATCTATCTGCTTGTTCAGCAAGGGCTTGAGGTAAGTCAGTGTTCAATCTTATACAAAGGTAGAGGAAATAGAAACTTACACTCAACTAGGTAACAAATTTTATGCTGATGATTTCAAATTTGCAAATAAAATGCAATTTCTCAAGTAGCAAAATAAGGCCCAGTGTTGCTTCCTCTATTGTATTTTAAAAGGAGAGCAACATTATTTTATTGTAATGCAAACTTTGATTACATGGTACAATTGACCTTGCAGACTATTTTATTATTTCTAGCTTCCTTCACTCCTAGCGTCCACAGAATTACATTTTTAGCCCTGAGCTGTGTTTTATACATGTTCCAAATCTGTCATTGCTGCTTAACACAACAGTATAAAAATTCTTAGCCACAGGACTTTTCAGATCATGAGTGATGTGGTGTTCATTCTTTTTTTTTTTTTTCTAGTTAAAAAATAAAGCATGAACATGAAAACATTAAGGTTTATTTTTTTAGAAAAATTAGCTTTTATTTCCTCTACTATATTATAATTTACCATAAAATTATAATAAATTTACCACAAAAATATGATTGATTATCCAGTACTCAATCTTTTAACAAGTTAGCAGAAGATAATATTGGTCATCATAGTATTTACCTTTTAAATCTTTTCTCAAAATAAATTCTACTTTAAATATAAATCACAAAACCTGGTTAGTGTTACAGTAAATAGAAGTAGCAATTAATGTTAATAGAAACATAAACAGCTAAAATACTACCCTTTCAAGCTGTTAGTGTAAAAGACCATGTAATAGCCAAGGAATTCCTATAGAAAAACTGCATTTGCTTGCTATTCCCGACTACTTTGGGACTCAACTAGTGAGAAAAAAAAGTATCAAATGGATACCAACCAGAACTTTTGAATTTTCATTGAGTGCATTTTCAAACTCTTAGGAAATGCTATGCATTGCAAAGTGTTAGACTGAGTTTTAATGCTTTTATGAAGAACATCCACATTATAGTAATACTATCAATGTAAATGTCCATCATCTCAAATTTACTAATATATAAATATAGTTTGGCAAATACATACTAGAAATTTTCAATGTTAAGAATAATTGTTTATGTATGTCTATCTTCTTGTAATTAAAAAACATCAATTATACTTGAATTTCTCTCACACTTAAAAAAAAAGCTGATATTGTATATTTAAAAGCTGAAATAACATTTAATTGTTCCATATTTCGTAAAGTACATTTTCAATATGCTTCTAGAACTGTTTGGTTCCTATCTATCTATCTATCTATCTATCTATCTATCTACCTACCTACCTACTAGAGGCCCAATGCATGAAGATTCATGCAAGAACAGGCCTTCCTGCCCCTGGCTGCCAGCACTGCCTTGGCTCCGGCCAAAGCCACCTTTCCACCTTCACTCTGGCCAGAGCTGCCTTCTGCCTCTCGCCTTATTGTGCCGATTTACATATTCCCTCCTTATTGGCTGTGGGAGCCGCCATTTTTATTGCTGAGTTAGGTTCAATTTGCATATTCTGTCTTTATTAGATAGGATGTACTAGAGGCCTAGTTTGTGCACGGGGGAGGGGGTCCCTGAGCCCAACCTGCACCCTCTCCAATCCAGGAGCCATCAGGGGATATCCTACTGACTGCTTAGGCCCTCTCTCCATGGTTCTCTGCTCTCTGCAGGGCCTGGCTACATCACCACAGCTGCAGTGATGAAGCCCCCATACCCCGCTGTCCACTCTCTGTCTGTGGGGCCTGGGGGCTTTGTCATCACCGCAGCCGCATGAATGAAGCCACCATGCCCTGCTGTCCACTCTCTGTCTGCCAGGCCTGGGGACTTTGCCACTGCCATGACGATAAAGCCCCCACACCCTGCTGTCTACTCTTAGCAGCAGTGCTGAAAGGACTGGGGGACTCCAGCAGGGCTGAGGGGACTGGGCGCTGCCATCTTGTGGCTATGGCCACCATCATCTTTGTGATGGCATGAGGGTCAATTTGCATATTCCCTCTTTATTAGATAGGATAGATGGATGATAGATAGATGATATCATCTATATATAGATGATATATGAGATATATACACTGAGTGACCAGATTATTATGATCTCTGAATGCATAATAATCTGGCCACTCAGTGTATAATATATATATATTAGAGGCCTGGTGCATGAATTTGTACATGGGTGGGGTCCAGTCAGCCTGGCCAGGGGAGGAAACATGGATGGTTGGCCGGCCTACCTGCTGGTCAAACTCCTCATTGAGGGGAAAATTTGTATATTAGCATTTTATTATATAGGATATACACTGAGTGGCCAGATTATTATGCATTCAGAGATCATAGTAATCTGGCCACTCAGTGTATATGTGTGGATATATACAGACTAGAGGCCCAGTGACTGAAATTCGTGTATAAGGGGGTCCATCAGTCCGGCCTGCACCCTCTCCAATCAGGGATCCCTCAGGGATCGGGCCTAAACCAGCAGTCAGACACCTTTCTCGCAATCCAGGACCATTGGCTCCTAACTTCTCATCTGCCAGTCTGCCTGATTGCCCCTAACCATTCTCCCCTGACAGGCTGATCTCACTCCCAACTGCCCTCCCCTGCAGGCCTGATCTCACCCCCAACTGCTGGCCAATTTGGTTTTGATTGGTAGGTTTCTATGCCAATCAGCGTCAAAAGCTCCGTCTCCTAGGCAGCCATTGGTTCTTCACAGCACCCACATTTGGTTCTGATTGGTCAGTTCCTATGCCAGTTAGCATCTCTGGGCCTATCAACGGGGCCTAATCAAAAAGACGGGGCTGATCAGCAGCCTGGGTGGAGGCCTGGAGAGAAATGGAGGCCCAGCTCCTGGCCAGACTGGGAGAGAAAGAGAGAGACAAGTGCTAACCAAAAGCTGCCTCAGAGGCAATGGATCAGTTCCTGCTTCTCTCTTCAGGCCTCTCTCTGGCCCTGGTTTGCAGCCCCCTCAGCAGTCAGTGCTGGGGCACTGCGCCTTCAGCGGAAGCAGTCAGCGCTGGGTCACGGCAACCCAGCGGTAACTGCAGGACTGTCTTCCTGTTGGTCAAGACTCCATCGTTACTGGTCGTTACAACCCAGGGTTTTTATATATTAGGATACCTGTTGCTGCTTCCTTGTCTTATGGAAATGTAACTGCACCTGGATTTCTTGTGTTATAGAGATGTACCTTCTCCCAGTCTGTAGCCTTGTTTTTTTCCATGGACCCCAATTCTAAAAATTCCCTAAGCCTGCCTATATTCCCCTAAAATTCCTGTTTTATTAACACTCAACTTTTTTTTCCCCCCAAAATAAAAATAATATCTGCTTGAACTGACCTTCTTGCCTGCCTTACTGACTTCCCAATATAGGCCCAAGTTTGAAATGTGTGTACAATATGTTTTCTCTCTCTCTCTCTCTCTCTCTCTCTCTCTCTCTCTCTCTCTCTCTCTCATATGTATACATAAACAAGAGCTTCATGGATTTAAATTTGCTCTTGACCCACATTTTTGGACGTTAGATACATTTTGAGTTTATTGAACATGTGTTTGGCCATGAGTTTGAATTCAATAAAAATCTGATTTCTAATATCCTTGTTATGTGAGTCTTCCTTTCCACCTGTAGAACTTGATCCAGCATAAAAAATCTGCAGGTCAAGCATTTGTCTACTTCAGTGAAAAGCAGCATCCGTTGTTAGAAGAGGACACTTTCTTTCACTTAGTTTTTCAATTAAGGCTATAAATATCAATTTTCTTCTATAAAAATTGAGAGAAAACAAATGCATAGATATGTTCAACTTGAGAAAAATATTTCACAAAAATTATTTAAAAATTGGTGCCAAATATTTCCAAATACAGACTCACACTTTGATCTTGTGTACATACTGAAACAGGAATTTGGGGGGTGAAAAAGACAGGTTTTAGGAAATTTTAGAAATTTTGGAAATAAAGAGGACCATGGAAGAAGCACAGGGCTCCAGAGCAGCAGAAGGCATATTTCCATAGAATGAGGAAGCTGAAAAGCTGAAACAGGTACATTTCCATAAAATGAGGGAGCTGTGAACAGCAAAAGGTCTATATTTACAAAATAAAGGGAAGGAAGCCCTTCATCCAGGAGAAGAAAGCCCCAAAGAAATAGGAAAATAATAAGGAAGGAGGGGGAGAGAACCTCACATGTGAGGTTCAACCTTTGAGCTCAGGAGTTACTATAGTAATCAGCCCAAGGGAATAGTGACCAGTCAGAGGGGATGTCAAGGTACAAGGATCTGTAGGCTTTATAAGCCATATGAAAAAGGAACTCAGTGGGACTCTGCATCCTCCTATATGGGAGTCTGTGCTGTGAGAATCTTTCCCTTTCCCCACATGGGAGTCTGTAGTTGTTCTTCAATAAATCTCCACCTTTGCTATACTACTTTTTGTCTGTGGATTCATTCTTTGACTCCAGTGAACAAAGAATCTGGTTTCCAGTCCAAAAATTCCATATCAATACTAAATTTTACCTTTTCATTGCTATTTATTTCACATTAGAGGCCTGGTGCACAAAATTCGTGCACTCAGTTGGGGGGGTGGTCCCTCAGCCCAGCCTGTGCCCTCCTGCAGTCCTGGAGCCCTCGGGGGATGTCTGACTGCCCCAGAGGCAGGAGAGACTCCCGCCACCACCACTGCACTTGCCAGCCTGGTTTCTGGCACACTAACCACCAGGGGGTAGCTTCTGCATTGAGCGTCTGCTCCTTTGTGTTCAGTGCGTGTCATAGCGAATGGATGTTCTGCCATTCGGTCTATTTGTATATTAGCCTTTTATTATATAGGATAACTTACACATTTCAAAAACTTACATGGGTCACACAAAATGACTCATTTTTCCCATTGCCTTATACATTTTCTTCTGAGAAGCATCTAACTATGATGTTGTTTATTTATTTAATAAGTTGAAATCCAATATCAGGAAAGCCAAGGATTTATTCTGATAAGTCAGTTCCTCTGCAGAGTGTGGATTTGGGCTCTTGCTTTTTGTTCCTGGGAACAAACAAATAAATATTGACAGTGGCAAAATAAACTCACTTTGGTATTATTGGTGTTTGAGTCTAACATCTTTAAAGGCATATAAGTCTTCAGAGAGTTCAACTTAAATATTCAAAACAAAAGTAAGACTGACTCAACATTGATTCGTTCCCTTTTAGATGACTGATAGCAGAATGTGAAAGAGAACAGCCACTTAGCCTCAAGTGTATATTTTATGCTACTTCAAGGAGACAATAGTCCACAGTTCTTGGTCAAAAATTCTTAAGTCTCAAGAGAGATATAATAGTTAGTTACAAAGAGGTAAGTACTATATACACCAAAACAAAATCTTATATTCTATATCCAGAAAGAAATTTTTTATTTTATTTTATGTTTTTATTGTTTGAAGTATTACAAATAGTAGTACATATGCCTCCTTTTTTTTCCTCATTGACCTCCCCCCGGCCTCCCCTACCCCCCAGTACATGCCTTTACCTGCCCCCCCACCCCCGTGTCTTGTATCCATTGGTTATGCTTATATGCATGCGTACAAGTCCTTCGGTTGATCTCTTACAGCCCCCCTGCCAACCTCCCCTGCCTTCCTGCTATAGTTTGATAGTCTGTTCAATGCTTCTTTGCCTCTGTATCTATTTTTTCCCCATTTCTTTCCTTTAAAAAAGCTTGCCTCTACAGACTAGAAATAAACATATAATAACAAAAAATTTTTGAGTCCCTGTTTCAATGTCCAACAGTTCCTTATGTGTACATGTCAGCAATGATATCTGGATGGTGGGTAGATGGTGGCAATGCAGGTCTGACCCTCTCTGGTTTGGTCCTAGGTAACCTGCAGCAACACACAGCTGCTGACTGCAAGTGTGGCAAGGCTTCATCAGCGTCTTCCATCTCTGGACTGCTTCTCTTCTTGTCTTTGTGGTTGGAGCAGACCTGTCAATTTCTCTCTGTTGCAGGAATCCACATGGTCTTGGAGTTGTTTTCTGAGAAAGAAAATTTGGCAAATCTTACAATACATGATCTTACAGATTTTAAAAGTTTTAGATGTTGCATTGATATTAAGTAGATTATGTGGAAACTCAACCATTTTTTACTATAACACAAATCAGTGTTTGGCATATCATGGTAATGGTTTATAGCATGACTGAATTAATCAAAATCTAATTAATTCATTCTTTTAGTTTTTAAAATATCTGTTTGCTGAAAACTGACCAAATTGCTATAGCATGAATCCAACTAAGTGATCATAATTATCAAATTAATTGTTTTTACACTATCAATATCTAGTTATATTGATCACTTTAATACTGTTATTTGCAGCAGCATTTCTGAATAATAAACACATATCATCGCTTTGTCTTTGATTTGCCTAGTAAAACCTTTCTATACTTAGGAATAACAATAACAAATTACACTTTACATTTGAATTTGAACCCTAAAGCACAGAGTTTATTATTTTTTCTGTCAGATAATCAAACATCAACTGCCTTTACAATAGTGCTTTTTAAAATATATACAGAAAAAAATTATTTCCGGACTAGGGGCCCAGTGCATGAATTTCTGCAACTTGAAAGGAACTGTGGGCCATGAGGCTGCTGTGGGCACAGGGGTGGGTCTCGGGCCATACTCCATGCCCCACCCGACCCTTCCCATGGTGGTCCCTGGTCCCCTGTTTGCCGGCAACCCTGCTTCTGCCACCACTGCTCCCACGTACTGATAGTGCCAACCCCACTCACACCTGCTGAAGTGCAGAGCAATCGGGGCCAGCGCAAGCATCAGGTGTGAGCGGAGCCAGCACCATTAGTGGGTGCAAGTGGCAGCTGCTGCATTGATCACCCCTCAGGAGCAGGGGGAGGTAGAGAAGCCCTCAGGGGCTATTAGGGCCAGCAGCTGCTGCTCACACACCATAATGGTGCCAAGTGTTCGGGACCAGCACTGGGCACCGGCAGTGGGTGTGAGCAGCAGCTCCAGTGCCCGCAGCGGGGCCGGCGCCAGCAGCAGGTGTGAGTGCTAGGCGGGACCGTGGTGTGTGGGAGCAAATAATTTTCAGTAACCACCAGAGACTCACCCCAATGACAGAGACCGGCACCCTGCCTTGGTCTGGTGCCCCTGCTCACCAGCTCCCCCAGCCATGCGGCTGATGCCCGACATGTTCTGTGCATGCCCCTGGTGGTCAGCACATGTCATAGTGACTGGTTGTTTGGTTGTTCGGTTGTTTGGTTGTTCTGCCGTTGGATCTATTTGCATATTAGGGTTTTATATAGAGAGATTATGCAAGAAATACTTTCTCTTATTACCATTAATATTATGTAATTTAGGACTGGCCTTTCTGGCTTATTTAGTAGAGATAAAGAAAACATGAAAACAAAAATGAGGAAGGTTCTTGGTAAGTAAATGATGACCAACCAATTATCCCATTGTATTTAAATATTTAAAATTGCATCATAATGTGAAGGTGCTGATGTCACCAAACATGCACCCCCTGGTGTGCACTGTGAGCTGTCCAGTTGTGGAGAAAGGCCTTATACTTGTGACAATCAAAATCCAGAAAACAGTCACGGATTCTACAAAGAGAAAAATCCAGACAAGAAATGGACAAAGGACTTGGAATATTAATTGAGTTAATTTGTTAACTTAGCATGTTAGGAGAATACTATACATTATACATATAATAATAGGTGTGCCATAAGATAGTCATTGTCTCAGTCTTCCTAGAGTCTAGTGCCTATCTACAACTAAACAGGCAAACAAACAATGACAATACAATAAAATAAATACATTTATTTTAGAAGAAAAAATTGAAGTCTCATAAAAGGGCTGGAGGGGAATACAGATAGTTTTTCAAGAAAGTAAAGAAATGATTTATTATAAGACCTCCTGGTGTCAATATGAATAAATTGAAATGAACAAATAGATAAAACTACATTTTAAAATAAATGTGTTATTTCCCAAGTGTTATTCTAGTTATTTCTTCTGTCTTCCAAGAGTTCACAAAATAAATGGCCGCTGATGTTTCTATGACATCAATCCTTTTCTTAAGAACTAGAAGCTTCTATCAATCTGCACTACTGATTTGATTACATTCCTTTTTCTCCCATGAAGAGGGGAAGCTTTTTGCTGATGACATTGGGCTGTGTTACTTATAGCAAACCTCCTTGAGAGAGTTGTTTATACTCCATTTCCTCTTCACCCATTTCCTCCTGAACCCACTTGAATCAGGCTTTCAAACCATCTTTCCACAGAAACTGCTATTGTCAAGGTAACAAATAACCTGCACATTGCTAAATACAATAGTCAGTTCCCAGTCCTCAGTGTATTTGATCAACACACTGTTGATCAATCTTTCATTTTTGAAGCATTTCTCTGACTTGGCATCTAGAACACCAAGCTCTGTTCTCCTCCCACATTACTGACAATTTCATTGCAGACTATTTTCCTGATTTATCCAGACTTCTAAAGTCTGAAGCGCCCCAGGCATCAGACTTCTGTGCTTTCCTATGTTCTTCTTGGTGATCTCATCCAGACTATGACTTTAGCTGGTCTCTTTTTGCTAATAATACCAAAATGCCTATCCTTTATCCTTGTAGTTGATTAAATTGTCATTCTCCTCTTCTCTAGTTGAGAATTCTATTTCTCCACTTTAAAAATGTCAGATTTTACCAGGTGATTTGTTTTGGCCAATGAAATAGAATAGAAATTATGTTGGTCACCTCTGCAAGCTTTATGAGCAATGCTTAATTTATCATGTGTTTTCTCTCTGCTATGAGACAGGAAATGTGTTAGCAGATCTGCTCTGTCAGCCTGGGACTCAGAAACAAAGCAACATGGAGCAGAACCTCACCAGCTCCAAGGTGGCCATGTAGTATGAGTGAGAAATAAAAATGTGCTTACTGTGGACCACTGAGATTTGGGAGGAACCAGTTAAGTGCTGCAGAATGAAGTACTGTGACTGGGATGAACCCTTTTATTTCCCCATATCTCATGTACTAACTGTTCTCTAAACACCTGCATGTTAATATTTTACATGCCCCAAATAAAGTCTTCATAATTTTCCTCCAAAACTTTTCCTCCTGCAGTCCTCTTTATCTCACTGAATGGTGCTTCCACTCCTGTTGAGCAGACCTTGACTTCTCTGTTACTTCACAGTCCCAAATTATTCCTTTGGCAGGTCCTGTGAACTTCAAAATATGCTATAGTTACATCTATAAGTGTATGACTTTGTTTGACCATTCTTGTTCTAATACAATTGACCATCATCTCTTATTTGAACAAACTACCATAACCTCCTAACTTTGTTTTTTATATTTTGTTTTATTATAGTACATTATTTCTTCACTCAAAAATCTCCACTGGTTTCCATTTCATGTGGATAAAATTTTTCTTTTAAGCATTGTCTAGAGAACCCTACTAATCTACTACCCCACTTTGCTTCCTCCCACTCCCTTACTTTCTCATTTGACCGCAGACACTTGGAAGTCTCTCACAGCCTTCAGGTCTTTTCTCTAAAAGGTCACTGAATTCATAGGGCTGTTTCCAATGACTATATGGAAGTCTAAACTCTGAGTCCATAGGCTGTGCTCCAACTATCCCAATTACCTTTATCTTACTTAATTTTATGCACTTCACACCATAGGAAGTATTACAGATGCACTTGTTTATTGTGTCCTCCCACAAAAGCCAGGATTTTATCTCTTTTGTTTAAAGCTATATCTCTTGTGTCCACATCAGAGTCTGGCATATAGCATGTAATCAGAAATATGCATCAATCAATGCTGTGAAGGTATAGAAAGGTATATAAAGAGAGCTACAGGTCCTGGCTGTCCCACTTACAACATTTGCAACTTTGGTCAAGTAAATTACTTCTGTGCTTTATTATTATTATTATTATTATTATTATTATTATTACTAGAGATGCAATGCACGAAATCAGTGAAAGAGTAGGCCTTCCTTCCCCCAGCTGTCGGCACGGGCTTCCCTTCTGCACCTGGGACCCGGGCTTCCCTGCCAGCCCCGGCTTCATCCGGAAGGTCATCCAGGAGGACATCTGGTCTAATTAGCATATTATGCTTTTATTATTATAGATTATTCTGAGAATAATTGAACCTATCTCATAAGGTTTGTATGAGGAATTTTTTAAATCCTACCTGAGGATAACTTTATTGATTTTATAGAGAGGAAGGGAGAGAGAGAGAGAGAGAGAGAGAGAGAGAGAGAGAGAGAGAGAGAGAGAGACATCGTTGTGAGAGAGAAACATGGATCAGTTGCCTCCAGTATGTGCCCCAACTGGGGATTGAACCTGCAACCTAGCTATGTGCCCTGACATGGAATAGAACCTCCAAACTTTTGGTGCATGGGATGATGCTCCACCTTACTGAGCCCCCCAGCAAGGGCTGTATGAGGATTTTAAAAGAGAAAATTAAATATAGCACTGTCTGGAACATAGTAATGGATCAATACATAATAGCAAAAACTAGATGTATGATTTACTGAAAAAAATGGGAGTGTTTTGAGTACCAGAAATTCATAGGTTTGAATTCCTACTGAGCCACCTCAAACTGAATCATGTGGCATAAGCCTCAGTCTCTATGCCTCCATGTTCTTTTCTACAGGTTGATGATGATAGAACTTACAGAAATGGAGCAATTATATGTATAATGTCCAAACTATGTCTTACACACAGTAGGCATACAAATATTTACTAAAACAAGGACAAGAATTTATTGAGTAACTAATTTGTACCAGCAAATTAGTGTTTTGACAATCCTATAAGGTAGCTATTTTTATTGTTCCTACTTTTCCAAATATGAAAGTTAAATTATAGAGAGGCTTGGGAAATTGTATTAGAGGAAGTAGTGGAGCCAAAATTTGAACACAATTGGTGATATTAAACACTAGTCTGCCCTTCTCTATTTATTTACTGACTCGCTAATTAATAAATATGAGTGTTCATCCTCATAGACGTTAAAACCTGTCTGGCAGAAAGGTGGTACATCTATCAACACAGTTGAGTAAATGGCGATACAGTATTGAGATAACAATTGGAGGCAATAGTAAAAACGTCCTTGTGGCATTTTTGGAATGACTACACCATGAATAGTATTAATAGAGATCATTGAGATTAAAGAGGGAGCGATAAGAGATGTTTTCAAGAAGAAAAAATAATTTGCTTGTGTGTTGACATAAGTAAGGCTTAGAAGGACTCATCTGTGTTGACCAATCATACCGGTACCTTGTATTAATGTTTCTAAATCTTCACCTCATCTCTTGGCCCTTTGTGGAGAGATTATCCTCGAAGGCTCCTTTAGTTATGTGAGAAGAATAACTGTGTTTTAGGGTTGGTCCTGTTATATACCTGTTCCAGCAAAGAGGCCAGTAATGCCTCCCTGAGCAGATGTGAAACACCTGAAGAGGAGCAGTTTGCTTACAGCAAAGTCTTCCTTAACTACACAGACATACCAGGGCATCAGTTTGGTGCAAATGGCAATCTGGGCTTGCCTTGTACCATCCCTGTCTGTTTTGAATCCTTGTTTCAAAAGAGCAATCCCATTGCTGCTGCCCGGAGCGAGGCTGGCCTCTCTGCCACTGTGGCTTCCTAGCCTGGCTCAGACATGCTGCTAAATGCTCTTTTCAGTCTGTCTAAATGAGCATATTCAGTTTTAGCTGCAACCCTTACACTTCTGCCCATAAATTTTTTCATCATGTGTTAAAATATTAAGTAAGTGCCTTAGTCTACACCAGATCGCACATTATTTTTAAAGATCCTTCTTGGGAGCCTTGTACTTGTTAGTATTATGTAACATGCTGAGAATTTCTTCAGGGAAACAAATTGGGTGAAATCTTGGCTTAGTGCCATTTAAGGCAGGTTCAAGAGCTGGAGTGAGCACACTGGTACACACTCACACCTTCCTTCCTGTGTTTCTGTTTTGCAATGTCACATAGCATGCGACTGCCTGGTTATTTGTCAGGAGGCACAGCTCCGGCCTGGACACTCTCTTACTGGGTCACCTCAGTGGCCCCAATGTGCGTACTGAAGAAAGGAGAGACACTGTGTCCTGGGAGCTGGAGTCATGCTAGGAACTCTAGAGGACTTATTTAATCCTCATACTCCTGCTACTCCATTTCACCAATAGGATGGATGCTGTACCTGCGTCCACATACCTGCTGTAAGAAGGTGGGTTAGAAGCTTGGCTTTCTGTACCCTTTGTAGCATCAGTGCTATGTCCTTCTACTCCTTCATGGACTCTCCTTTCTAGCCAAAGCAATCAACCATTGTGCCTATATTTTTCACATCACTAAGCTTTTGCTTGTGAGATTCTTCTGCACATCCATTCCCAAACAATGCCCTTTTCCTCGTATTTCATATTCAGATCCTATAATGCCAGCACCCCCTTCATCAACCTGGAAGCTTTCTCTTATCCCTCTGCCACTCCCGACACTCCTCTCCAAGCATGTGCTATTTCTGTCCTCTGAAGAGCCAAAACACACGTTTACCTGTGCCATCACTCACCATGTACATATTCTACTTTTTTCTATGAGACCCTAAGATCCATAGGACCTTTGATTATTTCCTATACCAAGGCATTATTAATGGAATAATAGGTAATGGATCTAACATCCAATTTCTTAAGTGTTGCATTTAAGGTTAGGCAGGACTAGTGATAGACCCCCAAGATCACATTGAATATGTGGAGTTACATCACAAAGGACAAGTGAGTTTTGATGTCATAATTTAGGAACTGTGAGAGCAGAAGAATAATGCCTTTTCTTTCTCCTTCACCCCCCAAGGAAATGGCAAAACACACAGTTTACCCCACATTTTGCCTATCTATGTACCTGCCACTCGGGGTCACCCATTATATGTGTTTTCTGCAGAGTGATTTTTATATGTCATATCTCAAGACCTGTGTGTATATATTCAATTTCCATATTTTTTGGAAAATGAACTGATAAACCATAATAGAAACAACTTCAGTTTTTTAAATATATATTTTAATGTAGAGAGCAGAGTCATACCCACATAATACTATGCAAAAAAATGCATCAGTTAAAAATACAAATTTTATAAACAAATTATAATTACGGTTCAGAGGATTGAGCAATTCCTCTGGTAAAAAATCATTCATCTATGATAGGAACTCCTTAAGAGTAGAAAAGTTTGAGTTCTACACTGAACAATGGTTAAATTTTTTCAAAAGTAAATATTGTTGAGGGAGGTTTGTTTGCCTAGCTTTAAAATGTTGAAACTGTAAAAATAGATGAAGAATTAAAATAGCTCATTCTCATAATAGTGAAATAACCATGCTAAACAGCATTCCCTTCTTTTCTTTCATGATGCTTTATACAAACATATATATATATATATATATATATATATATTGACTTTGCTACTTAATATTAAGTTAAGATAGCAATATTCTCTACTTATATAATACTTTACCATGTCAGAATATTATGTTTTACTTAATCCCTGATTTTAATGTTTCCAATTTTCTTTTATTATATAAATTCTCCAATGGCTTGTCAGATTAGTTTTTTTAGTATGATTGCTATCAGTCATATTACCATGTGAAATGCATGAACAATTTGAAAGCTTCTGATAAATATCAACCAAATAGCTTTCTGCAGAAATTGTGAAAATGTATAATGATTTTTGAGTGCTGCTTCAGTGTACTCTTACTTGTGTTTGATACCTTTACTTTTATAATGCATCTTTCATGAGTGAAATGTGAATAACATCTTTAAAAACTATGCATTCCATTGATTAGAAACATTAAATAGTTTCCTAATAATTTGTTAGCTATAACATTTTGTCTTTTAGATCTTCTGTTTAATATGATTGTGTTGAGGTTTAAAACTCTGTACTGATTTTTAATATCTTATTATATGATTTCATTATAGATGAAAATACTAAGCCTTCCTTGTATTTCTTTGAAATATGTTTCAGATTATATTGTTATGGTTATCAGATTATTTAAAATGGAGAAAAACAACTTTATGAACCCTTTAATTTTTGGTTTCTTCCATTGCTTTTAAGATGTTAAACTCTCTTAATATATAAAAATCAAATACTTAGTATATAATTTATTTTACTTTTTAAATAATTTATGAAAGTTTCTTTTAGTCTTTGATTCTTCTGAGATTTGCTTTACTGAAAAATAAAGCATATATTATCAAGCAAGATTAATGAATAACCGCCTTGTCCATATATACTCAGATCTACCTTTGGTCTGCCTTGATATTGTCTACGACTGTTATGGGAGAAATGATGTTTACAGAAGATTGGAGAAATACCAAACAACCCCCAGAGAAATGGAGTTACACTGTTTATTTGCCAGCAGGCACAGAGGGAGATGTCTCCCAAATTTCTGAGCAAAAAATGGAGGAAGCTTTCCCTATTTATATCTTTCCATCCCCTTTGTCTCCCAAATAAGGGTTTTTCCAGACCTTTTGTCGATGACTAGCTTACAAGGTCAGACAGTCAAGTTTATCTTCTCTATTATTCAAGCTGCTAGAAAGCAAGGTTAATTTACAGAGTAAGGGGCCATATAAAAATAACAGAGATGACTCACAGAATAAGGGATCATCTAATAGCAGAGAATTTCAAACAGTAGTTTTTTACAAAAATAGGGGTTAGCCTTCTCACTACAGGCCAGAACCAAACTCATTGTATTGTTTGGGCTTTAAAACGTGTTTATTCTCTCCATCCAAGTTCATCCAAGTTCATAAAAACACATGTATTAGTTTCAGTCTTTTAAAATGTATCAGCAGAATTTTGGTTTCCTTATGTAGACATTGTTCAGTTTATCTCAGAGTATTTCGCATATTTTGATGCTACTGCAATTGAAATATTAGTTTACTTAATTTAATCTAAATAATTATTGATAGCATAAAACAAAGTTTTTGAATGTTATATTTATACTTTAGCTTATAAACTTAGCTCCTAATTAGTTCAATTAATGATCTTAGATTTTTAAATATGTAATGTTTTATCCTTCTCACAAATAATTGTTTTTTCTCCTTTTTGTCCTTTCTTGACTCTATAAGCAATAATTCATGAGTAACATGACAATTTTTGATAGCCACAGTTTTAGCTTTGCTCTGATTTTAATGAGAAAGCCATTAATGTTTTACCATTAAGAATGCTGTTGGCTATTGGCTTAAAATAGTCTTTATCATGTTAATATGAGTAGTTAGTTAATGTTTTTCTAACATAAATTCAAGGTATTTTCTTTGGGGACTTTATTGATGTGGTATTCAATGTTAGTAATTTATAATATTAAAATAATGTATTCATTTCAATGATAAATCCTATTTAATAGTAGTAAGTTATTCTGTTAACTTGATCTACTTTTTAAATTTCAGATGTGTTCATGTTTTTATTTATTTGTTATTAAATATATAAATATATAAATCAAATCAAATATTAAGGGAGATGAGAGAGAGAGAGAAACATCAATGATGAGAGAGACTCATTGATTGGCTGCCTCTTGCACACCCTCCACTGGGGATCTAGCCTGCAACCCAGGCATGTGCCCTGACCAGGAATGGACCTTGATCTCCTGGTTCATAGGTTAATGCTCAACCAGTAAGCCATGCCTGATGGGCTGTTCATCTTTTTAAGTAAAAATATTTATTTCATGATCATTGTTTTAAATTTGACGTCAAGGTTATACATTGAATATAAATTATTTAGCTTTCTCTTTACTCCTTTACTTTGGAAGCACTTTTTTTTTCTTCCTTTTTTATGTCAGGAAAGTTAGAAATAATCATTTATAAAATATTTAGGTTCAAAACCATTTGCTAGGGGAATTTATTTTATAGAATTTATTTTATTATATTAAATTAATTTAATAACATTTCTGGCTACCAATTTATTAAAGCATATTGAATAAAATGTACAAAATGGAAATAAATAAGATAAAATCACCTAAATAGTTCTATTATTCTATCTATAATCTATCTATCATTTTCTATTTCTAATCACCTTTCAGTCTGGTTATCTACATATACTTCTATTTATATAAATTGGCATAGTAATTTATATAAACTTTTGCAATTTATTTTTTATTTTACATTCCTTTCAGCTATATTGTCATTGGCATTTGAGTTTAGGTGGAATTTATAGCAATTAATTTATCTTAACTCTACATTTGAGATATTTCAGAGCTTTTTATATCTTAACTTCCCAATATAATTAAAACCCAAATTATATACTTAATTATTTTATTTACAAGTGGCATTAAGTTACCTTTCATTATTATGTTGATTTAATGATTTCACAGCTCTTGCATGAATAAAAATATATCTGAATTTGTGTACAGCATAATTTTTGTCCTTTTCTGAGATTATGTGCTTCTTGATTTGTTTCCATAATGTATAAAATTTCCTCAATGTGCCTACCTAGATATTTATTTCCTTTTATATTGTTTGATCTGATAAATATATTAAAACTACTTGTTCAAGGCTGTGTGTGTGTGTGTGTGTGTGTGTGTGTGTGTTTGGCTTTGATACATTTCTTTGTTATGTACTAGACACAATAATTTTTATAAAGTAACATCAGTATTTCTGCATTCTTTCTGTTTCCTTATATAGAAAGTACAATTATTTGATGCTGAACAAGACTAAATTAGTTCTGAAGTAATCTAAAAACTTAGCATAATGTTCCATAGAACATTCCATGGTACTTTCTTGCACCTTTGATGATGCAAGATGTTTTTCTAATATTTTCTTTTTATATTTATTTGCAAAGTTTTGTTCTTTCTTAGCCTTTAGCCAATATTTTATTTCTTTTGAGATATGGAATTTATTCATCATTCATATTTCTAACAATAAAGAAGATGTAGGAGTTGATTTTCAACTACTCTACTGACCATTTTAAGTGTTGTTAGAACTCTGTTTCAGATCTAAAATTGGAGAACAGAATGATGTGCCCAATTCCTAGTCCTGCCTCAGATTCCTAATTGACATTTATGTCATTACTTTTTCCAGAGCTAACTGCTTCTTCTGTGTCCTTTTCCACTCCTTATAGGTTTCTAATTATGGACAGTAGAACCCTACAAGTCCATCCATCATCTTTCTCCATTAAATGGATTACGTGCTATGCATGAAAACCATAGGTCCTGCACACAAATTATAGAAGGAAACCTTGTTTTTCCTAACTTGCCTTTGCAATGAAATTGTAGCCTTTAAATGAATTTATAGAGTCAGGTACTGAGGATGGGAGGTTGAGCAAGGAAAGCTGGGCAGTAGTATTTGATATTCTGCTGAGTTTTCTGATTTTTGTATAAACTTCTCTATTTAAATTTAAGGATACAGAGTTAGAGAAGGGCTAATACTCCCTTTGAGTGCTTCTTTGTTAGTGATATTCTTCCATGTCATTGAAAAGGTAGTTTATTTTAGGATTTAATTTCTCAGTCTGTCTGATTATTGGCAATTACTTCCCAAACTTTGTCTTAATGCTTTTCTTAGTTTTGATGGTGGTTATGCCCTTTAAACTTTTTCTATATTTCTATAAATATTTTAATAAGGCGGGAGAAGCAAATTTAAGAATGTTAGCTTAATATCATCTTTAATTTCCACCTTATCATATGAAACAATGTGAGCCAAGTCAGAAATGTGAGAACAAGGGGTATTTCTAGGAATTGGCGAAATGTTAGAAATTACACACTTTAACTTTGGATGGTACAGTGTGGAGCTATTAACATTATTTGACCTGAAATTTGACATTATGAAGTTGTATTTAATAGAAATTGGTTGGGCCACATGGTTAGAATTAATCCAATGTGTCAGAGACAATTTATGAGGCATATTGCTATGGTTCAAGTTGGAACAATATCAGACTTACACATTTATGACAATATGTATGACTTAGAAGGTCAAATTGCAAAATGGTTAGTTTTTAATTCAGACTGCCTGTTCACTTAATATTGATTCAGGTCTAGCCATTAATAACCATATGATCTTGGTCATGCCTCAATTTTCTCAGAATGAGGGAAAATTATCAGATGTCCTTTTCAGGGTTGATAAGTTTTCCAGTAATAAGAGCATAGTAAATTTAGGCCATTATCATTTCTCATCTATTATTATTTTCTAGAAAATTATCTTACTATAAGGATCAGTGACAAAGGTAGAGCAACCCCCACAATTTTGTGAACTTTCTACATCTCTAAGCATGTCTTTTTATTTTTCCTGCTCAGCCAGTTAAACTTGGCTAGAAATGGTCCTTAAGTTAGCATCAGCGTGCACCAGATCCCATTTAGTTCTTCATAAATGTGGACATCATCTTAAGTGTTGTCACCTGATATCCCTCCATTAAACAAAATTTACTATATACTGTAGATACATGACTCCTTTTTGTCTTAAAATCTGAAAAATTAACCTTGTGTTTATTTTACAAGTGTTTGACTCTACCAGTGAAATGTTACATTTTTTCTTTTCTTTTTTTTGTGATTTTAAGAGCTTTGATTTCTCAGTGAATCTGTTATGCTAATGAAGTTGTTTTCATTTGTGTATTTTTCACTAACTTGTAAGGATGAGAAGATAAACAGTATTAGTATAGTATATCCTTGTTTAATTATCTATAATAAGCTATTAGAAGGCATAACAATGAATATGCTTTTCCTATTAGAGGTAAGTAGTAAGTTCTTCCTATTAAAGTTACAGGTTAAAATGGCAAAGACATAACCTTGGAACTTCCCTTAATATGTCATTACTTGGAGAGTGATCAGTGAATGTTAGAAATTAAGGCCTATCAACCCTATGAAGCCAAAAATTTATCTTGCCTTTCAACCCTGATATCTGACCCCAGTCCAAGAATTACATTTATTTGGGTATTTTTATTTGTTTTTCTTTCTGTATATTTTATTGATATATCTTTGGGATTATTTTTATTATGCTTCCTGCCATTTTTTGTCATTTATTTTTAAAAACTTTTAAATAATAGTTGACATAGAATATTATATTATTTACAGTTATGTACCCCAGTGATTAGACATTACACAGCTTACTGAGTGATCACCCCAATAAATCTCACACCCATCTGACACCATACAAAGTTATTATAATATTATTGACTACATTCCCTATGCTGTCCTTTTTATCCCCATTACTATTCTGTAACAACCAATTTTTACTTCTTAACCTTGTCACCTTTTTCACCCATCCCCCCAATCCAGTTTTCATCTGGCGACCGTCAAAATGTTCTCTGTATCTATGAGTCTGTTTCTGTTCTGCTTGTTAGTTTTTTTTATATTCAATTGTCAATAGATATGTATTTATTGCCATTTATTTTTTATCTTCTTTCTTCTTCTTCTTAAAGAAGACCATTTACTATTCTATGTAATAAAAGCCTAATATGCTAAGTGTACAGTCAACTGGTCCGCTATTCAATCAAAGTGTAATATGCTAATGATATGCTAAGGCTGCTCAACTGCTTGCTATGATGTGCACTGACCACCAGGAGGCAGACAGTCAACTGGTCAACCAGTTGCTATGACCTGCACTGACCAGTAAGGGACAGGCACTCCAACCCGTAAGTAAGTTAGCTTGTTGCTGGGGTCCGGCCAATCAGGACTGAGTGAGATGGGCCAAACATACCCTGGAGTACTCCCATGATCTCTCCCCAGCTGGCCAACCTCCTGCGTCCCTCCCCAGCCCCAATTGTGCACTGGTGGGGTCCCTTGGCCTGGCCTGCACCCTCTCACAATCTGGGACCCCTTGGGGGATGTCAGAGCGCCAGTTTCGGCTGGATCCCACAGGCCAGACTGAGGGACCCTACTGGTGCACGAATTCATATAATAGTGGTTTGGTGGTGATGAACTCCTTTAGCTTTTTCTTGTCTGGGAAGCTCTCTATCTGAGCTTAGATTAAAAATGATAGCTTTTCTGGGTAGAGTGGCTTTGGTTGTAGATTCTTAGCTCAACATGTTAAAAGATTACCTGTGTCTGTTGCAATTTAAAATGAGAATAACTAATTCATTGCCACAAGAAACGTGAGTGCTTATGCCTGAGATACCTCTATGTCAAGTGTCTCCAGAGCACAATATATCTGTGCAAAGCACGAGAATTCTCAGGGACCATAAACTACATTAGTTCACAGAAGTAATGTTAAAAGCAAAATTAGCTAATATTTATTAAATAGTCATTATATGTCAGAAATTGTTTTAACTCGTCATCTCCATAACAATGAAATAAGTTTATTTTTTTCTTCATTAGACAAAGAAAGAGACTCAATGTCTTATCCAGAACAGGCAAATAGTAAATGGACTATTTAAACAGACATTCTGAATCAGAAGAAGGGCACAAAAGCACTACACAAAACTTACTAATAATTCAAATGTATAAATAGATTTAATCACAAAATGACTCTTTGGAGATGACAGAAATTAAAAAGCTATCAGAACATGGTGAATATTCCATATTATTGAAAACAATGTATACTTAACATGATTTGGCAGTGGAGTGTTCCATGAATTTAAACACATAAAAATTGGTTGATAGTATTATTCAAGTCTTCTATATCCTTTCTGATTTTTCAGTACGTTTAACAATTATTGAGAGAGAAGTGTTGAATCTCCAGTGATAATTATAGATTTGTTTATTTTCTCATAAAATTTGTCTCTTATATTTGAAGCTCTATTATTGAGTTCATATAAATTTGGAATCATGTCTTCTTGAGAAGTTTGTCTCTTTATTTCTATGAAACTTTTCTCTTTGTCATTAGTAATGTTACTTGTTTTGCAATCTTTTTCTATTATTGATTCAGTAACT
Source organism: Corynorhinus townsendii (assembly GCA_026230045.1). Classification (NCBI taxonomy): domain Eukaryota; kingdom Metazoa; phylum Chordata; class Mammalia; order Chiroptera; family Vespertilionidae; genus Corynorhinus; species Corynorhinus townsendii. Next base: position 75,104,450 of record JAPDVU010000008.1, read on the forward strand.
CCAGTTCTTTTTTAATTTTCTTTTCATAGTATATCTCTTAAAATCTTTTCACTATTAACTTCTCTGTGTCTTTATGTTTAAAGTGGATTTCTTATAGGCAGTTAGGCTTTGCTTTTTTATCTAATCTACACTCTAACAGTCTGTGCCTTTTAATTGAAATGTCTACACAATTTATATATATATCATAATTTCTGATTGGGTGGTAATTAAATTTACCCTCATTAAATTTGTTTATGTCTGTCCTTACTTGTTCCCTTTTCTCTCTTTCTCCTGTATTCATATGGATTGCATTTTTTTATGATTTTACTTTATCTTCTCTATTGCCTTAAGCATTATAACTCTTTTTATAATAGTTTAGTGCTTGTTTCAGGCTTTTACTTATGCATCTTTAATTTATCACAGCCTACTTTTAAATAATATAACACACATATAATACAAGTATCTCACCCAGTGTATTTAAATTTCCCTCTCCATTTTTTTTTATGTTATTGTGGTCATACATTTTGCTTCTGTTTATGTTATAAAATCCAAAATACATATTTGCATTAAATACTTAATTACTTCTTAAAATTAATCTTTATTATTGACTGTATTAAATATGTCTCCTCTTTTCCCCATTGACTTCTTCTAGCCCATTCCCAGCCCCTGTCCCAAGCCTTCACCACACTAATGCCTGTGTCCATGAGTTATACATTTATACAGACAAGTTATTTGGTTAATCTCTTCTCATCCATCAGCCCACCCTCTACTGCCTTACTTCTGAGATTTGGCAGTCTATTCCATGATTCAAGTTCTCTGGATTTTTGTTCATTAGTTTACTTTGTTCATTAGATTCCACATATGAGTGAGGTCATCTGACACTTGTCTTTCTCTGACTGGTTTATTTCACTTAGCATGATACTCTCCGGGTCCCTCCATGCTGTCTCAAAAAGGTCCATTCTTACTGCTACATAGTATTTCATGATGTAAATGTACCACAGCTTTTTTATCCAATCATCTACAGATGGGCACTTGGGCTGCTTTCAGATCTTAGCTATTGTAAATTGAAGTGTTATGAACATAAGGGTGCATATAATCTTCCTGATGGGTGTTTCAGGATTCTTAGGATATATTCCAAGAAGTGGGATCACTGGGTCAAATGGCAGTTCCATATTTAATTTTTTGATGAAACTCTATTCTGTTTTCAACATTGGCTGCCCCAATTGGCATCCCACCAGCAGTGTACTGGGGTTTCGTTTTCTCACATCCTTGCCAGAACTGGTCATTTGTTGATCTGTTGATGGTAGCCAGTCTGATAGGTATGAGGTGACACTTCATTGTCATCTTAATTTGCATCTCTCTGATGATTAGTGACAGCATTTTTTCTTATGTCTCTTGGAAATCCTTATGTCCTCTTTGAAAAAGTGTCTATTTAGGCCTTTTGCCCATTTTTTAATTGGATTGTTTATCTTCCTATGCTAAGTTGTATGAGTTCTTCATATATTTTGGAAATTAACCCCTTATTAGATGTGTCATTTGCAAATATGTTCTCCCATTCACTGGGCTCTCTTTTCATTTTTGTTGATGGTTTCTTTCACTGTATAGGAACTTTATAATTTGATGTAGTTCCATTTCTTTATTTTCTCCTTTGTTTCCCTTGACCTAGGAGTTGTATGGGCAAACATATTGCTACAATAGATGTCTGAGATTTTGCTGCCTAAGGTTTCTTCTAAGGTTTTTATGGTTTCATGACTTACATTTAACACTTTTATCCATTTTTAGTTTATTCTTGTGTGTGGTGTAAGTTGGTGGTCTAGTTTCATTTTTTTGCATGAACCTGTCCAATTTTCCCAACACTATTAATTAAAAAGATTGCCTTTAACCCATGCTCTTGCCTCCTTTGTCAAATATTAATTGAGCATGATGAATTAGGCCAATTTTGGGGGTCTGTTGTTTTCCATTTATGTATATGCCTGTTTTTGTACCAAAACCAGACTCTTTTGATTACAGTGGCTTTGTAGTATAACTTGGTATTGGATATTGTGATTCCTCCAATTTTGTTCTTCCTTTTCAAGATTGCTGTGGCTGTTAGGGGTCTTCTTTGACTCCATATAAATTTTTGGAGTATTTGTTCTAGATCTGTGAAATATGTTGCTGGTATTTTAATAAGGATTGCATTGAATCTATAGATTGCTTTGGATAGTATGGGCATTTTGATTATGTTGATTCTACCAATCCATGAACACAGTATATTCTTCCACTTCTTTATATCTCCCTCTATCTATTTCTTTCAAGTCCTGTAGTTTTCTGAGTACAGGTCTGCTTTTACCATTCTTATTTAACACTAGAGGTCTAGTGCACAGATACGTGCACTGGTGGGGTCCCTCGGCCTGGCCTGAGGGGATCAGGCCAAAATCAGCTCCATGCACAGATTCGTCCAGGGTGTGTCTGGCCCAGTCCTGATCAGGGCCTATTGGGACTAGCCAACCAAGGAGGGACTGCTGAAGGTTGGCCAGCCGGAGAGGAACAATGGGAAGGCTCCAGGGAATGTCCAGCCCGTCTCGCCCAGTCCCAATCAGCCAGACTCCAGCAGCAAGCTAACTTACTGGTCAGACCATCTGCCCCCTGGTGGTCAGTGTGCTCATAGTGACTGGTCAAATGGTTGAACAAAAGGTCAGACACTTAGCATATTAGGCTTTTATTATATAGGATAGTACTGTAAGTCCTAGTTACAGCAATCAGACAAGAAGAACACATAAAAGATATCCAAATTGGACAGGAGGAAGTAAAACTCTCATTGTTCACAGATGACATGATATTATACACAGAAATCCTTAAATATTCCACAAAAAATCTACTAGATTTAACAAATGAATTCAGCACTGTAGCAGGATACAAAGTTAAGATCCAGAAATTGATGGTATTTTTATACACCAATAATAAACTCTCAGAATGATAAAATTAGAAAAAAAACAACCCATTAACATTGCAACAAAAAAATTTATGATATTTAAAAATAAACTGAACCAAAAAGGTAATGCTCAATTACTTTAAAAGATATATTAAATATATGTATATATTTATCTTATATTTACCATTTTCAACTATTATCATTTCTTTGTACAAAGTCAAATTACCTTCTTGTATCATTTTTTTCTTTTTGTCTACTCTAAATTTTTGAAAATATTTTTAGTGCAAATTTGCTTATGATGAATTCTTTCAATGTTTGTTTATCATAAAATGTCTTTATTTTGTTTCTTTTTTGAAAGACAGTGAAATTACTTTAAATGATAAATGCATTTAAAAAGAGACATTGTTAAAGTACTCAAATTTTTCACTTAGAAAGTCTGTATATGTAATTATTCTAAGAGTATATTTTTGTAGATTTAAAAAAAGATCTTGTCAGGTTTATTCTTTTTATTTAAAGTCTTTATTTTTGAAAGTATTACATATGTCCCTTTTCCCCCTCATTGTCCTCTCCCAGACTGACCCTGCCTCCAAGTCCTGACCTTCTCCACCCTTCCCCACCATTATCTGTGTCCATTGATTATGCTTATATGCATACACTTTCCTTGGTTAATCTCTTCCCCTTCAATATCCCCAGACCCGCCTATCCTCCCCTGCCTTCTCTTTGAGGTTTGACAGTCTGATTGATGCTTTTCTGTCTCTGGATCTAATTTTGTCCATCACCTTATGGTGTTCACTATATTCCACAAATGAGTGAGATCATGTGATACTTATCCTTCTCTGACTGCCTTATTTCACTTAGCATAATGGTCTCCAGGTCCATCCATGCTGTTGCAAATTGTAAGCATTCTTTCTTTTTGGCAGCAGTATAGTATTCCATTGTATAGATGTACCACTGTTTTTTAATCCACTCATTTGCTGATGGGCACTTAGGCTGTTTCCAAATCTTAGCTATGATAAATTGTGCTGCTATGAACATAAGGGTGCATATATTCTTTCTGACTGGTGTTTCTGATTTCTTGGGATATATTCGTAAGAGTGGGATCACTGGGTCAAATGGGAGTTCCATTTTTAATTTTTTGAGGAAACTCAATACTGTTTTCCACCGTGGCTGCACCAGTCTGCATTCCGACCAGCAGTGTACTAAGGTTCCCTTTTCTCCACATCCTTGCCAGCATTTGTCATTTGTTGATTTGTTAATGATAGCCATTGTGACTGGTGTGAGATAGTACCTCATTGTTTTGTTTTGTTTTTTTATTTGCATCTCTCAGATGATTAGTGATTTTGAGCATTTTACCAAAAGCCTCTTGGTCTCTGTATGTCTGCTTTTGAGAAATGTCTATTTATGTCCTTTGCCCATTTTTTGATTGGATTGGTTATCTTGTTTTTGTTAAGTTGTATGAATTTCCTTTAAATTTTGGAGATTAAACCTTCATCAGATGTCACATTGGCAAATATATTCTCCCATGCAGTGGACTTTCTTGTTATTTTGTTAATGGTTTCTTTTGCTATGCAGAAGATTTTTATTTTGATGTAGTGCCATTTGCTTATGTTCTCCTTAGTTTCCATTATTCTAAAAGGTGTGTCAGTGAAATTATTGCTATGAGCTATATCTGATATTTTGCTGCCTATTGATTCTTCTAAGATATAAACAAGTGGAAGAATATACTATATTCATGGATTGGTAGAATCAACATAATTAAAATGTCCACACTCCCCAGAGCAACCTGTAGATTCAATGTAATCCCTATTAAAATATTAATGACTTATTTCATACACTTTAAACAAACTCTCCAAAAATTCATCTGGAATAAAAAAAAAAAAAGAACCCAAATAGTCTCAGCAATCCTAAGAAAGAAGAACCAAGTTGGAGGGATCACAATACCAGATATCAAGTTATATTATAAAGTCACTGTTTTCAAAACAGCATGGTACTGGTGCAAGAACAGACAAATAGACCAATGGAACAGAACAGAGAACCCAGAGATTGACACAAACCATTATGCTCAAACAATATTTGAGAAAGGAGGCAAAAGCATACAATGGAGTCAAGACAGTCTCTTCAATAAATGGTGTTCAGAAAATTGGACAGATACATGAAAAAAATGAAACTAGACCACCACCTTACACTATACACAAAAATAAACTTAAATGGATAAAAGAGTTAAAAGTAAGACAGGAAACCATAAAAATATTAGAAGGTCTATTATTTATCTGTTTTTAGTTTTATGCTACTAATGTGAATATAATTGTTCTTTAAATTTTCTTTTAACTGGTTATTATTGGATATAAGAAGCTACATTTTGAACATTCATTTTTATGTGCCACTCTTCTTAATGATGTGAGTGAGCCTGAGAATTTTATAAGTATAATGTGGGCTGATGAAAGCAGGGGAACTGACTCTCTCCATGAACCATATCTACCTGTTGGTAGGATGGCAATTCCCATTTCTGGCTGGTTCAAATCTTAGATCTCTGAGCCAGGAACAGGCAACAGCACTAACCAGAGTCTCCCTATTGACTGGATAAGTCTACATTACTTTGTGAGTTAAAATATGTATGTGTCCCCTAAATACCTCTTTATCCAGGTCTATAGAGTATTTTCATAAGATTTAGCAAGATTTGTTCATTTCTTCCCTGGAAGACTTGACCCCAAGTTGTGCTTTTCCCCCCTCTATATCTTTCTTAGTCTTCATGGATATTTCAGTGAAAATGGACCAAGAATAATTTAGGGGTTTTAATTAGATAGGCTTTTATTAGGAAGTCTCAAATTACCATTGTTAGAGTATCATTGAATAAAATAATACAGTTTCAAAGAAAGAGTCAGAACACTATTTTCAATAATTCCATTCAATTAATAGTGACATTTCTAATTCAAGTCAGCCTTTTTTTCTTAGGTGTTATGGATCATATGCATGCTCCTTGCTCTCCTTAGCTTTTATCTTTACATAGAATAATTTCATGACTTACCTCTTTGTGAATATTTCCATGAATACTCAACATAAAGAACTTTCCACTTTACTTGGTTTTCATCATTGTCTTTATTTCTGTATAACCTTATATTGTGCATTGATTTGTCTACTTATATTTATCATGTCCCCCTTCACTAGAACATAAGATCCAAGAGAGCCAAACTTTGTGTGTTTTCTTCACTTTTGCGTTTTTAGTACCTAAAATAGAGTTGGGTATGTAGCAGGCATCCAATAAATGGTTTTTGAGTAAATAAATACATTATTAAATAAAGTTAATATATGTGCTATAATATATTTCATTAAAGTAAAAAAAAACACATTCATTTTTGCTGGGGATATTGGGGTAGAGGGAATGAATATACTGAAAGAATGAGAATGAAATACATTTGAGCAGGACCCTGGGGAATGTAATTTACATGTTAGAAAGAAGTGGGGATAGTAATTTCTTAGGTTGGGTTCCTAAGAAGCTGAGCCTACGGCAAGGACTGAGGTACTGTGATTTATTAAAGGAAAACCTGTAAGGGAGTTAGGGGAGCAGATTAGGGAAGGAACAGTAGCTCATCCGGATGCTTTTTTAACTAAAGTCTAATTGTGACTCATCTATGAGGAGCTCTGTACTGTGGAGTCTCCAGGCATCTGTTGATTGCTAAAACAATTCTCTGGAGAAAGCCCAGGTGTAGTCATTAGTTTCAGGCCCAGCAAGTAGCACCCAGCATGCCAGATAGGTACACTGAAGTGATCTTAGTTAAGAAACAATAGGAGGCGTTTTAGAAAAGAAAAGAAGGAGTAGTCAAATAGAATACTTGATTTTAAATGGCAGTTGGGAATAAACAAAAATTAAACATATGTAACTTGCCCTAATAGTAAATTTATTATTCTTTAAAATATGGCTACAATCTATAGCAACCCAAATTCAGCAGCACATGCACTAGTGAACTAACAAACTAAGTACCTAAGTAACACACAATAAAATAACACTTAATATAGCTGTTTTCTTTTTTGGATAAATCAACTATTTGTGTAGAAATCTAGGTTTTATGGCAGCCCAAGAGTTACACTCCCCTCCTATTTTAATTGAGTTATTTTCAATAGATGCTGTTCTGGAACTCTTTTGAGCTTCTCTACTTATAACAAATTAGAGGCCCGGTGCATGAAAATTCATGCACTGGAAGGGGGTCCCTCAGCCCAGCCTGCCCCCTCTCACAGTCTGGGAGCCCTCAGGGGTGGGAGGCAATCCAGCAATCAGGGGAAGGCAACACCCCATCACACCTCTGTTGCTGACACTGCCGGCAGCACAAGCCTCGGCCGGCCCTTGTTACTTGAGCCTTGGGTGGCCCTGGGTGGCTGGTCAGCCACCATCCGAGGTTTGCCTGCACCTTGGGCCAGCCCTGGATAGCTGGGGTGCTGAGGGGACTGGGTGCTGCCATCTTGTGGCTGTGGGCGCCACCACCTTTGAGGTCAGGGTAGTCAATTAGCATATTCCCCCCTTATTGGCTATGGGCACCATCATCTTTGAGGGTGGGGCAGCCAGTTAGCATAATCCCTTCTTATTGGCTGTGGGCACAGCCATCTTTTCGACGGCATGAGGGTCAGTTAGCTTATTCTCTCTTTATTAGATAGGATGTTAAAAAGTTATAACAGATCACTTAAAAACTGCAATTGGAAATCCCCATTAGTTGATTATTATTTAAAATGCCTCTCATAACTTTAAATAGAAATATATTTAATTTTGAGATATGAAAATTATACCAAACAATTTAAAAACTCACAGTATTAGCAAAAGAAAAAGATTTGAGAAAGTGGGCTACATATTTGAGCCAAAAAGGTAAATCTTGATATGCATTGAGAAGGTGGAAACAATTTTTTTTGTGTGTGTTTTTTGTTTTTGTTTTGTTTTACCAAGAGGACATGAGCATTTCTAAACCAGGGCTCCTAGAAAGAAAATGTCCAGCTTATGATTCTAGCCGATTTCAGTGCAAAGATAAATTGTTATTGTGTCATCATTAAAAGATGCTATCTGGTTAGATGGAATGAGGGATGATGGCTTCACAGTCAACAAATAGTTATCTCCTAGGATTTCTTTTTTCATTTAAATTCTCATGGCAAGATTGTCCTTATCTTCTGTGGGCCTAATATCTACATCTTTTTCATTTCACAGAAATTTAATATTGAAACGCTGGAGATGAAAAGATGTGAAGTTCCAATTAAACTTCCAAATCTAAACCTGTCTGGGTTTATGGTTCTACACGAGGAAAGCAGTTTACAATACCTGCCCAGGTACGACAGGCATGGCAGCCATTACCATCTCAAGTGCCTCAAGCATTGGGATTTCTCTCCCTGTGTCTCTCTCTCCTCCTGCCTTTCCCTACAGCCTCGGTTATTTCTTTGCTTTTCTATACTGAATATTATATTATTAACTTCTTTCATTTAAGTAAAAATTATCATCTGTCACTTACATGAATGTGTGAATATCAGTCAAGTGCAGCACAATGATTAAGTGCCCAAATGCTAAAAGTAGACTATTTACAGCTTCACCATTTGCTAGCTGTGTGACATTGGGAAAGTTATTTATTACACCCCCCTATTTCAGGCTCTAAAAATGAAATAAAGAATGGAACGGACCTCGTGTGTGTGTGTGTGTGTGTGTGTGTGTGTGTGTGTGTGTGTGTTTAAATGAATAAACATTTGTAAAGTGCAGCAAGGGAATTTCCTGCACTAGCATTTTAATTGACTCACTCCTGACTCTTGGAATGTTGTAATTTTCTGTGCATTGATCATTTCAGTTATACTATGGAGTAAGGCGTAATTACATGTGTCAGACCTTAAGTAGGTGCTCAATAAATATTTAATAAATGAATGGACACACATACACAAATAAGCCTACCTATTGTTCATCTGGGAAAGCTACAAAAAATGAGTAAGATCACTTCTGATTCTAGAATTATTCATTCACAAACATTTTTACGTAGGTTTCACATTTCACCATCATACCCATCACTATTCCGTGACAGTTATTGATTGGGTAGAAAATAATTTAGCAACTTGTCTATAATCCATTTATTCCCTTTCTCTGGAAAGCAGATAGTAGCACCCAAAGAGAAGGAAGGAAAAGATGGGGGGGCAGGAAGAAAGGGTAAGAGAGAGCACTTTCCTCTCTCTTGTCAAACTGCCCCTCATGTCTTGGCATCCTCACCCTCATTACACTTCAGCTAACACAGTTCTCAGTCAGCCTGGAGAGGCGAGTTCATTGACCTTTTCTTTGCCAGTACATCCAGCCCAGTGTCCCTGAAAGAACACAGCATTTTGTTCACTCGGCCCACCCAGATAGCGCTTTAAAGCAAATCACACATTCCTCTGTTGAAGTAGTAGATTTTTCTGTTTGTTTTGAATGCTCACCCAAGGATATGTTTTTATTGAATTAAGAGAGAGAGGGAAAAGGATGGAGAAAGTGGGAGGGAGGGAGGGGGAGAGAGAAAGAGAGAGGGAGAGAGAGAGGGGGAGAGAGAGAATCTATGTAAGAAAGAAACATGGATTGGTTGCCTACCATACATGCTAGATCAGGAATTGAATTGAAACCTTTTGGTGTAAGGGACGGTTCTCCAACCAATGGAGCCGGTAGGCCAGGGTAAGGTAGACCATTGGAGCTGAAGGAGATCTACCAAATGGGAAACAAATGGAGAACTCCAGAGAGCATTTCAGATCAAAACCATTATCTCTGTTGCAACAACTGTGGTTAAATACAGGCAAGAATGTGCCAAAAAAGTAAAAACCAGGCATCTGTCTTTCTCCTTAGAATTTCCTTCTGCCTCTCATACAATGCCGACACCTGGGCTGATTGTTCTAGGCTGAGAAGGCTGTGAGTTTGTGGCTCCACCAACTGAGCTTCCATGCAGACATTAAGAAAAGACATTCTATTTCTTTCTTCCATGAGTATGCACTGTGTGTGTGCGCATGTGTGCGTGCGTGTGTGCATGTGTGTGTGTGTGTGTGTTTGTGTGCTGTGGGGATGCTTGCACACATGGCATGTGAACACTGACTACTGTGCTCTGTATTAGCTCTTTCACTTACTGGAATGGTGAAATGAGAGATTTCAACCTGGACATTAGGGAGATGTGAAGCAGATGTTTTTGCTGACTTTAGTTTAAGGGTTTATTAAGGAAAAAAATACAGCATACAGGAGTTCTATATTGGGCTTTGTGGTCAAATCACCAGTTAATGTCAAGGTTTACTTTACTCTTTTCCTATTATTTTCTACACATATGTATTTCTTCTGGAAACCTGGCAATTAGGAGAGCTGGTTGGATCAGGGCAAAATTTAAATAGTCTTGCTTCTCTATATAAAACCCACTGTCATATAACACTTCAATGGTATTTCAATGCAACTCTTACTTCTAGCAAATACTTCTTAGAATTTCTTGAACATGGTCTTAGGGATGTTTTCTTGCCTCTTCTTTTCTCTAAAGGTAACCCAGAAGGTGGATTCATATTATAAGTGTTCCCTAAAGTCCCAATCTTGCCCAAACCAGTCATTACACAGGGCAATAGCAATGAATTCACGAACAACAGAAAAGCAGTCAATGAAAGTAAACAGTCTGGACAGGACAACAGAGAAAGGTTTACAACTTATGGCATAACTATAGTGACTTATTTCCTCCCATGCTGACAGAAAGAATGTGTCTAGAAAGCGGGGCTATAAGTTATCCTCAAACCTTTGTAAGTGGTTAATATTTTAATTTCCCTCAACACCCTGCAGCTTGAAAAACATGGTTTTCAAGATTGACTTTTGTTCTGACTTATGACCAGAAAAGGACATGCTATTGTTACATTAATAGAAAAAGTCCAAGTTGAGTTTGGAATGATTAAGAACCAGATCAAGGAGGGAGTCCCCAATGTATTTCACTAGTATTAATACAACAGATTTCCTCATAAATCTCCTCTGCTTCTATTTGGATTTTATAGACAGGCTTAGTCTCCAGGGTTTCATCTCAATGAAGGTTTAAGTTGTCTCATTTCCTCCTCTGTGGGAGAATTTCTGTTGGTTATCTAGATTTACCAAAACATCTCTTTTAGAATGATAGCCCATACTTTCATTTGACACTTAAAATGCTTACTGCTAAAAGAAATGGTGGAGGATTTTCAGCTGACTGTAATGTGAATTTGACTTTAGAGAGCTATGAAGGTTTAATGTCGATTACCAGAGCAGAAAACATCAATAACTGAGGTTTGAATGTAAAGGAAACCCTCAAAATTAGATGAGCACGCATACATAAGAGTTGAAGAATTTGAACATAGAAACTGAAAGACAACTGTTTAGCCTGTCTAGGAATGTTTCCACTGTGCAGAAGTAGCAGAAGGATAATCCTCATGGCCCTGTAGCCTATGGGCTGTTGTCGTTAATGAGAGCTGTGAATAACAAAAGAATATCACTTCATAAACTGGAGCAGAACTGATTTTCATTTATGAGTTCTTTCCTAGAAAGCCTGGGATTTAGAAGTGAATTCCCACGGGTTATTATGAAAGCAATTTGCATAGGAATTGAACAACTCTCTAGAGGTCAAGTAAAACAAAATGAACACACATCAGGTAAAATCGTAAGATGACTATATGTAATGTTGTACACAGTACCTAATCAATTATCTGTAGAAAAATTTACTTACAACTTTTTCTGAGGTGAAATTCAAGCACATTTTAAAACATTTCTAACATAATTTAAAAGTGACATTACTTTTTGTTACTAGCCAACCTATTTCACATTGACTATAATTTTCCATTACCATCTTTAGGCATCACTTGTTTATAAGTGTGTCCTGAACACATAGTGCTTTTATGGTCAGTCCCACCCCATCTCCACAGATAAAATGTGGTAAGCTATGTGGTCTCTATTTTATAGCTATGATTCAAAACAGTCACATGAGAACCAAAAAGGAGAATGATTAACAGTAATTTGATATTGCTAAAAATATTGGTGTATAAAAAAGTCATAGGTTTCTGGGTGTTAATTTTATATCCTTCTACATTGCCTAATTTATTTATTAATTCTACTAGTTTTGATGGAGTCTTCAGTGTTTTCTATGTACAATATCATGTCATCTACGAACAGTGACAGTTTTAATTTTTTCTTTTCCAATTTGGATGCCTTTTATTTCTTCTTCTTGTCTGATTGCTATGGCAAGTACTTCCAGTACTATGTCAAACAGGAGTGGTGAGAGTGGGCATCCCTGTCTTGTTCCTGTTCTTAGGGAAATGGTTTTAGATTTGTCCATTGAATATGATGTTGGCTGTAGGATTGTCATATAGGCTTTTATTATGTTGAGATATGATCCCTCTATTCCCACCTTGCTGAGAGTTTTTACCAAAAAAGGTGTTGGATTTTGTCAAATGCTTTTTCTGCATCAGTTGATATGATTACGTGATTTTTGTCTCTCAGTTTGTTTATGTGATGTATCATGTTTATTGATTTGCAGATATTGTACCATCTTTGCATCCCTGGAATAAATCCTACTTGGTGTATGATCTTTCTAATGTAATGCTGAATCTGATTTGTTAGAATTTTGTTGAGAATTTTAGCATCTGTGTTCATGAGAGTTATTGGCCTGCAATTCTCTTTCTTTGTAGTGTCTATATCTGCTTTTGGGATTAGGGTGATGCTGGCTTCATAGAAAGAACTTGGAAGTGTGCCTTCCCCTTGAATTTTTGGAATAGTCTGAGAAGGATAGGATTTAGTTCTTCTTTTAATGTTTGGTAAAACTCTCCTGTGAAGCCATCCAGACCAGGGCTTTTGTTTGCTGGGAGATTTGTTTGTTTGTTGTTTTTTGTTTGTTTGTTTTTTATTACTGGTTCTATTTCCACAGTAGTTAGTGGCCTATTCAGATTTTTTATTCTTCCTGATTGAGTTTTGAAAGGTCATATTTTTCTAGGAATATGTCCATTTCCTCCAGGTTGACCAGTTTGTTGGAATAGAGTCATTCACAGTATTTTATTATAATGCTTTGTATTTCTGTGGGGGATGTTGTTATTTTGCTTCTTTCATTTCTGAATTTGTCTATTTGAGTCTTCTCTCTTTGCTTCTTGGCAAGCCTGGCTAGAGGTTCAACAATCTTGTTTATCCTTTCAAAGAACCAGCTCTTGTTTTTTTGTTTGTGTGTTGTTGTTTTTTTTGTCTTTTGTATTGTTTTTTTCTGGTCTCTATGACATTTATGTTTCCTCTGATCTTTATTATTTCCTTTCTTTTGCTCACTCTGGGCTTTTCTGGTTGTTCTCTTTCTAATTCTTTTAAGTTGTAGAGTTAGATAATTTTTACCAGCTTTTCTTGCTTTTTTTTGTTTGTTTGTTTTTTGTTTTTTTTTTTTGTTTTTTGAAGTAGGCCTGTAATACTATGAACTTCCCTCTCAGGATTGCTTCACTGTGTCCATAGACTTTGGACTGTTGTGTCTTCATTGTCATTTTTTCCCTTTTTTGATCTCTTTGTTAAACCAATAATTGTTTAATAATATGCTATTTAGCTACCAAGTGTTTAAATTTTTTTGATTGTTTTTATTGTAGTTTATTTTTAATATCATTCCATTGTGGTCTGAGAAGATGCTTGATATAATTTCAATCTACTTGAATTTAGAGAGACTTTGCCTATGACTCAATATGTGGTCTATCTTTGAAAATTTCCCATGTGCACTTGAGATGAATGTATATTCTGTAGCCTTAGGGTGAAATGTTCTGAGGATGTCAATTAGTTCTATTTGAGCTAGTAAGCCATTTAGGATAGAAGTTTCTTTGTTGATTTTTTGTCTAGAGGATTTATCCAGTGATATCAGTGGGGTATTAGAGTCCCCTACTATGATCATATTGCTGTTGATCTCTCCCTTGATATTTTCCAGAAGTTTTTTTATGCATTTGGGTGCTCCTGCATTAGGTGCATATATGTTTACCAGAGTTATTTCCTCTTGTTGTATCAATTCTTTTAGTATTATGAAGTGGCCTTCCTTATGTCCTGTTATGGCCTTCACTCTGAGGTCTATTTTGTCAGATATAATTATTGCTAGCCCTCCTTTTTTTGTTTCCATTTACCTGGAAAATATTTTTCCATCCCTTCACTTTCAGTCTATGTGTGTCCCTTGTTCTTGTAGATAGCATATATATATATATGGGTCATGTTTTCTTATCCATTCAGCCATTCAATGTCTTTTGATTAGAGCATTTATTTTGTTTATATTTGAGGTTATTATTGATAGGTACTTGTTTTTAGTCATTTTTGTTTTTTGTGCCTGTGTTCCTTCTTCCTTTTCTATGTATTCTTTTTACAACAGTCTTTAGCATTTATTGCATTGCTAGCTTGGTAGTGATAAATTCCCTTAGTCCTTTTTTTGTCTGCAAAGCTCCTGATTTCCCCTTCAATTTTGAAAGATAGCCTTGTTGGATAGAGTATTCTTGGATTAAGTCCCTTGCTTTGCATCACTTTGTATATTTCATTCAATTCCTTTCTGGCCTGTTGTGTTTCTGTTGAGAAATCATTTTATAATCTAATAGGAGATCCCTTGTAGATAACTGTCTCTCTCTTGCAGCCTTTAAAATTTAATCTTTGCCATTAACATTTGCCATTATAATTATGACTAGAGGCCTGATGCATGAAGATTTGTGCAAGAACGGGCCTTCCTTCCTCTGGCTGCCAGCACTGCCTTCACTCCTGCTGCAGCTGCCTTTCCGCTCTGGCCTGGAGCCACCTTTCCCCCTTCCCACGCTGCCCAGAAGCTCAGAGAGGCTGGGGTGGTGCATCCTGCCATGCCCCTGGCCACTCAGCGCCTGTGTATGCAAATTAACCTTCCATCTTTGTTGTGTTGATTTGCATACTCACTCCTGATTGGCTGGTGGGGTCACGAAGGTACGGTCAATTTACATGTTTCTCTTTTATTAGTGTAGATGTGTCTGGGTGTTGATCCTTTTGGGTTCATCTTATTTAGACTTTCTGTGCTTGAGTGAGTTTTTTCTTCCCCAAATCAAGGAAGTTTTCTGTCATTATTTCTTCAAATAGGTTTTCTAATCCTTGCTCCTCTTCTTGTCCTTCTGGCACCCCTATTATATGAATGTTACTTCATTTCATGTTGTCCCAAATCTCCCTTAAGCTCTCCTCCTGCTTTTTAATTTTTTCCTCCAATTTCTGTTTAGATTGAGTATCTTTTCTGCCCTGTGTTCTAATTCACTAATTCAGTCCTCAACTTATTCTAGTCTACTGTGGAAACCTTACATTGTGTTTTTTATTGTAGCTATATCATTATTTATTTCCCCTTGATTCTTACATAAGTTGTTGATTTTCTCATCCATCTGGTATAGAAACTGTATAACCCTTACTCTGAATTCTGTTTCTGACATATTGCAGTCCGTTTCATTTAGAATCTTTTCTGACAAGGACTCCTTTTCTTTCCTTTGGGAGTTGTTTTTATGTCTCCCCATTTTTGCTTTCACTGAAGGAACCAGAAGCTGAGTCATAGGGGGGTCTATGGCTGCAGTGGCAGGCTTTACAGGAGGATTTCACAGTCTTGGGGCCCAGGGCCAAAGTGGTAGGCTGGTGGGAAGGGAGCATGTTCTGGAACTCACAGGAGCCTGTAGCCAGGGAGACTGCAGTCCTGGTGTCCATGGATCTACAGCTGAGTTAGCAGGTCTTTGGCCTGGTTTGGGGTGATGTCTGAGTCCAGTCTGGGTGGTGGTGCGGCTGGGCTCCTAGTAACAGCAGCTCTCCCCTTCAAGATAGCATGGTTACTGTGTCAACACCAGATGCCCCAGGGGTGATTGTGGTGGTAGAATGGGCTCCCCATCTAGGAGAGCCCAGTATACCAGCCCCCAAAGCCCTGCAGAATCTAACTGTCCCTCACTCAAACACACACCTACATCCACACACCACACACATTCACACACTCCCCTTTCACTCCCTCACTAATACACTCTTCCTCACTGCCATCCTGCTGACCACTATCTTGACCCCACACACAAGTTTTATAGCCCAAGACCATCTTCAGCAAATAGGAGACAAGTCTTGTGGAGCAGAATAATGCATCTCAGGATGCAGACAGATGTCCTAGAGAACACAGAAGTGACAGAGTCAGGATCAGCACCCATGGGCTTTGCAGTTGACCTGGAGATGTGCCTCCAGACGACTATTAAAGTGGGGTGAACTGTGCAGCTGCAGTGGGGTTAGGGAGCAGGTCCACCCAATTCTCAGCTTGGCCAAGGGCTCTCTCTGCTGTAGTGAGATCCCTTAGCTGGAATCACACCCCTCCTGAGGCAGCCTGGACCTGGTGAGTGGGCCCCGTAAGGTTATGAAGGTCACTCAGGACACTCTGATGGGCATATTTGATCCAGTGCTTCCTGTGAGGTGGCCCTGGGCTTCATTAGGTCTGCACCACAGCTGTACTTCTAGTAGTAGTTCTTTATAGATTTTTTTTTTTTTGCGGGGGGTGATTTAGAGGGTTTTATTCCAGTTTTCTGGGAGTTTTATCATAGATGAGTATTGTAAAATGTTTTCTCTCATTATTGAGAAAATCAGGTAATTTTCCTTTTTTAGTTTTTTTAACATGGTGTATTACATTAATTAATTTTATATATTAAACCAGTCTTGCAATCCTGAGATAAACCCCACCTTTATCAAGGTACATTATCCTATTCCTATATTGTTGAATTTGGTTTACAAAAATTTAATTAGAAATTTTATGTCAATGTTTCTCAGACATATTTGTCAGTCTCTAGTTTTGTATTACTATTAGGCTAACTTAAGTCTCATAAACTGAGTTGGAATATGTTGAACTATCTTCAATTTTTTTGGTAGAACAGGTTTTTGGTTTTGTTTTACACCCCCTATAGCTTTCTTTGTGGGAAGGTTTTTAAATACAAATTTAATTTTTTAAAGAGATATTTGGGTTTTGACTACTCATATCTTCTTGAGGGAGCCTTGGTAATTTTTGTCTTCCAAGACATTTTTACATCTTACTTAAGTTATCAAATTCATTGGTCTCCAATTTTATAATATTCCTTTGTTACACTTTTAATATTTGTGGCATCTGTGATCATGATTCACTTTTATTCCTAATACTAGAGGTGTGGTGCATGAAAATTCATGCACAGGAGGGGGGGTCCCTCAGCCTGGCCTGCTCCCTCTCACAGTCTAGGAGCCCTCAGGAATGGGAGGTGACCCGGTGATCAGGAGAAGGCGATGCTCCCATCACATCTCTGCTGTTGCCACTGCCAGCAGCACAAGCCTTTGCTGGCCCTGGTTATCTAAGCTTCAGGCGGCTCTGGACAGCTGGGCAACTGCCATCCAAGGCTTGCCTGTGCCTCCAGCCAGCCGTGGGTGGCTGGGGGGCTGAGGGGACTGGGGGACTCCAGAGGCTGGTGCGTGGAGCAGCTGGACCAGTCTGAGGGCAGGCCCGGCTGTGCTGCACACCTGCTGTCCCAGCAGGGCTGAGGGGACTGGGCATTGCCATCTTGTGGCTGTGGGCACTGCCATAATTGAGGGTGTGGCAGTCAATTAGCATAGTCCCTCCTTATTGGCTGTGGGTGCCAACATTTATGAAGGAGTGATGGTCAGTTAGCATATTCCTTCTTTATTAGATAGAATTGGCAATTTGTGTTATTTATTTATTTATTTATTTATTTATTTATTTATTTATTGTTCAATTTGGCTAACAATTCTTTCATGGTTTTATCAAAGAATCAGCTCTTAGGTTAATTTTTTTTTAATTTTCCTGTTTTATAATTTCTAATATTATTTTCATTATTTACTCAGTTTGAGTTTAACTTGCTCTTCTGTTTTTAGTTGTTTATGTTAGAAACTGGCTCACTAATTTGGAAACTGTCTTCTCATATAGGTTTTAAGAAGTACCATGTGTACTGCTGTAACACTGGATGTCTGATACTTTAATGATGCAGTACATAAATATTCTTCTGCTTTCACTTGACCAGAATCCCATAGTTCCTGGTACAATTTGACCTCTTAGATTTTTTTGTGCTCTAAATCTCAAGGCAGTTGATGTCTGGTAAACATTGAATAGTCTACTCTTAACCCTTAGATTTCTGTCTCCCTTCCCTACCTGCTCATCTCCTTTTTCACCAGTAACTTTCCCCAGAGATTATAGCTGCTTCAACTGGTTGCATCTATGATCATTTAACAGCATTTACTGCTCCATTTCCATTTCATTGTGCTATATTCTGGAAATTGTTCCCAATGGGCCATGATGTTCAGGTGGCTCATCTTTTGAGTTTTTCTTCTTTCAAGTATTGGTGTGCTGAACTTTTCATTTTCCAATATTGAAAAACAGTGATCTTTTATATTTATCTACTTTTATGCCGAGAGAGAGAGAGAGAAAGAGAGAGAGAGAGAGAGAGAGAGAGAGAGAGCGAGAGAGAGAGAGAGAATGAAAACATATGCTTATTTTCAAGGATTATTATTCCAGTCTATCTGGTCACCTAAATGAGAAAAACAGTTCAGAATGCCTACATTTCCTGGTTCTGTGCCAAAGAAATTATACCATATTTGAGTGTTGGAGTAATTTTGACAATTCATCAAATAAATGTCTTCATTATTAATTTATTTTTAGTTGATCATTTTATGCTTAACTTTCCCTATGCTTAACTTCACACACATTGTAATTTAAGCCCTTTGGACTGTGCAATATATCTTTATTGACACAGGTTTAAACTGTGATAGTGCAGTTTCAATTCAAATGGCACAGAAAAATCTTTTCATCACCCTTTCTTATACTTTGTCTCCAGTGTTTATTGAATGTGAAACCCCAGTGACTATTTTATGTGTTTGAGAAATGCAAATTGTAGATGATTTCTGGGCAGAAAATAAACTGCACTGTATAGCTCCATTAATTAAGGCAGCATGACATTACAGTTTCCATGAAAATACAAATGAGTTGGGAAAAAAAAAGAGATTGGCATTTTAATGGGAGTTCAGAATCCTCTACTTTTTCAAAGTCCAGGTAACTGAATTGGGGGTCAAAGTTGTAAAATGGGGGGGAACAGAAAAAGCAACAGAAAAAGAAGATCGTGGCTTCGGGTTGATGATTACTAATAAAAACATAATCAGTATTTATTTAGGCTCAATACTATTTTAGACCAAGTATTAAGAACTCTTGTGAGAGGTTTTATTAAACTTGACTCCTAAAAGTAATAAAGGTAGACCATGGGTGGCTGATTAAAATAACTGTAAAAGCCTCTCTGTGTCTAATTTGAAAATTTTATATAATTTTTCTAAAGCCAAAGAAATTTTGTTAAAAATGTCACTTTGGAGGTAAGAAAGGGGTGGATTCAAAATTGTGTTCTAGTATTCATAACAAGTGTTATATTAGGCAATTTACATTTGAGCTTCAGTGTCTTCTGTAAAATGGATGTGATAGCATAAAGGGTTGTGTTAGGAATTAAATGAGATAATTTATACATTGTGGGCATGGTATCTATCACATAAAGAGCATCAGACAGGAATACATTATTATTTATTACTAGTGGCCTGGTGCACGAAATTTGTGCATGGGGGGGGGTGTCCCTCAACCCAGCCTGCACCGTCTCTAATCTGGGACCCCTTGGGGGATGTCCGACTGCCGGTTTAGGCCCAATCCCACAGGGCCTAAACCGGCAGTCGGATATCCCTCTTGCAATCTGGGACTGCTGGCTCCTAACCACTTACCTGCCTGCCAGACTGATTGCCCCTAACTACCCTGCCTGCCGGCCTTCTCGCCCCCAAATGCCCCCCCCTTGCCAGATTGATTGTCTCCAACTGACCCCCTTTACCGGCCTGATCACCCCCAACTGCCCTCCCCTCCTGGCCTGATCACCCCTAACCACCTCTGCCTCGGCCCCTCCACCATGGCTTTGTCCGGAAGGATGTCCAGAAAGTCTCCCTGTCTAATTAGCATATTATACTTTTATTAGTATAGACAACCATTGCTGTAACCATTATCACCACAGTCAAGAAATCTATACTGAAAGTTGGTTATCTCTGTGATTATTTAACAAGAAAAGAGGATATAATGATGCAAAGTTAAGGTGTTCTTAGATGAGAGACACAGGAAAAAACTTAAGCTCTTAAAAATAGTCAATATGTGGAAATAGACTGAGAAACTTGGCGCACTGACAGTAAGTATGAAACATGGAGAGCATCATATAGGGTCAAAGCTGTAATATATTATCATGACTGCATTTATCTTTTTAAAAGCCAGTTGGGTTTTACTTAGTTTTTAGATAAAGAAATTAATTATCTCATACTTTCTCTTCGTTATGCCTATTTAGGTAGAAAGAAACAAGATGTGTTATGTTTGAAAAGAATATGGAAGATTATTTTATGTATCAGTAATAAAAATAACATCTGAAAGTTAATCTATGCATTTCTAAAATTAAAATCAAATTGAAGGGTGAATGAAAAGATGCAGCACTTTTGTAAAGAAAGTTGGCATTCTCTACAATGAGAGGCAAAGTCCCCATACCATGTGACTTAGATTATTGCTGGGAGCCCATTCTGCAAAAGCTATTCTATATATGGAGGAATCCATATACATTAATGCTTTTAATCTCAGTATTATTTGTTATATTAGACTTCCAATTTATACTAAATATACAAGAAAATTATTGATAAACTATTAAATATTATTTATAAATCAATTTATATCATTAAACTATGCATAATATAGAAATAAAACAATCTTATATATTACATTTCAGATGCCATATTTATAGAATGGTTATAATAACATAAAAGAAATATGGAGTTATAAAAATAGAAAAATTCATTAATATGCTAGTAAGTTATATTCCACATATAGAGAGATTGGGATGATTTTTTTACTTTCTCTATTTTGTTTTATCTAAAATTTTTAATAATGGAATCATTCTTTCTTATGAAACAAATGTTTTCTCCTATGAAAACACAAATTATTTAACTTGAAAATAAAGATTGATTGTGCCTTTTTAGAAATACTTATTTAACATACACACATGCCCTAGCCAGTTTGTCTCAGTGGACAGAGCATTGGCCTGTGGATTACGGGGTCCCAGGTTTGATTCCGGTCAAGGGCACATGCTCGGGTTGCAGGCTCGATCCACAGTGGGGGGCATGCAGGAGGCAGCTGATCATGATTCTCCCTCTCCCTCTCCTTTCCTCTCTGAAGTCAATACAAATATATTTTTTAAAAAACATGCTCAAACATAGCTTTAATACATTATAGATTTTCTGATTTAGGTGAAAGTTAATACAATTTGGATTCTAATCTGACGCTTGTTGCACCTAGACTCTTCTGCATAATCTATCCCTTTATAGCTGGACTTTCAGCTTCAGCACATCTCATGAAATGGTTATCACGACTCTTTTCAGTTCATCTTTCAAAGTGCTGACATTATTTTTTCTACTGTTGATGCAATATCAGCCTTCCTATAGATTACACTCATACTTTTTGAGATATAATCCTTCTTGTACATGGCAATCTTCCAAATGCATAAACACACTAATAACACAAAAACAAATCAAAACAGAAGGAAAACACCCAGATTCTGATTTACTTGGCATTTATCTTTTCAGTATTTTTGTCACACCATTCAACATGCATTGGCAATTTATTTCTATTCTTCTTTATAGTTTATCACTCAGATTTGAATACATTTCTGTAGCTTTTCTCTCACTACCTCAGAACAGAAAGAGGCTATCATCTTTCTTTCCATTAATGAAGCTTAAACCCAGTTGGCTTCATTGGAAAAACATTTTAAAGGGGCATAATTTGCAAACAGAAATTACCTTTTAGTTTTAAGCTTGATCAGAACTGACTTTAATGAAAAATAAAATAAGTCCCCATGCTTCCCATCCTCTCAACTTTCAGACAATCAATGAAACTACCAAAAACACCCCACAAAACAAACATGCATTCCACTCAATAAGGTGTTAGGAAATCAATACAAGCAAATAAAACTTACTTTATGGGAGTGGAAACTTTCACTCTATTTAATATAACTGCTTAATCATATTGTGCACTCCATTGTTAATACGTCTTGACGGAAAGGGAACTGCATCCAAAGTTTCTCTTGGCTATGTTTTCATATATTTCTTAGGGCTAAAAGTCTGAAGATATTTAAAATACTTTTTAAAAATTATTCTGACCAAAAGGTGCATTACTTATTGATTTATGCATACGTAGTTTATTCAACTTATTCCTTCCTTAGTGAAGATGCTCCCTTGAATTATGGTTGACATAAGTTGATTTAAGTAAATACTTCACAAGTGATATTTTTCAATTCTCTTTCCGTTTTCATTGATGACTTTTTCTTGGGTGAAATTTCTAGAATGGATATACCACATGCAGTGCATAATTGTTCTAGTGCACATCAATAAATGGTTCAGAAAGTTTTTTCAAGTAAGTCACATTTATTTTTAAAGCCAAGTCATTCTTATAGTTTTAGGTTGGTCATTTTTCCCATCCTATATAAGAAAAGGCTAATATGCAAATTGCCCCTCCACCTACCAGGAGTTCAACTGGAAATTCAACCAGGGGGCAGGGATGGCCAGCAAACCACCAGTGGCCCCTCCCCCCAGCCAGCTCCACCCCTAATCGCTCCCCCCATCCCGATCAGGGGTGGGGTTGGCCAGCCAACTGCCTGCATCCCCTGTTCACAGCTGGCCGAGACCAATTGGCCTCGATCAGGGAGGACTAGCCATACCCTACCCATGCACGAATTCATGCACCAGGCCTCTAGTTATCTTTATAAGAGTTTATCTACATGAAAACTCCTGGCAAGGGTGCTATGTACATTCCTCAAATTCTAATGCCCTGTACTCTTGGCTGAGTTATGCAGCGATGCACAATGACAATTCTGTACAGGGACTTGTGTCTTCTCACAGGGTAGTCAGAGTGAGGCTGTAGAACAGTGAGACTGGCCAGAAACACAGCTTTAAACTGTGGATTAAAATTAGACAGCCATTAATGTTTGAAGTCTTTTAAAAAATTCTTTATTATTTAAAGTATTACGTAAGTCTCCTTTTTCCCTCATTGATCTCTCCCCAGATGCTCCCACCCCCAGCACATACCCTGAGCATACATTGGTTATGCTCATATGCATGTATACAAGTCCTTTGGTTGATCTCTTACCCCACCCCCCCCTCCGCTCCTCAGCCTTCCCTCAGGTTGGACAGTCTCTTTGATGCTTCTGCATCTCTGGCTTTCTTTTTATTCATCAGTTTATGTTGTCCAAACTTTTAATCTAAACCTTAAACACAGGGTACCAAAGAAAATGAGTGGGCTTAAAAAGCCTTTCTAAAGAGGAAATACTGTATATTGAAGTGAGCAAAAGATACTAGTCTCCCTTGAATTGCTATACAGTAGACAAACACGTATTTCATATGCACAGATCAGAAACTAGTTTGCTTTTTCCCAGCAGTATATGCTAGATTATGTTAACACATTGGAATAATACATTTTCTCAGAGCTTGTTGACAAAAATACTTTTTAAATATTTTATGGCATTTTTGCTGCAGCATTCTACTTGATTGCTTAAATTTTCATAATTCCACAAGAATGCAGTCTCTTTTTAGGCAATAATGGACCTTTTGGCTAAAAGCAAGTTTATTTATGTCTCAATTCTTTTGGTCTACAAGCAAGGATTTCTCTCTGGATAAAAATGTTGACATCATAAAGATATGCCATAGTGTTAAAAATTAATTGCAAAATGGAGTACTTTCAGAAAATTGAAATAATCTTCAGTCATATTACACACATTCTCTCTCTCTCTTATACACACACACACACACACACACACACACACACACAAACAAAACAAAAAAGAACATACACAGTACATTATATTTCTTAGTACTATGAACCAAAATTATATTATCATTTTTAAGATTACTTATTTCTGTCTCCAAATACAATATAAAGAAAGAGTGTTTAATTACTAAAGCCACAGTGTCCAGTAGGGTGCCCACATCATAGTAGGCACTCTGTTATATTTTGTTAAATAAGCTAATTAATGACTCATACTATAGAGTATGCATTTAATTATTAAATTTATAAACTATGAAATGTATAAATAATTGAATAGCTGAATTAATAACTGTGATGTTAGGACTGCTGTCTTCATTTAACACACATAGGAAGTAATTATAGGGTTTACAGAAAAATTGAAGTAAGAATCTATAGAGCAAGCATTGGCTCCATTGCCTCCAGATTTTTTCATAATTTTGTACTAGTGATTAAAGTGGGAAATTTTAAAATGTGATTGGTTTGTTGGCATTGACTTCTCGGCAATGGGCATGAAATTGAAAGGGAAGTATATTTAAGAATTCAGAAATATTGAAAATTAAGATGTAAAATGGCCATTATTTATGTAGAAGAACTACTAGGAGTTATTTGAGAACTTATTTTCCCTGGATCAATTCAGGGATTAAATTTTTGGAGGTTTTGGAGGTTTAATATGCATATATTTGATAAGATATGCTCAGGTAACACTGAAAGTTCTTAGCAAATTTTCTGGTGATTGTGCCTAGTTACAGACTCCTGAACTTATTCTCAAGTACTATTGGTCTTCTTCTAGTAAACTCAAAGTCTTCATTCTGTTTGTTTGTTTTTTAGACTCTACCTTTTAGGTTTCAGTCTGATTCTACTGTTACACACACACATATACTGGTGGTCAGTGCGTTTCATAGTGACTGGTTGAATGGTCAAATGGTTGAACGGTTAGACACTTAGCATATTAGGCTTTGATTATATATATATATATATATATATATATATATATATATATATATACTCCAATCAGATGCTCCGATTGGTAGGTTAGCTTGCTTCTGGGTTCCAGACAATTGGGACTGGGAGAGACAGGCTGGACATGCCCTGGAGTCCTCCTGCAGTCCCTCCCTGGCCCTGATCATGCACCAGTGAGGTCCCTCTGCCTGGCCTGCACCCTCTCACAATCTGGAACCCCTCAGGGGATGTTGGAGAGCCAGTTTCAGCCTGATCCCTGTAGATCAGGCTGAGGGACCCCACTGGTGCATGAATCTGTGCGCTGGGCCTCTAGTCTATCTCTATCTCTATCTCTATCTCTCTCTATCTCTATCTCTATCTCTATCTCTATCTCTATCTCATCTATCTATATCTACCTATATCTAATCTCTCTGTTTGTCTCTCTCTCTCTCTCTCTCTCTCTCTCTCTCTCTCTCTATATATATATATATATATATATCCTAATATATAAAAACTCAGGGTCTGTAAATACCAAAGGCTCAACCGAACACTGGAAGTAAGTCCTGCAG
This sequence comes from Corynorhinus townsendii, assembly GCA_026230045.1. NCBI lineage: Eukaryota > Metazoa > Chordata > Mammalia > Chiroptera > Vespertilionidae > Corynorhinus > Corynorhinus townsendii. The sequence goes on from JAPDVU010000008.1 coordinate 75,129,643, forward strand.
TCAGTGTTGCCATGGTGACCCAGCACTGACTGCCACTGCTGCAGGCACAGTGATCCAGTACTGACTGCAGAGGGGGCTGCGGATCAGGCCTGGAGAGAGGCACAGTCTGATCCACAGCCTCCATGGCAGCTGTTGATCAGCCCTTGCCTCTCTCTTTCTCTCTGAGCTTCGCCAGAAGCTGTGCCTCTCTTTCTCTTTGGGCCTCTGTAGGGGCTGCTGATCAGCCCTGCCTCTCTGATCAGGCCCAGAGATAGGCCCAGAGATGCTGACTGGCATAGAAACTGACCAATCAGAACCTAATGTGGGTGAACTGCAAAGGCAGAACCTAAGGTGGGGGCTGAGGAGGTGTTTTAAGGGCAACAGCTGTTTGGTGTTAAGGTGTAAGAAAGTGGTTCAATTTTTTAATGACCGGTTTGGCAGTATAGTGCATATGGCTGGCTATCAGTCCAGATATAGGGGTTATGTATTTTTGTCTGCCAAGAGAATATCCTCCTGCTGAAAAAGGCTTTTCCCCCAAATTAAGCAATCCTATCCTATATAATCTATTTATACTAATAAAAAGGTAATATGCTAATTAGACTGGGTCAACTGGCCATCTTCCAGACCTCCAACTTCCTTTCAGACAAAGCCATGGTGGTGGGGGCCAAGGCAGAGGCAGTTGGGGGCAATCAGGCTGGCAGGGGAGGGCAGTTGGTCACTACCAGGCCAGCAGGGGAGGACTGTTGGGGGCAAGATCAGACTGGCAGAGGAGGGAAGTTGGTAGCTACCAGGCTGGCAATTGGGGGTGAGATTAGGCCAACAGGAGAGGGCCATTGGGGGCAAGATCAGGTCAGCAGGGAAGGGCAGTTGGTGGCTACCAGGCTGGCAGGGGAGGGCAGTTGGGGGCGAGATCAGGCCAGGAGGGAAGGGCAGTTAGGGGTGAGCAGGCAGGCAGGGACAGTTGGGGGTGAGATCAGGCCGGCAGGAAAGGGCAGTTAAGGGCAATCAGGCAGGCAGGCAGAGGCAGTTAGGGGCAATCAGGCAGGTAGGCAGAGAGGTTAGGGGCAATCAGGAAGGCAAGCAGAGGGTTTAGGGGCAATCAGGCAGGCAGGCAGAGGCAGATAGGGGCAATCAGGCAAGCAGGCAGGCAGGTGAGCAGTTAGGAGCCAGTGGTCCCAGATTGCAAGAGGGATGTCTGACTGCCGGTTTAGGTGTGATCCCACAGGATCGGGCCTAAACTGGGTGGGATCAGGCCTAAACCAGCAGTCGGACATCCCCCAAATGGTCCCTGATTGGAAAGGGTGCAGGCTTGGTTGAGAGACGCCCCCCCCCCCGGCCCCCCATACATGAATTTCATGCACTGGGCCACTAGTATTATATAATTATCTAAAATATCTTTGCATACTCTTTCTTTATTCCCACTGAATCCCATGTTGCCTACATAAAACTTGTTTTTGCTAGATCCAAACTAATATTCTCATGTGCCACTTTAATTTTATCATTTTCTTTTCTAAGATGATTCAATGATATATGTACTCAACAAATATGTATTGATCACCTCCTGTGTGGCAGGTTTCCTGAATCCTTCAAATATATCACTTTAACTAAATAGATCAAGATCCTTACTCTTATGTAATTTATATCATTGCAAGGAGTAACATGTAACAAATACTAGACATACTAAATAAACAAATAGTGTGGTTTAGTATAAGCTGATAGGAGCTAATAGGAAGAAAAAAGGAGAGTAGGTTGTGGAAGAGTAGAAGCATGGAAAGTAAGTATCAGAAACAATTTTAAATAGGTTGATAGATCAAGGATTATTAAGGAGATAAAGTATGAGTAAGGATCCAAAGAAGGTGAATAATTAGCTTTTCAGATTTATGACCCATCAACTGCAATATATATATATATATATATATATATATATATATATATATATATATATATATATATGGTAATTTGGAGGTAGAAGTGACTAAGGAGAAAGTCATGATTATTTAGGTGAAAGGCTAGAAGATAATGCATTATTCAGAACACTTTGCGACTAAGGAGAAAGTCATGATTGTTTAGGTTAAAGGCTAGAAGATAATGCATTATTCAGAATATTTTGCATTTGATGTTCTTAGTGGGATAAGCTTTAAGATATTCAACCAACATTTTGGATTCAAGTGTAGCTCTTTTACAAAAATTTAAGAATGGAACTTATTTTTTTTTTTCTGTATCTGACCACTTTTTCTATGTTTGGTGTATCCCTTCACCTTATGGGATAGTCTTACTTTAGAAACAGAAAAAGGTGCCAGGTAAATATTTTTCCCAACCTTCTTTGCAGTTAAAGTCCACATGCATTATCAAGGCTCAATTAATGCGATTTATGTATTCAGATTATAAAAGCAAATAGCTGGTAAGTGATGAAGCAAGGATGATACACACTTCCATCTTTTGAGGAGGCAGCAGAGTGGCACTTACTTCAGTTTTCAGAGGCAGGAATGGATGTAATTTATGGTGGTGGAGCATCTTGGGTAATGGTGTTTTCATGGGACCTTTACTATGTCACACTAGTAGACTTGCTCCCAGCTATTTATCTTCTAATTAAAGCTCGGTGGTCCTCCCTAAAATTCTGTGTTTAACCAAATATCCTTTTATAAATGTATCTCCTGTCTAATTTTAATTCAGGCAGAATTAGTTACTGACATATACACACATACACAGGGTTGGACAACAGTGGGTTTACAGTTGTGAATATATGAAACAGAGTTTATTCTTATATTATTATTTTTTAACTATTGTATTATTTTCCATAGGAACAACTGTAAACATATTACTTATTTTTGCCCCAAAATCAAAGGCAAATATGGACATCATTTACAAATAGAAATAAAAATTGAAGTCAAAGAATAAAAAGTATGAACTAAAAAGTTGAGAACTAAGGAAGATTAAAAAATAAGATTGAATGAAACCTTTAGTAAATTATTTGGAAAAAGAAAGAAGAATCCTAGCAGAAGCAGTCTGACTATAGTAGAAAAACCAATAAATGCCTTCCTTGTAAAAGGGGTAAATTTTTAAAGGATTTCAAGGGGGAATCAAATTTCATAGGGATCACTGGGAGCTTTCAAGGGTATTTTTTGAGTAAAGAGATCATTTAGTGACATTCTTACAAACTCACATCCACCTAAGTTGAAACACCATGAGGTAATCTGATTTAGTGTTTATAGTTTTGTGTACATAAATATAACTTAGTCCTGCCTGCTAAGTTACAACTTTCAGGAGAGCATGAAATACTCTTTACATTTTCCTAATGTCTTAGTCTAAGATATTATACATGGTGCCTTTCAGATTCTTTGAGTTCTCTATCTGTGTTATTGTATCTCTTATCCCTATCTACTTTTGCTGCCCTGCCTAACCCCAACACATGTACCTTCAGACTGTATTTGGAGCTGTGTAGATTCTCAGTTATTCCACCATACATTTTTTTTCAGTCTTGGGCTTTGTCAATTAAGCTGAATGAATATCTGGTCTGTGCTTTGTTTGGTACATCTGTGCATAGTCTTCAGAATCAAAGGGAGAATGGAACAGAGAGTATACATGGAGAAATCATTAGATACATCACTGAAGACTGTAAATGGAGCAGACATTTTTTTAGGAATTAGCAAAAAAAAAAAAAAAAAAGTAGGGCTTCTAGGAACTTAATTGCTAAAAGATTGGCTATTGAAAAATTTGAGAATAGCTTTAAATCCTTTCACTGATCTCCCTCTTCTCAATGAGGTGCTTGATCCACTTCAAATTATGAATACCAGCTACTGCTATTAAAATTTAGTACTATTGAAATTTCTGTTTGGAAAACCACTGTGCCCTCTTGATTCCTTCATAAACACACTACTGGTTTTCAGAAACCTATTCTGGTTTGATGTCAAGAATAACAGAAGTTGAGCAAAAAATTGGCGGCAGAATAGACAGACTTGTCCCGAGCCTTGTCCAGGAGCAGATAGAAAGAACAGCTGAGGGTTGCATGGGGAGTGTCTGTTGGAGAGTTAAGGGACAGCTATACTCCAGGAGAAGGTGGGGGACTGCTAGATGGGGCTCCCCTGACCAGGCAGCCCTCACTGCTGCTGGGTTCCCTCCTGGAGCCACTGGCTTAGATGCAGAGACCGCACCATCTTGAAGGGGAAAGTGGATGTTATCAGAAGCCTGAACATCTACAACTGCGGGACCCACCAAACAGCTGCAAACCCCAGAGCACCGGTCCCCAATTGGCGCAAACATGCAATTCAGAGGAGCTCTACACTCCACCACAGAAAAGTCAGATTTTGCCTGGGATAAGAAGAGAGAGAACTACATAACCAGACACCCGAAGAAGAGACACCATGGGGAGACAAAGAAATAGCCCACATATGAAAGAAAAGCAGGTATCATCAGAAAAAGAAGTAAACAAAATGGAGGCAAGCAACCTGCCAGAGAAAGAATTCAGAGAAATGGTCATAAGGTGGCTGAAAAGAATGGAAGACAAATTCGACAATATGTGTAAGAACCAAGAGGAAATGAAGAACCAAGAAGAAATGAAAAATGACATCGTTGCTGTAAAGAACTCAATAGCAAGCATCAAGAGTAGACTAGAAGAAGCAGAGGACTGCATCAGTGAGCTAGAAGAAATGGTAGGAAAAAATACCCAAGTAGAGCAGCTTCTAGAAATAAAAATTAAAAAGCAGGAGGAAAGCCTAAGAGAACTCTGGAACAACATGAAACAAAGCAACGTCTGCATAATAGGGTTTCCAGAAAGAGAGGTAACTGAGCAAAGGATAGAAAACCTGTTTGAAGAAATAATGACAGAAAACTTCCCTGATATAGGGAAGAAAATACCCACACAAATCCAAGAAGCTCACAGGGTCCCAAGCAACATGAACCCCAAAAGACCGATGCCAAGGCACATTATAATTAAATTGGCAAACACCAATGATAAAGTAAGAATCTTAAAAGCGGCCAGAGAGAGACAGAAAGTTACCTACAAAGGAACCCCCATCAGACTAGCAACTGATTTCTCAACAGAAACTCATCAGGCCAGAAGGGAATAGAATGAAATATACAAAGTCATGCAAAGGGAGGGTCTGAATCCAAGAATACTGTACCCAGCAAGGCTATCAATCAAAATTGAAGGTGAAATCAGGAGCTTCACAGACACAAAAAAAGAATAACAGAAGTTGTTTTTCGTGTGTTTTTTTTTGTGTTTTTTTTTTCCAAGTTGCCATTTATTATCTCAATTGAACCTGACTCTTAACCAAAGCTCCAGAATTAAACTTCTAGAAGTTTCTTTGCCATATGTGACTCAGAGTCCTCTGCTCATTGTTGTCTTAATTCTTTTGGGTGTACTTGTGAATAATGTAAACTGTTTAAGGGATAAACTTCAGTCACAAAGTCTTCTTTATTAATTAAGGTATTACATGTGTCCTTATTCCCCCATTACTCCCAAAGTCTCAATTTTAAATATTTCAGGAAATAACATCACTTACAATCTCTTCTATTGGCAGTCTTCTTTTTACAGAGTGACTGGATTAAAGAGTGTCTTTGTTATAGGTTCAATGTTCATGTGCCCAATGCTTCAAAAATAGGCCAGTATTCAATATATCAGAGTTTGGAGTAAGGAAAGGTTTATTAATTGAGAAGGACCAGCTCTAAGAGATGGAGGTACCTTGTGATTTCTGAAAATCCATCTTAAAAGGGCCAAAAATTCAAGCATCTTTTATGGTCAAGGGAAAGGACTATGGGAGAAGCAAGAGGTGGGTGGGGGACTTAGAAGGCTAGACAGCTGAGCATCAGAAGGGATCCAAGGAAGAGTAAAAAATGTCTAAATTCCTTTATTCTGAGGCCCTTGACCCCCACTGATCTGAGTCCGGGTTATGGAGATCCCTATAAATCTTGGAAAAACAGTCATTACTTTGTGCATATTCCCCCACCTCTTCAGGAAAGATACCCTCTACCAGGGTATGCTCAAGCCTTAAACAGAATTCATCTAATTAACTTATCTATTGCAGTAGTTATTAGCCTGAAGGCCATCAGAGAGAGCAAGCATTTCACTCTGTTATACCTTTAGAAGTTAAAGGTAACACATTTCATTTTTCTATTAACAGCATTATTTTTAGAACTGGGCAGGAGGGTAACTCCACACACACTACAAATATATGAAAGAACATATAGACAACAATATAATTATTCTCATCAAGTTTAGATATTGAACAGGTCAGATGAAATCCATGGACTTTCATAGTCTTTCTTAAATGAACATTTAATTACAATTAATGTAATGAGGATAAGGAGGCAATTATTTCTATCAAATTCACATCTCAAAAGCAACAAATGCAACTCTGATCTGTCCATTAGAAGAATAGCATGTTAAATCCAGAAAACTAGCAAATTAGACAATAATTCTAGACAATATTCATCACTTCTTTCTGACATTGTGAGAATGTTTTTATCCAAACATATTCTGATTCAAATTAATCCTTTAAAATTACATTGGGGTAATATTATAGAAACTTTAATATTTTATATTACACCACTTTTAAAATGGAGAAAGAAAATGTAGTAACTAGCATTTAAATATGAATAAAAAATACAACATATTTTCCTTTTGTTACACATTTTGCAGCAAGTTGCTTTCATGGTCAGCTTTGCCAATCAAGTTATCAATGATTGAAAACACTCAGGTTTTCAAATAAAAATCATAAAATGTACTTTCACACAAAAGAGTACATATCTAATTTAGCTAATTAAATAAAAAAAAACAGTATTAACAAAGATAAATGCATTAGAAGATAGAACACATGATATTCTTAAAAAAAAGATATCATGTATTCCACATGTTGTTGTTGTTGGAGAAATGTGTGGATGGTCTTTCTCCATTGCTAGTAGGAGTGGGTTCTTGGGATACTGCTGGAATAAGCATCCCGGCCCCCACAGGAACGTGAGATGTGGTTAAAAAAAAACTTTATTTTCGTGGAATTGCATCCTTGGGTTTGTAAAGTGTCATTTCTCTTAACCCAGTCCTGGAAAATGTCTAGCTGGGGATTCAGTAGAGCTAAACGCAAAGCCAATGTCTAGAGTTTCTGTTCCATATTGGAGCTAGGTCTGTTAGAGCATTAGGCCATTACAGTCCATCTGTCCATCGTGTGAGGTCCACATGACTGTAGGCCATGTGGGTGAATGCAGGAGCGTGAGAGCCCCTGAGAAACCAGGGCCTACTCTGGCCAATGACCTGTTCCCAGGTGTGACTGACAAACAAGTACCTTCCCTAGTTCACCCAGACTCTATTGGGCATGCCTATAAACTTCCGCTTCCTGGCAAAGTTGCACAAATGACTATAATATTTGGCCTTCCCTTTGCACCTTTCTAGTTATTCATAACTAGATTAAATTATAATGGTATCATAGATGCACATAATGGTGTACATTTTGGGGTCTCCAAAGGCAGAGTGTATACCAGAAAAAAAGAAAAATGCCTGGGTTTATTAGACATGGTTTTAAAATCTGATGGTAGAACAGACAAATCTGCATGAAGATAAAAATAATTTAGTGACAGAATGATTCCTATGTGGGATAAAGAATGTAAAACAATATTACTGATTAAATGCATAATAAATTTAGAGAATAAATTACAATAAGTAATTCAGGAAGATGTGACTTCTGTAATGGTAGCTTAATAAGCAACATAAACCCATTACTAGAAAACAACTTTAACAGGTAAAATTATTTTTTAAAATTTATTTAAAATCTCTGAAAATTGTTGTAGGGCTTAAAGCAAATGGTTATTCAAGAATTTCTCCTAAATTGTCATACGAATGGCAAGTCTTGGCACTTTAGCATGACCTGCTTTCCCCTTCACTCTCCTTATGTCAGTGTTTTTATAGAATTTCCAATTTGAGTGGATGGTGCCAAGAACATAGGGCTTCCTCTCCCCTGGTTTCCTAGTCAAGGGATATGCTTTCTTTCAAGGAGGGCCAGGTTTCCAGCATGTCTTATCCTTATCAGATCCTCCTTTTAGAGACTACATTTCTACTATTTGAAGCTGAAAAATTAGTCTTTCTTATTCCACTTCATGCAGGTGCTCCGGGGGTCCAGGTCCCTGAAGGTCCCTGATGCCCTGTGTGTACTTGGATTGGTGCAGAGGAGAATTCAAAGGCAAGCCGGAATAGAGTGTGAAGTGAAAGAGAGCTTATTAGTAAAGCAGTGGTACTTATTAGTAAAGAGTGGGCTTCTCCACAGAGAGCAACCTCTCCCCAATGGGATTTACTTCTTTTATTGGGGCTCATTTAATTCAGGGGAAGGGAATTTGATAAGGAGAAGAAATGGTCGAGATTTTTCCAGGAAAGGGGAAAAGACTTCTCAGTAAAGCTCCATCTGCAATTTTGTGTCCTTAGACGGGCTTCCTGTTTGCTATCATGGAGCAAGGGCTGTGTTTTTTAGCATGCTGATGTGTTATGATGAACATGTAATGTGGCTAGGGGTTACCACATGGTGAAATTAGACATCATGTTGGATTGAGCTGTGTTTATGCTAGTTCTAAGGTATAACTCTGTTGGAGGTTGACTTTATTATCTCCTTGATAGTCCTTGTAGCTCTTATGGGTTACAGCTGTTTTGCCATGCACCCTATCTCACACTGAACGCCCACAGATATAATGGAAGCTCAACCTCAGGCAAGGCAGGACAAGCATATTGAGGAAATGAGCACCCTTTCTCCAGCTCACTCACAGGATGTAAAATCACTGCTAAGAAGGTAAGCCAGGAAAACTAGAGATAGTCATCCTTATCTGTAAAGCAGGCATGTCTCTGTGACTGGACAAGCCAAGGTCTCTGTCTCTGGCTCCAGAGCAGGGGCTCAGATGTTTTGCCCTGTTTGAGAGGCAATCCATAAAAACAGGAACCTCCAAAGCTGTCACAAAAAGAACGGAAAAATTTGAAATCGAGTGTGGTGAAGTTGAAGCTGAAAGTTACTCAAAACCAAGGAAGTTTTGGTGGTAGTAAGCAATTAAAAGAAATAAGCTAAAATTTAGGCCAGCAATATTACCAGAGAGAAGCAGGTGAAATGACAGCTTAAAAAAAAAACAATAAACCTACTCTGTGGTGAGGATAAACCTCTTGCATTAAAACTGGCTCTGCAGACATGGAACAGTCCTTCAAACCTCAGAGGGAAGGCAGGGAAGGGTGGGACAGAGGGGTAAGAGATCAACCAAAGGACTTGTATGCATGCATATAAGCATAACCAATGGACACAGACAGAAGGGGGGTGAGGGCAGGTGCTGGGGAGTTGGAGAGACTGGGGAGAGATCACTGGGGGAAAAAGAAGATATATGCAATACTTTCAACAATAAAGAATTTAAATAAAAAAATAAATAAAAACTGGTTCTGCAATGGGCTGAATTAGATCAGACTGTGGAAACAATTTACACCTCAGGGCATCAGCAAAAAACAATACTCTATAGTGATTGGCCTGCAACTAATGGAGAGAATAGTTTACTCCACTGCTTGAGGGCGCAACCTCTGAGAAACATCAATGGCTAAAGATTAAAGATGACTGAGATTTTGTTGCCTAAGGTTTCTTCTAAGATTCTTATGGTTTCATGACTTACATTGAAGTCTTTTATCCATTTTGAATTTATTCTTGTGTATGGTGTAGGTTGGTTGTCCAGTTTCACTTTTTTGAATCCACCTGTCCAATTTTCCCAACACCATTTATTGAAGCGACTATCTTTACTCCATTGTATGATCTTCCCTTCTTTGTCAAATATTAATTGAGTGTAATGACTTGGGTCAATTTCTGGGTTCTCTGTTTTGTTCAGTTGATCTATATTCATGTTCCTGTGCCAGTATCAGGCTGTTTTGATTACATTGGCTTTATATTATAATGATATCTAGTATTGTGATCCCTCCAACTTTTTTCTTTTTTTTCAACATTGTTGTGGCTATTCAGGGTCATTTTTGGTTCCATACATAATTTTGGAAAGTAGTTCTAGATCTGTGAAATATGCTGTTGTTATTAATAAGGATTGCATTGAATCTATAGATTGCTTTGAGTATTGTGGACACTTTGATGATGTTGATTCTACCAATCTATGAACTCGGTATATTCTTCTACATCCTTATATTTTCCTCTCTCTTTTTCCAGCCTCCTTTAGTTTTCTGAGAATAGGTCTTTGATAGCCTTGGTTAAATTTATTCATAAATATCTTAATTGTTTTGTTGAAAATGGTCATTCTTTTTAGTTCATCTTAATAAGAGTTCATTATCAGTGCATAAAATTCTATTGATTTCTTAGGTGTTAATTTTGTATCCTGCTTATTGCTGAATTCATTTATTAAATCAAGTAGTTTTTGGTGGAGATATATATATCATGTCATCTGCAAGTTATGAGAATTTTACTTCCTCCTTTTCAATTAGGATGTCTTTTATGTTCTTTTCTTCTTTTTCTAAAAAAATATATTTTATGATTTTTCACAGAGAGGAAGTGAGAGGGATAGAAAGTTAGAAACATCGATGAGAAACATCAATTAGCTGCCTCCTGCACACCCCCTACTGGGGATTTGCCCACAACCAAGGTACATGCCCTTGACTGAAATCAAACCTGGGACCCTTTAGTCTGCAGACCAATGCTCTATCACTGAGCCAAACTGGTTAGGGCATTATGTTCTTTTCTTATCTGATCGATGTGACTAGGACTTCCAGAACTATGTTGAATAAGAGTGGTGAAAACAGACATCCCTGCCTTATTCCTGTTCTTAGGGGAAATGGTTTTAGTTTTTGCCCAGTGAGTAGCAATATGTTTGCCAATACATTTCCTAGCTAGGGCAAGGGAAAGTGAGGTGAAAATAAATAAATGGGACTATATTAAAATAAAAACTTCTGCACAGCAACAGAAGCCATCCACAAAATGAAAAGGGAGCACTCTGTATGGGAGAACATATTTGTTAATGATACATCTAATAAAGGGTTAGTTTAAGAAATATACAAGGAACTCATACAATTTAACAAAAGTAAGGCCACAATCCAATTGAAAAATGGGCAAAAGACCTAAATAGACACTTATTCAAAGTGGATATACAGATGTCAAAGAGACATATGAAGAAATGCTCAAAGCCACCAATCATCAGAGACATGCAAGTTAAAATGACAATGAGGTATCACCTCACACCTATCAGAATGGCTATATCAACAAATTAACAAATGACAAGTGCTGGAGAGGATGTGGAGAAAACAGAACCCTAGTATACTGTTGGTGGGAATATAGACTGTGCAGCTACTATGGAAAACAGTATGGAGTGTCCTAAAAAATTACATTGTTGGTTTGCCTCAGTGGATAGAGCATCGGACTGCAGACTGAAGGGTCCCAGGTTCAATTCTGGTCAAAGGCACATGCCTGGGTTGTTAGCTTCACCCAAGCTGGGGGCATGCAAGAGGCAGCCGATCAATGATTCTCTCTCATCATTGATGTTTCTGTCTCTCTCTCTCCCTTCCTTTCTGAAATCAATAAAAATATATTTAAAAGATTAAAAATGGAACTCCCACTGATCCCACATCTAGGAATATATCCTAAGAATCCTGAAACACCAGTCAGAAAGAATGTATGTACCCCTATCCTGAAATACTAATCAGAAAGAATGTATGTACCTCTACGTTCATAGCAACACAATTTAGAATAGCTAAGATCTAGAAACAGTCCAAGGTCCCATCAGTAGATGAGTAGGTATAAAAGCAGTGGTACATTTACATCATAGAATACTATGCAGCTGTAATAAACATCTCTTACCCTTGGAGGCAGCATGGAGGGACCTGGAGAGTATCATGCTAAGTGAAATAAGCCAGTCAGAGAAAGACAAGTGTCAGATGACCTCACTCATATGTGGAATCTAATGAACAAAATAAACTGATGAACAAAATAAATCCAGAGATATAGAAGCATGGAACAGACTACTGAAGCTCTGAGAGAAGGTGTGGGTGAAGAGATATTAACTGGGGATATGCATAGCTCAAAGGCACAAACAATAGTGTGGTGAAGGCCTTGGAGGAGCAAGTGTGGGTGGAAGAGGGGGGAAGGGAACATGTATAATATTTTCATTAATAAAGGCAAATTTTAAAAATGTCAATGACGAAAATATTTAGTCACTGAACAAGAGAACAGCAAAGTTGAAATTCATAAATATCTCAACAGTATGTTGTAAGAATTAGAGATGTTCTGAAGCATCCATCATATATAAATACTGCTGTTTGAAATTTTAACCCTGCCATTTGGCTTCTGTAAATGCTTGCTTGCTAAGACTACTCGCACTTCAGAGATGCCATTAAACCTTCCCCAGACAAGGTTATCAGTGCTGGCGCCAGGCCAGGCCTCTGGTTGAGGTCGCAAGGCCTCAACACATACGGGCTCTTTAAGAACTTGCAAAAGGGGCTGGAAACACCCCATATTTGGGAGACAAAGAAGGTGGAAACATATAAATAGGGAAGGTTCCTGCACGTTGGGGCCCAGAATTTGAGAGACATTTTCCTCTGGACCCACATGTAATAAATGTAACTCCATCTCTGTAAGTATTGCTTTGTTCTTCTTCAGTTTTCTGTAACATTATTGATTCCCTGACCGGGAAACAACTGTTCTTGGCCTTTTTGGCCTCTGGTGAATGGGTCAGGTTTGGGGCCCGGGGAGCCGGACAGGACTCTGGGAGGAGCCGCTCTGCTGATTTAGCAGAATTGAACCGGGGTCTCCAGGCACTCCCGGACCTCAGCCCAGGACCCGGCCGGCATCTGGAGAGAGTGGACGGACACTTCTGGACCTGTCGACAGAATCTGTAAGGTAGGGGCCCCGTCAGTTCAGCCCACTCCAAGTGAGTGGAAGGGGGAGCTTGATCACCTCCCGGGAAGCCATATGGCTTCCTCAGGCAAATTAATCAGGAGTCAGGAATCAGGTGGCTGTTTAAACTCTGGGTAAATATCTGGTAGAAGTCAAAAACTCGGACTAGCAAGTAAATAAATGTGGGACTCTGGAGGTGAATGAATACAGATTTGATTAAGGAATTATGAGTTCACTCTGCTGCTTGTTTGTGTGGGACTAGCCAATTTGCTACCGAGAAGGGGGACTGGACACCTCCAGTAGGTTCTAACCAAGACATTGGTTGAGAATTCTGTTCTGGGGCATGGGTTCCAGGAGAGCCCCCATGCCCATCTGGGGAGTTGGGCATTGTTTCGTTTATCTGCTCAGCTCCAGTTTGGGCTAGTCTACTGAGAGAGTGTATCAATGTTTGTCTCTCTTGGCATAATTATCTGCTCGTTAACTGATCTGTGGGAAGCGAAAGCTACTTTGATTTATTCTGCATTTCTGTTGATTCATCTGGCTAAAATGTTTTATTTATTAAAGACTGAACCTGTGATGGTCTGCGAACGTCTTAAGCAGCCCTGCTGAGTTATTTTTCTCAGAGATGTTTGCTCTCTATCACAGTGGGAGGGAAACAGCCCATTTAGCTAATAAAAATTTATCTCTAATTTTGTATAAGCAAGGGTTTCAGTTTGCTCTGATTTGTGAATTTTCTGTATTAAATCAAAATTTTAAGTTCTAGGGTTAATTTAAAGATATGAATTTATGACATTTCAAAGAAAAAGAACTTTTATTTATGGCTTTCTTATCTCTTTTGGTGATCAGCGACTTCAAGGGGCAGGGCTTACAGATCCACAGGGTGAAGAGATTTACAGGCCCTGTCCCTGCCTGTGACATCATAACCCAACATGAGCCACCTGTGGTGGAATTAAGGCTGAAGTTATTATTAACTATCTATGGACCCTCGATTCTAATAGCAGCTGTACTGGATTAAAGATAATTTCTTTCAGGAGGCCTACCAGGCTTTCAGTTTGCAAGAAATCTCCCTACACACACTTATCTTCCTCCTCCCTATCTTTCCAGGCTGACTAAGAATCATTTTTCTCCACAGGTCGGACCTCAGCCTTCAAAAGGGAGGACTACTACAGAGGTAGTCTGTAGTTTTCTCTGAAACTCCCACTGTTTCTATTTCTCCCCTCTGTAGGAATTGTCTTTCTCTTACTCACAATCAGGAAGAGAGACAAGCAACTGGACTGGGGGACAGGACAGGGGAGGGGAGGGGTTGTTGGCCTTTAATTATGAAGCAGGGAGAGATAGGTTTTTGTTGATTTTACTGGCTGCAGACCCCTCTGCTGGTGTAGGGGTATGGTCCAGGTGTCTTATCAGAACTTCACTAGATTTAAGGTAGCAAGTTTTATGCAAGCATAATTAATCTAGCTGCCCTGGTGATTTAAAACTGGTTGCTAGGCAGACTCAGCCCCCAAGAGTCAGATGAAAGAAGGGGATGAGGGGGACTGGATGCCTGAGCTGCCTGCAATGGCCCTGGAAGAAGTCGCAGCAGCGAGAAAAGCGGGGTACAGCAGACATGTACCTGACACTAGAGCTGCCCTGCTGCTGCCCAGTGAGTAATGAGCGTTTTACAACAAGCAATACAAGACTTAGGCCTTTGGCTTGCTGGCTGCAGCAGTTAAACCAGAAGCCAGTGGCTGCTACTGGCCTTCCTGCAGCCCCAGGAATAGAGCAGCAGGCCCGGGATCTGTAAAAGCAGCAGATAGAGCTAGTGAAAGCTCCCTGTTTGCAAATGTACTGAAAGGGTTCAGTCCCTGTTGCTGCTGGAAGAGGAGGGGCTGAGATCCCTTGCCAGTGCACTCCCTTAGGAGAAGCCTGGTCCCTGCTCTGCCACAAAGGGGACTGGCAGGATGACAAGGGGCCTAATACCCAAGCCAATGCCACAGAAGTGCTTTGCAATATACAAAGCTGTTTCTTATTTCAACTCTGGCTGTTTTGGACTGGCAGCTTAAAGTCAAAGAGCAAAGGAAAGGCACTCTCCCTGGACCGGGGAAACTTCAGGACTTTGAGATTCTCCAACAGAGAAGGAGTCTGACTGAGGGATGGCAGCGACCCTGTTGGGTTAGAAGGACCTAAGGCCACATGTTAAACTTATAAATTACGGCTTTCTAGGTAGATGTCCAAACCCAGATATGTAGGGGTTAAGCTGCCTGTTTACAGCAAAACAATTTTTTTCCCGTGCCAGAATAAAATTTAGGGAAATTAGACAGGCTGTGTTTGTGGCGAGAAAGAAGACCTGGCCACAATGCACAGCCCTGACAGTGGCCTGCAGAAAATTGTATAATAGACTTAGATGATACCTGTGACTTCATGGACATGACTCCAGAAAGACAAGGACAATTTTACTTTGTGTGGGAAGGTCAAGAATAGACCTTAGTCACCTCCCTAAGATATTTGTATAGCCCTACCATGTGCCATATATGGTAGCAGAAGGTTTGGCTACCTTAGATGGCCACAGTGCCAGTGTTACTGTTTTGCAGGCCTGTGTGACCATGCCCATGTCAGGGGTGGCACAAACCTCAACTTTAGGAAACTGGCAAAGGCCTGTTTGGAACAGAGGGAAGTGGTGAGTACCAGCCCTTTGTTACAGGAATTACAGACCCCGTGAGGGCCTGTGACATATAAGATCCTGTACAGCAATAAAGCTCCCTTAGTCCTGTCTCAGGGGCATGTCACCCCTCCCAGAGACCATATGAAATTTTAAGGACAAGTTAAGTAGGGGGTAACCCTACTACAAGGATAGCTATAATTGTCTACTTGAATATACACACATTTTGAATTTCTCCTTGTCATTTGAAGACAGTTATATTGCTCTGAAGAATCCATAGAAAGGACTAACAAGTAAAATCAGAAGATCTTAAAGCAGGTCAGTACATTTTTCTCCTTATATAATTCCTCTGAAATTTGGCAATGCTTAATAAATCATGGCAATACATTTCTTCGCATACATTCAATAAGACCGGTTTCTAATAGTGGTTTTATTGACCAGAAACTTTGACTGGAGTGTCATGTTTTAAACAGCCCTGCCTGAACTCTGAAGACTTGAAGCCAATAAGAGTGCCAAGGTAAAGCCTGGTATCCTGCTTGGGAGCCCTGAAAATAGCTGGAGCTGGAGAGTCAGGCCCATACCCTACCATCACTGGCAGTTGGTCAGAGTAGAAGGGGAGCAATAAGGATGACTCTGCATCCCTGTGAAACCCCACACACTCTAGGCCGTGACGAGTATGAGGGCTACTGAGATGGGCCTTGAAACCTAAGGTGTGGGCCCAGGTGTAGTCACTGCAGGTGATTGATTCACCTAACTCAGCAGGTACTACAGGCAGGACTAATGGCAGCTGGATGGCTTGACTTTCTGGCCCTAAGGGGCACAATAAGATTCAATCATGAAATTCTGGCAAAGGTAGTCAGTTACCATTCTTGTTGTGTTTATGCAAACAATCAGGCCAATTTAAATACAATAGATAAATTAGTCTTTATCTGGCTCTTTTGATAAACATAGAGGTGATTTTGAGGAAACAAATTCTATTTCAATAGAGGTCATTAAACCTGAAATGTTTTCTTTCCCTTCCACCCAGACCATTTGTTACAGTTTGTCTCTGCCAGGTTACAAGCCTACCTCCTTCTGGGCCCAGGCCTCATCATCCCTGTGACAGATAGAAAAGGATCTCTTGGCTCTGAGAGAAAACTCTGTCCCTCCTCAGCATGAAGCAGCTACAGAAGAAATTCAACATCCATTTTCCGTAAAAGAATTCATTTTTCTCCTTATATAATTCCTCTGAAATTATATAATTATATAATTCCTTGAGGTAATATATTAGGCAGTTAGACAGACATGAGCAGAACAGGGACGATGGGCCAACTAGCGCTACAGGATGTAACTAAGTCTTTCCACCTCTGCGTATGTGAGACAAGGGGCATAGACAAAGAGGTACTCACTAAAGTCTCAGCCCTGAGAAAAGGCTGGTAGCCTATTTGTCCAAAAGATTTGACCCCTTTGCATTTGAGTGACATACTTGCCTCCAGGCAGTAGCAGCCACAGCTATGCTTATCAAAAAAGCAATAAATTAATCCTAGGGCAGGAACTAATCCTAACTGCCCCATATGAGGTTGAGACTTTACTCTGGCACACACTGGAGTGCTGGATTTCAAACACTCGAGTCACCCAGTTTCAGGCTCTCTGGTAAACAAAGGAAAAACCAGTAACAATTTATACTGATAGCAGGTACGCATTTACAACAAGATAAGGGTTCTCCACAGAAGCAAGAGGGAACTGGGCCACAGATGAAGCTGCCCAGGAGGTTGTCCTAAAACCAGTGGGGCCTTTATAGATTCTAGTGACTCTTTCAGATCCTGACCTACCCAATCTAGAAAAGCTAAAATCCATAACCAGTCTTTATTGAAGTTCTTACAAGCTTTAGACTCTACCCAGGAAGCAATCCAGAAGCACATCTGAGATGCTCTGCCTGTACTTATGGTCTGGTTCATCCCTTCCACCCTGGTGACTCTGTTTGGTAAAGAAATTTGCCACCCAAGGACTGACTCCTACCTGGAAAGGACCACCTCCACGGCAGTCAAGGTCAACGGAATCCCAACGTGGTTTCATCACACCCGGCTTAAGACAGCCCAGGACTCTTCGGACTCTCTAAAGATTACTCCTGGCCCTCATTCCAGACCCTTATCTTATAAGCAGGCCCACTAACTTTATTAGGCAGAAAATTAAGATTATAGTCCTCAGGGGTAAATATAACTACAATGACTAAGAGTCATTGATTTGACTCATGTACATAAAACCAGTGGGGAATGAAGCATCCATCTTATATAAATTCTGCTGTTTGAATATTAACCCTGCTATTTGGCTTCTGTAAATTCTTGCTTGCTAAGGCTACTCCCACTTCAGAGAGGCCATTAAACCTTCCCCAGACAAGGTTATCAGTGCTGGTGCCAGGCCAGGCCTCTGGTTGAGGTCGCAAGGCCCCAGCACATACAGGCTCTTTAAGAACTTGCAAAAGGGTCTGGAAACACCTCATATTTGGGAGGCAAAGAAGGTGGAAACATATAAATAGGGAAGGTTCTTGCATGTTGGGGCCCAGAATTTGAGAGACATTTTCCTCTGGACCCACGCATAATAAATGTAACTCCATCTCTCTAAGTATTGTTTTGTTCTTCTTCGGTTTTCTGTAACAGTTTCACTTAGTAAGGAACTGAAAAAAAGATTTCATCAAATTTATAAAATGATTTCAAATTCTGGTCAATAATATACATTTTGGACAGAGAAAGAGAGATTTTAAGGTATAGGCTTATGCAATTTAGGGATTGCAGGAACTGTCATTTAAAATCTATAGAGCAGGCTGAAAACTGGAGATCTAGACAATCTGGTAAGATGAAAGTTTGGAAACTCAAGCAGAATTTCTATGTTGCTGCCTGGAGACAAAATTCCTTCTTTGGGCGATCTCATTGTTTGTTCTTAAATCATTCAATTGATTGAATAAGGCCATTATGAAGGTTAATCTCTACTTAAAGTCAAATGATTTAAATGTTAATCACAGCTAAAAATATGTTTGCAGCAAATCTAGACTAGTGTTTAACAAAAACAACTGGTCAGCATAGTCTAGCAGATTTGATACAAAAATAACCATCACAAGTCCATTTTTTGTAATTTTAGTATTTCTAGGAATTTGTACATTTTTTGTCTAGTTTCACTAATTTATTGTCATACATTTGTTCATACTATTATCTTACAATCCTTTTATCATCTATAAAGATAGTAGTAATGATTCTACTTTATTTTTATTTTTTAATTTATCTTTATTGTTGAAAGTATTACAGCTGTCCCCTTTGTTGTTGTTTTTCTCATTGACCTCCTCCACCTTGAATAATGGTTCCACTTTAATTTCTGTTCTACTTATTTGTGTTTTATTATTTCTTGTCAGTCTAACTAGAGTTTGTCAATTTTGTTGCTGGTTGCAAAGAACCAACTTTTGGTTTTATTGATGTTCTATATTGATTTTCTAATTTTTTTTATTTTTCTCTGCTCAAATCTTTATTATTTACTCCCTTCCACCATTTTTAGGTTTAATTTGTTTTTCTCTAATCTAGTTCCTAGAGGTGTAAAGTTAGGCTATTGATTTGAAATTCTTCTTTTTTAATATACTGGTAAGTGTTTACAGCTTTAAATTTCCCTCTGAGCATTGCCTTTGCTAAATCCTATAACTTTTTGGTGTGTTATGATTTTCTTTTAATTCATCTCTGAGTATTTTCTAATTTCCCTTGTGATATCTGTTACTCATAGGTTGTTTGAGAGTTATATTTTAATTTTCACAGACTTGAAAATTTTCAGTTTTTCTTCTGTTATTGACTTCAAACTACATCGTATGGTTGTCAGATAAAATATTTTGTATGTTTTCAATCTTTTTAAGTGCATTGAGGTTTATTTTATGGGTTAGCACTTGGTTTACCCTAGAGAATGTTCTAAGTGCTTTGGAAAAGAATGCATGTTATGCTGTTTTGGGTGACGTGTCTACATATGTTTATTAGTTCTACATATGTTTATATATATCTAGCTGGTTTACATTTTGTTCAAGTCCTCTGTCTCTTTTTAATCTCTCTAAAAGTTTTTTGCCTTATGGACAATGATGCACTGAAGTGTCAACTATTGTTGTAGAGCTATTTCTCTCCTCAATTCTACCTCTCATTGCTCTATATATTCTGGGGCTCTGGTATTTGGGGTTGTAATTGTTACATTTTGTGATTATTTGACCATTTATCAATATTTAATGCCTGTTTTGACTTTCAGGACAAATGAATTCCCCTTGTCCTCTGTAACGTCTATACCTCCCAACATATAAAGTAATATGGCACAATCAACATACTTTTGCATAAAAAACAACAACCATGTATTTTCTTAGGCTTTCTAGCAAAAATCAATAGCGTAGAAAAGAAGGAAATCGAGAGAAAATGGGGGAAATAAACATGTTTTCCTAATTTTAATGTTTTTTTGGGGGGAGAGGAAGATTTGATTTTCTTTCTCATCATAAGAGAAAAAATTCTTGCTCCACTAAAAAATTACATAAACATTGCACTGTGAATACAAAGAAGAATAATCAAATGCACTGCTATTGTTTTCAAGAGAAACTGCAATAAATTATTACAAGTAAAATAAATGTTTCAGTTGGTTCCCTACAGCCATCCAACAGCTGTCTAATAGTTTCTGTCCAATCATTTCATGACATGTGTCAACAATAATAAGTCCAGGCATGATTACAATTTCTAAATCTCTGTCAACAAAAAATTCACTAAGTAGTTGCATAGGAATGTATGCTGAATGTTTCCTGTCTGGGAATTCTTCCCCAACATGCATATAACCATGCAAACAAACATGGTCTCTGCTTATGGCATGGCATACATGAAAGTCTGTGAACTATCATGACAGTTTCCATCTAAAGTGAACGCCATACTACAAAGGAAATCAGACAGGTACATTGTGCCTGCAGCAAATTGCCATCAACATGATGATTGGATGTTACCATAAAACACCGTGTGGAGGCCAGCAAATGCTATCTGCGGTCTGTAGCATTTGACTACCTTTCCCTTAACGACTCTGAAGTTTGAAAAACCTGTATGGACTGGCTGGTATGTCTCAGGGGTTGTATATTGATTTAGGAATTAAGAGGTCACTGAATCAGTTCATGATCAGGGTATGTGCAGGAGGCAGCCCATCAATGATGTTCTTCTCTCAATGATCTATTATCTCTCTATCCCTCTCCCTTCTTCTCTCTCTCTAAAAATCAATAAAAAATGTTTTTAAAAAGACAAAGAGGCATGCTTTCTTTTCTCTGAGTTAATGATTAATATTAGAAAAAGCTTGCAGAGTGGTATTCTCAATCACACTCAGAGCTTTTACTTTTCTTATGCAAATTTAATCTGCATCCTCCTCTGTATTACTAAAGGAAAGTTCAAAACCAATACTGGGCTCTTAATTTCAAAATGAAACATGAACCAAAAGTGAATTCAGAGTGGATTATGTCAAAATTATAAAATAAGCTGGTTTATGAAACAATAGCTTCCCCGATGTTGGAAGCCTTTAAGTAGCGGTGATTACTCATTGGAAATGCTGTCAATAGTATTTCTTTCTAAATTGGAAAGTTTAATTAGATGGCACATAATTTCTAGTATTGCCATTAAAAGTAGTTACTTGGAGAACAATCTTGATATTTTCCTCCTCCACTGTTTAGCTTGATTTACTAGTTATAACTGCACATGTTTTATAAGCATTCATTTATGATTGATGGGACTTTAAGGTTACTAACACTGTCACCAAGTGTCTTTTATTTTTTCTTCTTAAATCTATACTAAATGTAGAAATTTAGGGAGAATAAAGAGTGTCATGTGACTACGCTTTTTTACTTAGACAGTTTGTTAAAGCCCTTATTGAGTAGTTAACTTAGGATATCCAGGATGATGCAAAGTTGGAGCCATATGGAGTTTGAAATGTCAGTGGGCCTCAGGAACAGATATTAAATGTGATCGAGGAGTCCTTGGTATTGTGTTACAGAAAACCAGAGAAGAACCAAGCAATATTTAGAGAGATGGAGTTACATTTATTACACGTGGGACCAGAGGAAAATGTCTCTCAAATTCTGGGCCCCAACATGGAAGAACTTTCCCTATTTATATGTTTTTATTTTCTTTGTCTCCCAAATATGGGGTGCCCCCTTTGCCAGTGCTTACAAAACCCCTATGTGTTGGGGCCTTGAGACCTCAACCAAAGGCCTGGTCTGGTGCCATCACTGATAATTTCATCCGGGGAAGGTGTTATGGCCTCTCTGAAGTGGGAGTAGTCTTTTTTCCTTATTATTTAAGCAAGCAAGCATTTACAGAAGCCAAATAGCAGGGTTAAAATTTCCAACAGCAGTTTTTACATAAGATGGATGCTTCAATTGTAGATCAAGGTATGTGAGTTAAAAGCCTATTGCAGGATATTAGTCATATGGTAATCTCAGATTTGGATCCTAAACATTAGCTTAGTTTAGTGGTTCATTAGTAAGAAGGGGAATAGAGGAAGACCTGTTCAGAGCATCATGGGATCACAGTCTTCAACAATTTGGTTCCTAATAGCTCCATTGATGTGGAAAGCTTACATAATTCTTTATTAAGCATACCTAGCCCTGGCTTGGGCTGGTAGTAAGCATGATTTGGTGGGGGTTGAGGAGTTATTGATATATTCTGTTGTGAAATGGAAAAGTTGAGAAGTCAAGGACAGTGAAGATGCAAGAATGAAATAGCATTAATTAATCCAGATTTATACAAAAGTAATTTTTCAAGCACTCTCTAATTCAAGAACTTATTGATCATTTACATATATTTAGGTATAGAGTAAATAATACAGTATGACATCACAGACCTCAATTGATTGAATAAAAATAATAAATTAATTTAGTGGTTTATAAAAGCTTACAGTTCATCATGCTTTTTTGTATACTTGAATAATTTTTAAAATTTATTAATCTTCAGGGTAAATATGATTTTAATCATGCTTTTGAGTAATTTGAAACTTAGTGAAAATAAATGTGATTTTGTTCCTGAGGATGAAAAGATCTTTATGAGGGCAGGAGTATTTTTGAAGAAATAACAGTTTACAACTGATAAAATAAATACTATAAAAGTAGTTTTGTACATGGCTTAGAGTAGTACCAAACCAGTTTGACCCACACATTTCTCTGCCCATATGTCTTTGCCATTTCATGTTTTCTAGGCATGAGAGCCTATAACTGGCAAGTCTTTAGTTACAGTCTTGCCCTTTCAGTGTTGCCTATTTTATGCCTCCATTCTTCACATCAACTACCTGATGATTGATTGAACTGCTGAAGGTTGATGATTGTCATGTTGATCCTAATTATTATAATACCTTATTTTAGTGATTAAACTGAAATTTTGGACTGGAACCCAGATTCTTTGTCCATCGGAATTGAAGAATGGATCCACAGACAGAAAGTGGTATAGCAAAGGTGGGGATTTATTGAAGAACAAGTATAGACTCCCACATGGGAAGAGGGAAGAATCCTACAGAATGGACTCCCAAGTAGGGAGGAGGAAAAGAACCCAATGAGTTCCTGTGTCCATGGTTTATAAAGGCTGCAATCCCTGTGTCCTGATATCCCCTCTGATTGGTCACTATTCCCTTAGACTGGTTATTATAGTAACTCCTGGGCTTAAAGGTCGAATCTCACATGGGGCATGTGAAGTTCCTCCCTGTCCTTCCTTATTGTTTTCCTATTCCCTTTGGGCTTTCTACTTCTCCTTCTGAATGAAGGGCTTTCTTCTATTTATTTTGTAAATATAGACCTTTCTTGGCTATTTCCAGTCCCCTTGTCTTATGGAAATATACCTGTTGCTGCTTCCTTGTCTTATGGAGATGTACCTTCTCCCAGTCTGTGGCCCTGTGTTTTTTTCCATGGACCCCAATACTAAAAATTTCCTAAGCCTGCCTATGTTCCCCCAAAATTCCTGCTTCAGTGACATGCAAAATCTATTTCCTTAGTGACCATTCTATGCTATCTTCCTTTTATTTATTGTGTGCTAGAAAAAAAACTGAAAGGTGTGGACCATGGTTCTGAGCAGCATGTTTCTCCAATATAATTTAACCCTCTTTTAGACATCCACAACCTTCACTGATAGGTATTTTGATTTCTGTTGAACTGGATGTACTGCCTTTGCTCCACTGACTAACTCAAGTTCTCCATTTCCAGCTTTTCTTTGTGGGGTTTTCTTACCCTAGTTTCTCAGTTAGATTTTGAAACCAGAACCTTTCTGATGTTCTCATCTAAGCATGTTTACATGCTTAGGGACTTCTACTCTATTAACCTTCCCTTCGTTTATTTTGTGTATGTGTACCTGTGCCTGGAAATTCCACTTATTATTCAAGAAACCTGTGAGATGGAATCAGTTTTACTAGATTTCAAACACAGTTTAATGAGTACATGTGGCAACTTTTAATTTGTGAAATTGGAAACTAATAGTGTTCAACATTTACTGTATGGAAGCATCCATCTTATATAAAAACTGCTGTTTGAAATTGTAACCCTGCTATTTGGCTTCTGTAAATGCTTGCTTGCTTAAATAATAAGGAAAATAAGACTACTTACTCCCACTTCAGAGAGGCCATTATACCTTCCCTGGATGAAGTTATCAGTGCTGGCACCAGACCAGGCCTTTGGTTGAGGTCTCAAGGCCTCAACACCTAGGGGCTTTTTAAGAACTTGCAAAGGGGGGCAGAAACACCCCATATTTGGGAGACAAAGAAGGTAAAAACATATAAATAGGGAAAGTTCTTCCATGTTGGGGCCCAGAATTTGAGAGACATTTTCCTCTGGTCCCACGTGTAATAAATGTAACTCCATCTCTCTAAGTATTGCTTGGTTCTTCTCTGGTTTTCTGTAACAAAAATGATTCCTTGACTGGGAAACAACTGTGGTTGACCTTTTGGCCTCTTGTGAATGGGCCAGGTTTAGGGTCCCGGGGATCCAGATAGGCCTCCGGAAAGCGCCACTCTGCTGATTTAGCAGAATTGAACCGGGAGACGCCGGGCGCTCCCGAACCTCAGCCCAGGACCTGGCTGGCATCTGGAGAGAGTGGACAGACACTTCTGGACCTGTCGACAAAATTGGCAAGGTAAGGGCCCCAGTTGGTTAGGCCCACTCTGAGTGAGTGGAAGGGGGAATTTGATCACCTCCCCGGAAGTCAAAGACTTCCTTGGGGACTAGCCAAGACTCCATTTGGTTAGGAGGACAAGGAATCTGGTGGACTGTTTAAACTCTGGGTAAATACCTGGTAGAAGTAAAAAACTCGGACTAGCTAGCATATAAATGTGGGACTCTGGAGGTGAATGAATTCAGATTCGATTAAGGAATTATGAGTTCACTCTGCTGTTTTTTTGTGTAGGATTAGCCAATTTGCTACCGAGAAGGGGACTGGATGCAGTCTCAAGTCCTCTGGTTGGTTCTCACCAAGATGTTGGTCAAGAATTTTGTTCTGGGGCATGGGTTCCAGGAGAGCCCCCATGCTCATCTGGGGAGTTGGGCATTGTTTTGTTTATCTGCTCAGCTCCAGTTTGGGCTACTCTACTGAGAAAGTATGAGTATGGATGTTTGTCTGTCTTGGCATAATTACCTGCTCATTAACTGGTCTGTGTGAAGCGAGAGCTACTTTGTGCCTTCTGGTGGTACACATGAGAGTATTTGTTATATCTTTCTATTGTTTAATTTGTTTAAAGATAAGGCGGATCTGCTGTGACTGAATGCAAAAGTCTGTAGCAGCTGCAACATTTCTTTTTCTCAGAGTCTTATGCTCTCCATCAGAGAGGGAATCAGCCCTCTTAGCTAATAAAAATTTCTCTCTATGTTTGTATAAGTAAGGATTTCAGTTTGCTCTGATTTGTGAATTTGCTATTTTAAATTGAAATTTTAAAGTCCTAGGGTTAATGTAAAGCAGTGGTTCTCAACCTTTCTAATGTCACGGCCTTTTACTACAGTTCCTCATGCTGTGGTGACCCCCAACCATAAAATTATTTTCTTTGCTACTTCATAACTGTAATTTTGCTACTGTTAATGAATTGTATTGTAAATATTTGTGTTTTCTGATGGTCTTAGCCTCTACAGTAGTGTCTCAATCTGTGGGTTGCGACCCACAGGTTGAGAACCGCTAGCAAGGTCACCTAAGACCATCGGAAAACACAGATATTTACAATACAATTCATAACAGTAGCAAAATTACAGTTATGAAGTAGCAATAAGAATAATTTTATGGTTGGGGGTCACCACAACATGAGGAACTGTATTAAAGGGTTGCAGCATTAAAAAGGTTGAGAACCACTGATTTAAAGGTATAAATTTGTGACATTTCAAAGAACAAAGAAGTTTTATTTATGGCTTTCTTATCTTTTTTGGTGGTCGGATACTTCCAGGGGCAGGGCTTACAGCTCCGCAGGGCAGAGAGATTTACAGGCCCTGTCCCTGCCTGTGACATCACAGTCCAAAGTGAGCTACCTGAGGTGGAACTAAGGCTGAAGTTATTATTAACTGTCTATGGACCCCGTTAACCCTAATTGTGTGTCTTGTGCGGTCTGTTGTCTTCATGGTTGTGTGTTTTGTTTGACTTGCTGTTTTCAGTTATTTATTAGGTTCCTCATAGAGGACATAACCTGGTCTTTCCCTTCCTCGCTCATCCTGATTCTGATAGCATCTGTAACTGGATTAAATATATTTTCTTTCAGGAGGCCATCCAGGCTTTCGGTTTGCAAGAAATCTCCCTACATACCCTTATCCTCATCCGCTATCTTTCCAGGCTGAATAAGAGTCACTTTTCTCCACAGGTCGGACCTCAGGCTTTGAAAGGGAGGACTACTACAGTGGTAGTCTGTAGTTTTCACTGAAACTCCCACTGTTTCTATTTCTCCCCTCTGTAGGAATTGTCTTCCTCTGATTCACAATAGGAAAGGGATACAAGCAATTGGACTGGGGAATGGGAATGTTTGGAGAAATCAAGAGTGATAAAGGAGGAGGATTTAAGATACTCTAGGGGCTTAGAGTAAAGAGGAAAAAAAATCTATGAGGGAAAACAATGGTTATAGAAAGAAAAAAGTATCCTTAAATGTAAAAAGCCTAAATATACAGGATCTCAGACCATTTGCCTTGTTTCAGGACAGATTAAATGGTTAATACAGAAAGGGGGTGGTGTCAGCAGTTAATTATGAAGCAGGGAGAGATAGTTTTTTGTTAATTTTTAATGGCTTCAGACTGCTCTGCTGGCATAGGGGTCTGGTTCAGGTGTCTTATCAGAACTTCACTAGATTCAAGGTCCCAAGTTTTCTGCAAGCATAATTAATCTTCTCTGCACTGGTCTATTCTTTTTTAAGCCTTCCAATACTAAATTAGACTGATACAATATACTTGAAATTACACAGGGAAGAATATAGCAGTTTTTACTAGATACCTGCTCTTACTTTTATCACTAAAGGTCTAGTTATATTTTCTTGAAAAAGTACATTTTAAATGTGTTCATAAATATTAATCTAAAAATGCTGACTGTTCATTTTTGATAATCATTAAAGGATTGAGGTTTCTAAGAATAAAGAATTCTAATACATTAAAAAAAAACAACTAAACTCCCAGAAGCCAAGCATAGGAGAAATGAAGCTGAAGTCTGCAGCTGCCCTGGTGATTTAAAACTGGTTGCTAGGCAGACTCAGCCCCCAAGAGTCAGATGAAAGAAGGGGATGAGGGGGACTGGATGCCTGAGCTGCCTGCAATGGCCCTGGAAGAAGTCGCAGCAGCGAGAAAAGTGGGGTACAGCAGACATGTACCTGACACTAGAGCTGCCCTGCTGCTGCCCAGTGAGTAATGAGCATTTTACAGCAAGCAATACAAGACTTAGGCCTTTGGCTTGCTGGCTGCAGCAGTTAAACCAGAAGCCAGTGGCTGCTACTGGCCTTCCTGCAGCCCCAGGAATAGAGCAGCAGGCCCGGGATCTGTAAAAGCAGCAGATAGAGCTAGTGAAAGCTCCCTGTTTGCAAATGTACTGAAAGGGTTCAGTCCCTGTTGCTGCTGGAAGAGGAGGGGCTGAGATCCCTTGCCAGTGCACTCCCTTAGGAGAAGCCTGGTCCCTGCTCTGCCACAAAGGGGGCTGGCAGGATGACAAGGGGCCTAATACCCAAGCCAATGCCACAGAAGTGCTTTGCAATATACAAAGCTGTTTCTTATTTCAACTCTGGCTGTTTTGGACTGGCAGCTTAAAGTCAAAGAGCAAAGGAAAGGCACTCTCCCTGGACCGGGGAAACTTCAGGACTTTGAGATTCTCCAACAGAGAAGGAGTCTGACTGAGGGATGGCAGCGACCCTGTTGGGTTAGAAGGACCTAAGGCCACATGTTAAACTTATAAATTACGGCTTTCTAGGTAGATGTCCAAACCCAGATATGTAGGGGTTAAGCTGCCTGTTTACAGCAAAACAATTTTTTTCCCGTGCCAGAATAAAATTTAGGGAAATTAGACAGGCTGTGTTTGTGGCGAGAAAGAAGACCTGGCCACAATGCACAGCCCTGACAGTGGCCTGCAGAAAACTGTATAATAGACTTAGATGATACCTGTGACTTCATGGACATGACTACAGAAAGACAAGGACAATTTTACTTTGTGTGGGAAGGTCAAGAATAGACCTTAGTCACCTCCCTAAGATATTTGTATAGCCCTACCATGTGCCATATATGGTAGCAGAAGGTTTGGCTACCTTAGATGGCCACAGTGCCAGTGTTACTGTTTTGCAGGCCTGTGTGACCATGCCCATGTCAGGGGTGGCACAAAACTCAACTTTAGGAAACTGGCAAAGGCCTGTTTGGAACAGAGAGAAGTAGTGAAGTGGTGAGTACTAGCCCCCTGTTTACAGGAATTACAGACCCCGTGAGGTCCTGTGACACATGAGACTACAAGTCAAGTAGGGGGAACCCTCCTATAAACACAGCTGTAATTGTCTACTTGAATATAGACACATTTTGAATTTTTTCTTGCCATTTGAAGACAGCTATATTACTTTAAAGAGTCCATGAAAAGGACTAACAAGGAAAATCAGATCTTAAAACAGGTCAGTATATTTTTCTCCTTATACAATTCCTCTGAAATTTGGCAATGCTTAATAAATCATGGCAATACATATATTTGCATAAACTCAATAAGACTGGTTTCTAATAGTGGTTTTATTGATTGGAAACTTTGAGTGGAGTATCATGTTTTAAAGAGCGCTGCCTGAACTCTGAAGACTTGAAGCCAATAAGAGTGCCAAGGAAAAGCCTGGTATCCTGCTTGGGAGCCCTGAATATGGCTGGTGCTGGAGAGTCAGGCCCATACCCTACCATCACTGGCGGTTGGTCAGAGTAGAAGGGGAGCAATAAGAACGACTCTGCATCCCTGTGGAACCCCCATGCACTCTAGGTCCCAATGAGTAAGAGGGCTACTGAGATGTGCCTTAAAACTTAAGGTGTGGGCCCAGGTGGAGTTGCTGCAGGTGAGGAATTCACCTAACTCAGCAGATACTACAGGCAGGCCGGATAGCACCTGGATGGCTTGGCTTCCTGGTCCTAAGGGGCACAATAAGATTCAATCATGAAATTCCAGCAAAGGTAGTCAGTGACCATTCTTGTTGTGTTTATGCAATCAATTAGGCCAAATTGAATATAATAGATAAATTGGTCTTGATCTGGCTCTTTTGATAAACATAGAGGTAATTTTGAGGAAACAAATTCTATTTCAATAGAGGTTATTAAAACTGAAATGTTTTCTTTGCCTTCCACCGGACCATTTGTTACAGTTTGTCTCTGTCAGGTCACAAGCCCACCTCCTTCTATGTCCAGGCCTCATCATCCCTGTGACAGACAGAAAAGGATCTCTTGGTTCTGAGAGAAAACTTTATCCCTCCTCAGTACGAAGCAACTACAGAAGAAATTCAACATCCATTTTCCCTAAAAGAATTCAGAGCCAGGATCCTTGAGGTAATATATTAGGCAGTTAGACAGACATGAGCATAGCAAGGATGATGGGCCAATTAGTGCTACCATATGTAACTAAGTCTTTCCACCTTTACATATGTGAGACAAAGGGCATAGCCAAAGAGGTAATCACCCAAATTCTCAGCCCCTAGAAAAGGCCAGTAGCATTTTTGTCCAAAAGACTTTACCCCTTTGCATTTGGGTGACCTACCTGCATCCAGGCAGTAGCAGTCACAGCTATGTTTATCGAAAAAGCAAATAAGTTAACCCTAGGGCAGCAACTAATCCTAACTGCCCCACATGAAGTTGAGGCTTTGCGCTGGAACACTCGATTGCTGGATATCAAACACTCGAGTCACCCAGTTTCAGGCTCTCCGGTGGACAAAAGAAAAATCAGTAACAATTTATACTGATAGTAGGTACACATTTACAATGGCTCACGTACATAATACTATTTATAAGGTAAGGGGTCTCCACAGAAGCAAGAGGGAACCGGGCCACAGATGAAGCTGCCTGGGAGGCTGCCCTAAAACCAGTGGGGCTTCTACAGATTCTAGTGACTCTTCCAGATCCTGACCTACAAAATCTAGAAAAGGTGAAATCCATAACCAGTCTTTATTCAAGTTCTTACAGGCTTTACAGTTTACCCAGGAAGCAATCCAGAAGCACGTCCGAGATGCTCTGCCTGTACCAACTTCTGATCCAGTTCATCCCTTCCACCCTGGTGACTCTGTTTGGGTAAAGAAATTTGCCGCCCAAGGACTGATTCCTACCTGGAAAGGACCACCTCCATGGAAGTCAAGATCAACGGTATCCTAATGTGATTTCATCACACCCAGGTTAAGACAGTCTAGGAAAAATAGAGAGTCCAGGACTTTTCAGACTTCTAAAGATTACTCCTGGCCCTCATTCTGGGCCCTTATCTTATAAGCAGGCCCACTAACTTTATTAGGCAGAAAATTATAGTCCTCAGGGGTAAATATAACTCCATCCCTGACAATGACTAATAGCCAATGATTTGACTATTGTACATAAAGCCAGTGGGGAATGAAGCATTCATCTTATATAAAAACTGCTGTTTGAAATTTTAACCCTGCCATTTGGCTTCTGTAAATGCTTGCTTGCTTAAATAATAAGGAAAATAAGACTACTCCCACTTCAGAAGGGCCATTATACTTTCCCTGGATGAAATTATCAGTGCTAGCACTAGACCAGGCCTTTGGTTGAGGTCTCAAGGCCCCAGCACATAGGGGTTCTTTAAGAACTTGCAAAGGGGCCCAGAAACACCCCATATTTGGGAGACAAAGAAGGTAAAAACATATAAATAGGGAAAGTTCTTCCATGTTGGGGCCCAGAATTTGAGAGACATTTTCCTCTGGACTCGCGCATAATAAATGTAACTCCATCTCTGTAAGTATTGCTTGGTTCTTCTCTGGTTTTCTGTAACAATATAATTAGCACCTTTGAGAATAGAGAGGAAGTAAAACCTTAAATTTTTCATATCCCTAATGAGTATTAAATATTATGCTCTGATGATGCATGATAAGTCTTCTCATAACAGAATTGTTTACATCAAAAGCAGATGTTTGTGCTTAATTAGATGTAATTTGGAGTGACATTCTATGATAAAGTCTAAGATTCATTTCTCTGTCACTTTTTAATGGATACAATATAGGTTTACCAATATATTTCTAAAGAACTTATTTTTCCCCATGAAATCTGGTGATTTGTTTTAATTCCTCTTTTTCTATCATATTTAAGAATAAAAATAATATTAAGTTTGACAATAGAAGGCAGTATATCCAACTGTTCATTTAATGCAATAATCTCCTGTCTGTGTTATAAAAAGTAGTCCATCCAAATTTTGTCAGCTTAAAGGTTAGGATGTTTTGTTTTGATTTTCTTCTAAGTTAATAAATTCCAATAGGATTAATCATTTTAATTAGTTTTAATATGACATCATCTCTATATCTTCTTAACTTTGATAATTATTTTAATAATATTGGTTTGTAAATACCTTTTTAAAACCTTATTATGTTTAAGTGAAACAAACAAGTCACCTCATTTAATAAAATAAAAACTAAAGATAAACTTAATCTTTCTAATATTATTCTTTTTAATAATAATCATTTTATTTCAGAATAATTTTAGATTTGCAAAAATATTGTAAAATACAGAGAATTCCTGTTGTCTCATACCTAGATTCCCCTATTATTAACATCTTCTTACATTTGTATGGACACAACTAATGAGCAAATATTGATACATTAATATTATCCAAAGTCCTTACTTTATTTAGATTTCCTCAGTGTGGTAGGCAGGATAATGACCCCCAAAGATGTATGCATTCTAATTTGTTGAACCATATTAGGTATATGGTAAAAAAGGCATTAAAATTGAAAAAGCATTTAAAATTGTTCCTCAGTTGATCTTTAAATAGACTCTTCTGGATTTTCCTGATGAGTTCAATGTAATTAATTATAAGTCCTCTCTCTCTTAATAAAATTTTAATTTCCCAAGAAGTATAGTCTTAAGCCTTTCATTTCAAAGCTTTAGACTTTCAAAATCAAATTAATTTGAGTCTTCATTATTAGTGAAATTCTGTAAAATACGTTTACTTGAAGTTAGAGAGAACTATGTGTAAAATATTATCATGTACACATACTAGGCAGTGGACCCCTTTCAGTGCATGTCTTTTATTATGTGTCTATCATATTTCACACATGGGGCTGATGCTAGAAAGAGCAAGCACAGACCTCTGCCACTAGAATCCCCAGGTGCTGTGGCTGAGGATTGTTGCTTCCCCTAGTCTTTATCCTGCAACAAGGTTTACGTAAAGGATTGACTTACGGCCTGCCACAGAGTGTGTACTTTGATCAAGAGAAAGGCAGTAGGAGTTTCTGGAAGGAAAGGTAAAAGATACAAGGTCTCTTAAATGGGAAAGAGGGAAGCAGAAGAAGACATTAGCATGATGCATTGTTAGAACTCAATCCACTGTTCCTGAATTTGAGAACAGAAGCAAGCCCACAGCCTTGTCATTTTTTTATTATGCAAAGAAATGAATCCTCCCTAGTGCTTCCAGGAAAGAGTACAGCCTTGCCAGTGCCTCAGTGTGTGCTCAGTGTGACTAATTTTGGACTTGTGGACTGCAGAACGGCAAGAAAATAAATTCACCCTGTTTTAAGTCACTGGTTTATGGTAATTTGCTATAGCAGCCACAGAAAACCAATACACTTGGTTTTTATAATGACCTTTTTTGTTTCAGGGTACATTACATTTAGTTATTATGTTTTCCAATATTTTTCCTTTTCTTTCTTTTTTTTTTTACAGTAAAAATATATCTTTATTGATTTCAGAGAGGAAGGGAGAGGGAGAGAGAGAGAAACATCAATGATGAGAAAGAATCATTGATCGGCGCCTCCTGCATGCCCCCTATGAGGGATGGACCCTGCAACCCAGACATGTGCCCTTGACCAGAATCAAACCTGTGACTCTTCAGTCCCCAGGCTGACATTCTATCCATTGAGCCAAACTGGCTAGGGCCCTTTTATTTCTTTTTTTCACAAAGGTCAGGATTCCCTTCCCATTTTTTCTCACAGCCTTCTTCCCAATACTTATCATGCATGGCTGATCCCACTTTGGTGTCTGATTCTTAGAGGGCATGAACTAATTCAGTTTTCAGCCCATTGACAATCTCCCCTATCATCCCCCAGATAGTATGCAGCCAAACTGATGAAAGGGGAGTAACTGACAGCAGGTCCCATGGTTTAATTTATGCTCCAGATCTCAGCTGAGACCACATCCTTGCTTATCTTCATTCCTGGCTCTATCACACTTCTTTTACTCCTTTTGTTTTTTTAGATCACTTCACCAATAAATTTCGTGTATGTGAAACTCTGGCTCTAGGAGAAATTCACAGAGATTAATCCCTATGCTAGGCTCACTTTGCACATCTATAAGCTCCAAGAATATATCTCAGGATAGTAGGGATTCCCCACATCTAGGGAATCTTATCTATGGCAATCCCCAATCGCCTTTGAGTGGATAAGATAATTTTTGCTCTCAAGAATCTCAGAGCCCACTGTAGGATGGAAAACAACAACACACCAGATCATTTAAGAAATAGGTACTAAGATACTGATAGACTTGGGTACACTGGTTTGGTTTCTAGTGCACTTCTTGGTGGCAGTTTTGAAGGAAGTCCACTATGCCCATCTCAGACACTGGTGTGCCTCTCATTTAGGTAAGGAATTTTTTTAACTTGCAGACAAGAAATAAGTATGAAGGTTCTACTAAATTTATTAAGCCAAGTCACTTAAACATTTTATCAATTGATGAATATATGCAAGTGCATTTATTTTATTTGTCCATAAGTCTTGGTTATGGAACTTTCTAGGATACTGGATATCTCCAAATAGAAATAAACTCAAATTATGATTTTGTGCCGATTGGGTCACCATTACTTCCAAGAGTTCCTGTCCCACCCCTCATTCCACACAATTACTGTTATAGTGTATATTTAACTTATCAATCTTATTTCAGAGGTATTTTTTCATGATCAGTAATTATATCTTTTGAAGATTTATTCTAAATCTGTATCTAGTGCTATCAGTCAATGAAAATAATAATTTGAGCTTAAATCTTCTATTTTATTCATGTCATGTAAGCAGAAAAATCAATTTCAAATATAGCAAAAGTACACATTTGATGATAAATCAATTATTATGATGATATAGAGACTTTATATTTTTCCTAATTTTGACATTGTAGAATCTGATCACCTGTTAATAATGGATGATGGCATATTGGGACAAAACAGTCAAAAATTTTGCTGGAATAAAAAAGCTTTTGATTAATTAATTTAAAGTAATGATGTATATGGATGATGACATTTTAAATAAAATGTTTCAATACAACAATTTAATTGAGCACTGATGATAAATACAATTATGCTGGGCACTGTGGGGAAAACAAAGATAAATAAGACATAGTTCATGTAATCCGAGGGCACAAAAATATTGAGTAGACTGATTTTGTGCATGAGATAATCTAAGCTAAATTGTGAAAAGTGCTATAATAGAGCTAAAGAAAAATAGTTTTATTGATATCATATTATTTTTCACTGGGAAGAGAAATGATATATTACATCATAATAGTTACATATGATGTATATTTATAAATAATATATACATAAATACATATTACATATAAATATGCATATATTTATGTGTATATATAATATACATAAATATATTATATATATAATTATATACTGAGTGACCAGATTATTATGCTCTCTGAACACATAATAATCTGGCCACTCAGTGTGTGTGTGTGTGTGTGTGTGTGTGTGTGTGTGTGTGTGTATGTATATATATATATATATATATATATATATATATATATATATATATATTAGTGGCCTGGTGCATGAAATCATGCATGGGTGGGGTCCAGTCAGCTTGGCCAGGGGAAGGGGGCATGGGCGGTTGGCCGGCCTGCCTGCTGGTTGAACTCCTGGTAGAGGGGACAATTTGCATATTAGCCTTTTATTATATAGGATATACACTGAGTGGCCAGATTATTATGCGTTCAAAGATCATAGTAATCTGGCCACTCAGTGTATATACATATATATGATATCCCGTGAGAGTGAGTGCTATGATTTTTGTTAAGTTTCCAGTATTTTTCATCATGGAGCAGGATTATCCATGTTTGTTGAATTTAAAAATAAATACAAAATATAAACCAGAAACTTCACAGAAGATTAAGCACTATGCTACACTCACTGCACGTCTGCAGGCTCCAAACATATAGCTCAGGTTAATTGAAACTTGTTCATATAGTCAAAGAAATACTTTTTTATTTATAAGAAATCATGAAGAATTGCAAAAAGGGCAGTCAACAGCAAAAATTGTCCTGCTGTTTATCATGCTTTATAAAAATAATATACATGTCATGGTAAACAGACTAAATCAAAATTTGTTTATTACAGTTTCAATGAGGGTCGTGACTTGGGTATCCAAAGCTAACCAGCTGTAAATGAAAAGACTATATAGTTCATGCCTAATATATATTTAATGAATTAATCTTTAGTATTTCAATCAATAAATTTGTTAAATAGGCTTTTACTGAAATTCCTGCATTGAAATTCTACTTCCATTTATGTTGCATTCAATAAAGGAATAAAAGTTTAGCCAAAACATTTGTATACACTCTTCTACTGATATTAGCAATGTTGAAATGGAAATATTATTTAACTTTATAAATGATTCTTTCTAACAGTAGTATTGAGATTCCAATGCATATATTGGTCTATTTTTATTTCTGTTATGGGAATTAGTTAATGTAAACTTTTTTATGTACACATTATGTGAAAAGTATTTCTCATTAAATTTCACATAAATATAATTTGCCCAATAGGGTAAAACACTTTAAAAATTTCTTATACATAAAATAAAATATCATTCACCTAAGTGCCTATTTAGTCTAGCATATAGCCTGAGAAAAATGTTTTACATATGTATTTACATTTATCAACAAGCACTTATTATACATAAATATATGCTAATAAACATACCTATAAAAGGATAACTCAAGGATTTAATTCTGAAAATTGCTTATGCATAGTTAATTAGACACATTCAAAATTTGTTTCAACTTGGTAAAACACTAACTTTTCTAATTGAGCTGAGTTTTAGACATTTTTCTGAGAATTTGAAGGTGGTTAGAATCTGTGAATTCTTTTGTGTCATACTAAAAACATTATTGTCTTTTAGAAACAAAGTAATGTCTTTATTTTTTTACCAAGTTCACCTTCAGTTGTACACTGCTAAAGCTAAGAATATAGTCTATTTTAAAACATGGATTTATGGGCAAAGTAAGAATTATCTTTATTTTATTCTCTTTAACATATAACTTCAAATATGAATTTTGGAAAGATCAAGAAAGGTATTAAAGAACAGATATATTGTTATAAACTCAATTCAAAACAAATACTTTTTAAAAGTAGATATTTATTGAAAAAGAATAAAATTAATATATACAATGCCTCTCCTAGTTTAGGTTTCATCATGTGTAAAATAGAGAAGAGTAATAGTAAATTTTATAAGATTCTTTTAAGATGGAATCATGTAATGCATGTATTAGTGCCTAGGCAAAGCAAGCAGTTACTCTATGTTAGCTAGTTAACTACTACTTACACAGGAAAGGGAGGAGCACAAGTTAGCCATTAGTTCCTTCTATGATCTCATCTAAGGTAAAAGGAACAATCACTTTCTTCTCTTCTTCCTGTGTGGGTAGATGTTGCTATGGTACTAGACTTTGAAGCTTTTTGCCCTGCCCTGGATGAAAAAACATTCATTTAGTGTTACGCTAAGTGAAGTAAGTCAGGCAGAGAAAGACAAATATTGTGTAGTTTCACTTATATGTGGAATCTAAAAAACAAACAAATCAAAACAAAACAAAAGCAGCTCATGGTACAGAGACCAAAGGGATGGTTACCAGAAAGGAGGCTTGGTGAAGAGACAGGTAAAACAGGTGAAGGGGAATGTAATCAATAATATTGAGATAACATTGCAAAGTGACAGATCATTACAAGAATTAGTGGTGTGATCGCATTGTAAGGTATAAAATAGTCAAACCACTTACATTGTACACGTAAAACTAATATAGCCAATATAATAATGTATACCAACTATACTTAAAGTTTTGGTAGGTAGAATTCTAAAATAGCTCCTGAGATGATTATTTTTTACTTTTTATTTTTAATATACTTTTATTGTTGATAGTATTACAGATATCTCCCTTCCCCACTCCCTTTCCCCTCCTCCTCACAGTCCCTCCCCACCCCCTCACCCCCGTCCATGTTTCATGTCTTCACCACCTTATTGTCTGTGTCCATAGGCTTTGCCTATAAGCATAAACTTTCTTTGATTTATCTCTTCTCCCCACATTGAAATATGTCAGTCTGTTCCATGCCTCCATGCTTCTGGTCTTATTTTGTTAGTCAATTCATTCTGCTTATTAGATTCCACAGATAAGTGAAATCATGTGATATTTGTCTTTCACAGATTAGCTTATTTCACTTAGCATACTCATTTATAGGTCCATGCATGCTGCCCCAAAGGGTAAGAGATCCCTCCTTTTTACAGCTGCATAGTATTCCATAGTATAAATGCCCCACAGCTTTTATAGCCATTCATCTACTGGTGGGCACTTGGGCTGTTTCCAAATCTTAGCTACTGTAAATAACACTGCTATGAACATAGGGGTGGGATCACTGGGTCAAATGTCAATTCCATTTTTAATTTTTTGAGGAAACTCCATACTGTTTTCCATAGTGGCTGCACCGGTCTGCATTCCCACCAGCATTTTCTCCACATATTCACCAGAATTTGTTGTATGTTGATTTTTTTGATAGTAGCCAATCTGACAGGTGTGAGGTGATATTTCATTGTGGTTTTAATTTGCATTTCTCTGATGATCAGTGACTTGGAACATTTTTTTATATATATCTTGGCCATTTGTATGTCTATTCAGATATTCTACTCATTTATTAATTGGATTGTTTGTCTTCATTTTGTTAAATTGTATGAGTTTCTCATTATTTTTTAAATTAACCCTTTAACAGATGTATCATTGGCAAATGTATTCTTCCGTACTGTGGGTTCCCTTTTCATTTTGATGGGAGTTTCTTTTGCCCTGCAGCAATTTTATATTTTTATGTGACCCCATTGGTTTACTTTCTCCTTAGTTTCCTCTGTCCTGGGAGATATATTCATAAACATATATTGCCCCTGTGGATATTTAAGACCAACCAGAAGAAGCATGGCATCACAGTATTTAGCAGTGAGAAAGCACATGGATTGAAAGACTTGTTGATGGTCCCAAATGCTCTTGGAGGAGATAGGCTGAGACGCTCCTGGAGGAAGGACTGACATGTGATGGGAAACCTGTGAAGAGATACCAGTGATGGTGATGGACACTCCACACCCCTTACATGCTATAGAGCAGAGAGCAGAGGCAGCACAGCAATCAGAAAGCAGAAGGGCAAAGCCAGTGTACTGGCCACACATATGGCTCAACCAGTGAGCTACCTGTCACTCTTAACTCTCCGTGGTTTAACGGGTAGAACATATCATGTAATCATTTTTCTCAGGCATGAAGCTCCCCTAATCCCGTGAAAGAGATATGGCCCCATAGCAGTGATCCTCTAACCGACTGCTCTCCTGAAACCATGGTGAAGCTCTGGGGCCTAGAGATGACCCCATAGGCATGAATCCTTGATCCCAAGGGCATCTGGTTTATCCCACATGGGATTAGGGAGGATTAGAAAGTTAGAGAATGTCCCTAAAGGGAGGAACAGGCCTACATGCTTCCTGATCTAGGCTTGGAGCATCTTCCTGAAGGATACTGAAAAGAAAGACACTCAAGAGAGCAAGGCCTCTGAAATGTATACTCCAGGAAGAAATCCTGCATGCCTGGGTCAAGGATACTCTGTGTAGCCTGTCTCCTGACCACTCCAGGCCATTGCCTGTCCAGTATCTTACTGGACCAGGATTAGACTCCAATGGGCTGCCTTTCTTCCTATGGCATCTTCCCTCTGTACTTCTAATTGTCCTTGAGCTGTCCCTCTGTCTCTATAATTTTTAATTATTTAAAATATGCAATATCTACATTATTTTCAAAATTTCTAATATAGACACTTACTTGTATATGAAGCAGAATATCCATTTACACAGATCTTATGATCATCATTGGTTATTTTCTTAAGGCAGTACTTTGGAACTAAATTTGCTAGATTAACATGAACTATAAAGACTCAGGTATATATTAAAGAGGACTTGCACGAAAGTTATAAGGCTTAATTCAAAAAAGAACATTAACAACATCTTTACATTCAATGTATACATTCTTATTTTATTTTCCACTATTTGTTATTTAAGAAAATATTTCCTCTTTTTACCTAATCACTTTTACTTGGCTTATTAAATTTTTATGAAGTTGTATTTCTGCTTGATATTTTTCAGAAATGTTAGTGGTACTTATGTGATGTCAAATTCCACTAAAATAGTAAAGTAAATGTCATTTAGGCTATTAAGCCTTGTGCCCAAATGACGTTACACCCAGTTCTTGGGGAGTCATACAAAAGTTTGAAACTCACAGGTGACCATATTTATAATAATCTAAAAATTATATAGAAACATTTTTATCAGTGAGAAATATTTGGAGAAAACAAAATAGCTTAGAATCCAGCATACATCATTGTTAGAGTAAATAAAGGCAAAATATATCTATGTGTACATATGACATGTAGGAAAAATGAGCATATCAGATTGAAATATATTTTTAAACCTGAAACTCAAGTCTTCTTTTTCCTGTTACACATGCTATAATAAAAACTGTACCTTTTATAAAATTTGATTGATTTGTGATTCTTTTATTTATAAAAAACTAGAGACCCGGTGCACGAAATTCATGCATGGGGGGGAGCAGGGCTGTCCCTCTGCCCAGCCTGCACCCTCTCCAATCTGGGAACCCTTAGGGTATGTCTGACTGCCGATTTAGCCCCAATCCAAACAGACACATTTCTATGCTTATAAATTGCTTAGTCAGTAGACTTTAGGTCATTATTATTTTTGGATGCTTTAAAAGTTTG
This sequence comes from Corynorhinus townsendii, assembly GCA_026230045.1. Taxonomy (NCBI): domain Eukaryota; kingdom Metazoa; phylum Chordata; class Mammalia; order Chiroptera; family Vespertilionidae; genus Corynorhinus; species Corynorhinus townsendii. Next base: position 75,169,725 of record JAPDVU010000008.1, read on the forward strand.
TTGCTATTATTCATGTATTGATACTTTACATTCAGTAAAAACATTTTAAACATCTCTATACATGGAAATATAAAGATAGATTTTTTTACTTTTACTCTGTGGCCAATTATTTTAATTGTAAACACCTTCCAATTATTAAAACCTAAAAATGCCAGATAAAATTAAAAGGGGGATCATCAGGGTGAACACTTAGTTAACATTTCTGCAATGAATTAAACTTCTCAGTTGTCTAAAGAGAGACTTTTTAGTACTATAAATGTTGCATTTAGTGAGAGAGAGTGTATGTCTAAATGTACAGAAAAAGGTTTAAAAGACTAGTGATTTATACTTTAACACACACATACATAAGTTAAGGTACACAGGCAAGCAAGGTAGGAAATATGAAATTAGACCAATGAATAAAGCCGAGAAACTCTAAATTCCAATAAAAAAATTACCAATTCAGAGAGTAAAGAAGAAATTTATTTTTTTTCCAATATGCTGAGTGGAAAATATATTCTTGAGAAACTGGCATAGAAAGAATTCTCCATTTCCTGGTGAGTGATTGAAATTTGGTCAACTTAGGAGTAGGAAGAATGAAGCCAATAAGACTGGATGAGTATGAGCACAGCACATACCAAGGTGTGGGCAACCACAACAGGCTCCATCTGAACAAAATCCAGGAAATATACATGGATATCTTTGAATATACAATGAAGAACCTCCTTTACTAAACTTGTTTTGTAGAATGATTAACAAGGGTTAGGTTGGAAAATAGTGGACCTTGGCTAATGTATTTGAACCTTGTTTTAAATTCCTATGACAAAACTTCTGCTTCTGACAAAGATGGAGGGAAAAACCAAACAAAACATACACACACAAATACAACAAAAAACCAGCAGTGCATTCCCTGTGAAACAACTAAAAACATACAAACTACATTAAATGATGGCTTACCAAACACTGGGCATCAGGTGATGAAGAAATGATTCTTGGACATGGCAAATCCCTGAGGTTAGATCTTTGATTGCCTCAGCTTACTGCACTAAGTTTCCAGACTATGTTACGAAGAGGAGGAATCCTAGCAATGGTTAATGAACTCACTGAGGGGAAGATCTAGAACTGGGAGCCCAGGGAGACTAAAGTTACTAGAGTTTATTGGACAAAGCACCAAAGAGGGAGACCTTCACAGAAAGAGAACCCCTGAGATCTGTGGGGGATTCCCCTCCAGAGTTCAGCAATGTAATGACCATGTGATAAGAACATCTGTGAGGAAAACTACCTGAGGATGGAAAATAAACACCTGAAATCATTTGAGATGGATTACCTGTAGCCACCTAGGCTTGGAATACTGCCCGTTTCCCTCTGCCACACAGGAAACCTCATGATTCCTAGGGCCTCACACAGATACAAGGAAGGATCTTCCCTGAGTAGTGAGGAGTAACTGACCTCAGTTTGGCACTGCTTTGGTCCCCCATTATAATCTTAAAAATGAGACCTGATCAAATAAAATCATCTGTAAGTAATTTAATTGTATTATAGAATAAAGCTCAATGATACATACATCAGAGTAATATTTATCTATTAATATAAATGGCTCTTGAGTTCATTTCTACATTCCTTCCAGCTGGCACTGGCACCAGGAACATACATAGATGGTAATCAATTAACATGACTTTTTATTTCTCATGAGCATGCATTTTTGGAATGAGTAACACCTGGGTTGTCAAATAAAAATAATAGCTGCTTGATTTAGAGCAATTTATTAATCTAGAAAATGAAGATTAAGGTTGTTTCAGTGATTAACACACATTGATAAACTAGTGCTTCACAGTAACCAATCAATGAATAGTACTTGTAATTATAACTAAGGAGTGCAAATTCAGTTAAAAATGTAACACATTCTCAAATTTCTGCCTTCGTTTTCTAAATACCACAATTTAAAATCACAAACAACAGACTTTAAGATATTTTTCTAAAGTTGATACATTAAAAAAAGATACAGTAAATATTCATAAGTAGTATAATCAGGCATAACATATAAAAGCAACTATTTATGTTGTCCATTCTACCTACATGATTAAAAGTTGTATTAGGAATAGGCCTTCAAACTCATGCAGTGAAATCTTTAACACATGAGTCTACTTCCCTACCGGAACAGCTATGGAGAACAATGATAATGCAAAACTTATGTGTTCCAAATGTGCTATACTTACCTCTGTCTAATTTCCCTACTGATGGTGTATTACTGATCTTAAAAGTTAAAGCTTAAATTGTACCAGTTTACTTTATAGATACATTGGTATCAGGCAAAGTTGAGAAATACTGAGAATAATTTGTTAATGCCGATCCTATTATGTTGCACAAATAAGAATATGTTAAGGTGTTCTTTGTACTTGTGGGTTTATAGTTACAATGAAACCATGGTTGCATTTTTTCAATAAGTTTTTCCAACCTAATGGTGAAAGTCTATATCCAGAGATCAGTTTCAGAGAAGTTGTGATAATGTGATTATTCTCCCTATGTCCTAATAATATGTTAAAGGACAAAAATTGAGGAAGCATTGTGTAACTGGGAATCAAGAGAATGGAGCCTAAAATTCGCTGTCCACCTAAACACAGTGGGACTTCTATAAATGTTTTCACTTTGGAGTGTCTCAATTTCCTCACCTGTAAAATAATGTTTAAGCCAGACAATGTACAAAGTCCTTTCAGCTGTTAACACCTTATGAATATTGTGACTAAATTACCAGAGTTTATATTCACTGATTTTTTTTAGGTTCTGAAAGTATTAGAGATGTAAAATTTGTACATATTTTAATCTAAAATAAAGGACATCTAAATCAAATCAATAATTTATTATATATCAAATAAACTGAAGGACTCCACCTACTAGAATCTCAGAAGAACTTGAAAGTTTGGTGAGCCTGCTGCTTCATGACTTAAAGTAAGTTATCAGCCCTTCTCAGGGAGGGTTAAAGGAAGAGTGCAAATAAAGCTGGAATAAAATTAGACCAAGCCTGGGTGTTTCCAGATTTATTTCAGGTCTTAGTCTAACCAATTTTCTTCTTTAAATGACAGTATTTTTGTGCTATGAACTTGATAATATGAGTATTTAGCTAGCTAGACTGTTTATTATTTGGTACATTGTGTTGAAAAGAAGCTCTTTGAGAAGGTCAAGGGAGAATTGGGATTAATTGAGGACAAGTGTTTGAAGATGTTAAGTGTTAACTAGTTAATGGAACAGAAAGATGGAACAGGGGTGAACTGGGCAATGTGGGCAAAGTGCTGCTCCACAGAGAGGAGATTTGTAAGAGAAGCAAGGTGAGGAATAGGTGAAGAGGAGACAAGCAAGAAGGGAGAATAGGTCTTGCTTCAGCATTTTGAAGGTAACATTTAGAAACTGGTATTTTATCTGAGGGCAAAGGAGACTCACTGAAATAGAGACATGACAGCTTCAAGAGATTGGTATAAAAATGATTTAGCAGGAGAGAGAAGGAACCAGAATCTAGAAAGCCAACAAAGAGTAAGTTCTTATGCTCTATATCTTAGGCAACTAAGAATATGAAAAAAAATACTATTAATACTACTAATAATAACTGTAAGCCATAAAGGAGAAAAAACAGCAAAATTAAAATTCTATCATAAAGATGATTATGATCTGGCTGGTAGCTCAGTTGGTTAGAGCGCCATATCCATATGCCAAGGTTGCAGGTTCCATCCCAGGTCAGGGCACATACAAAAATCAACCAATAGTAAAGAATCTATCAAAAAATTATTAGAATTAATAAATGAATTCAGCAATGTAGCAGGATACAAAATTAATGCCCAGAAATCTATGGCATTTTTATACACCAATAGTGAATTTACAGAAAGAGAGATTAAAAAATCAATCCCATTTATCATTGCACCAAAAAAAAAAAAAAAAGATACTTAGATACTTAGGAATAAACTTAACTAAGAGGTAAAAGACCTGTACTTGGAAATGGAAAACTACTGGACACTGAAAAAAGAGATAGAGGAAGACATAAACAAGTGGAAGAATATACCACGTTCATGGATTGGTAGACTCAACATCATCAAAATGTCCATACTACCTAAAGCAATCTATAGATTCAATGCACTCCACATTAAAATACCAACAACATATTTCACAGACTGAGAACAAACTCTCCAAAAATTTATATGGAAAAAAAAATAGCCTCAGCAATCCTGAGGAAAAAAAAAGAACAAAGTAGGCCATGGGGTCATAGGCTACCAAGGAGACAGAACTGAACCTCACAGCACCCTGCTTGGCCCCGGAGGATGGCTGGTTAGCCAGAGACGGGTAAGATTCCTCAAGGAAGCAACAACCTAAGACAGGCACAGTCGCAGAGGGACCATCAGGAGAGAACTTGGGGGGCAACAGAAGTGGGGCACAGACCCTCACCCCCCCAACATTGCAGGGGCTTGAACCCTCACCCCCTTCTAAAGGAGGTCTCCTACCCCCATGGCTGCTTCGCACTTCCCACACCCAGCTCAGATAGGGACCCAGGCAACAGAAAGAGACCCGGCCCAGCTCACATCGAGATACAGGTGACAGACAGAGACTTGGCCCAGCTCAGATCGGGACCCAGGTAACAGACAAGAGACTTGGCCGACAGCAGTTGCCCTATATCTAAATTCAGCTGAGCATTTGGAATGCTCAGGGCCCACTCAAGAATGCAAATAATCCTTCCCACTAATATTTACAGGGTAAACTAAGATTGTTGGCAGAGTATTAAATTTGACAGTAAAATAGTAATCAAGTTTTCAGATTAATTTAAATAGGCTAATTGAAATAAGTGAATATTCAAGTACGGGACAAAAAGCTATTCTTAAAGTAATAACTAAAATTTCTATTGGTAGTTCATCTCATGGTAAAATTCCTGAATATGCAATGAACCTAAAGCAGTCATATGTGTGGGGGGAAAAAAAATTTTTTTTAAAATTTAAAGTTATCAAGACTGCATTATAAAATTTACAAAAACCTCCATTAAAAAAAGAAAGGGGGGGGATAGTAGGGCAATATCATGTAAGGAAAAATATCCTATAAGTAAATTACATCTAGAAAATTTTTACTTTACCAAATTAAGGTTCATTTGCAATGCTAACAGCAAGACGGCCATTAAAAACACACATGGTGTCTAAATAAGACAAAGGAAAATCATTTGAACAAAAATAAAAAGGATCCTAAATCAATTATATAGAAAAGATTCCTTTATTAACTTGGGGTCGAGAATATATTTGTATATTTTCAGAGACCAGATGGATTCCTGCAACAGAGAGGAATTGACAGGAGTGCTCCAACCACGAAGACAAGAGGAAAAAACAGTCCAGAGATGGAAGACGCTGACAACGCCTTGCCATGGGAGCAGTCAGCAGCTGTGCACCGCTGCAGGTTACCTAGGACCAAACCAGAGAGGGTCGGACCTGCATTGCCACCATGTGCCCACCATCCAGATATCACTGCTACATGTACACATAAGGAACTGTTGGACATTGAAATTGGGACTCAAACATTTTTTTGTTTTGTTTTGTTTTGTTTTGTTATTATATGTTTATTTCCAGTCTGCAAAGGCAAAACTTTTTAAAGGAAAGAAATGGTGGGAAAAAGATACAGAGGCAAAGAAGCATTGAACAGATTGTCAAACTACATTGGGAAGACAGGGGTGGTTGGGCGAGGAGGGCTGTAAGAGACCAACCGAAGGACTTGTACACATGCATATAAGCACAACCAATGGATATAAGACACTGGGGCGGGGGGCGGGGGAGGGTGGGCAGGTGAAGGCATGTCCTGGGGGGTGGGGGAGGTCGGGGGGAGATCAAAGGGGAAAAAAAAAAGGAGACATATGTACTACTATTTGTAATACTTAAAACAATAAAAATAAAATAAAATTTAAAAAAAAAGAAAAAAAAAACCTTATACAAAAAAAAAAAAAAAAAAAGAACAAAGTAGGACGGATCTCAATACCAGATATCAAGCAATATTATAAAGCCAGTGTTCTCAAAACTGCCTGGTAGTGGCACAAGAACAGACATATAGACCAATGGAACCCAGAAATCGACCCAAACCACTATGCTCAATTAATATTTGACAAAGGAGGCAAAAGCATACAAAGGAGTCAAGACAGTCTCCTCAATAAATGGTGTGGGGAAGTTGGACAGATACATGCAAAAAAATGAAACTAGACCACCAAATTATACCATACACAACAATAAATTCAAAGTGGATAAAGAACTTAAACATAAGACAGGAAACCATGAAAATATTAGAGGAATCCACAGGCAGCAAAATATCAGACATATGCTGAAGCAATATCTTCACCAATACAGCTCATAGGACAATGGAAATTAAAGAGAAAATAAACAAATTGAATTACATCAAAATAAAAAGCTTCTTCACAGCAAAAGAAAACATCACCAAAACAACAAGAAAGCCCACTGCATGGGAGAACATATTTGCCAATGTTAACTCCTATAAGGGTTTAATCTCCAACATTTACAGGGAACTCATACAACTTAACAAAAGGAAGATAAACAATCCAATCAAAAAATGGGCAACGGACCTAATAGAGACTTTTTGAAAGAAGACAGAAGGAAGGCTAAGAGACAAATGAAAACATGCTCAAATCACTAATCATCCGAGAAATGCAATTCAAAATGAGAATGTGGTACCATCTCACACCTGTCAGAATGGCTATCATCAACAAATCAATAAATGACAATTGCTGGCGAGGATGCAGAGAAAAAGGAACCCTCATGCACTGCTGGTGGGAATGCAGACTGGTGCAGCCACTTTGGAGAACAGTATGGAGTTTCCTCAAAAAACTAAAAATGGAACTCCCATTTGACCCAGTGATCCCACTTCTAGGAATATATCACAAGAAACTAGAAACACCAATCAGAAAGGATATCACCCCTACGTTCATAGCAATTGCTAAGATTTGGAAACAGCCTAAGTGCCCATCAGCAGATGAGTGGATTAGAAAACTGTGGTACATCTACACAATGGAATACTATGCTGCTGTAAAAAGGTAGGAACTCCTACCATTTGCAACAGCATGGAAGGAACTGGAGAGCATTATGCTAAGCAAAATAAGTCAGTTAGAGAAAGATAAATATCACATGATCTCACTCATTTGTGGAATATAATGAACAACATAAACTGATGAACAAAAACAGATCCAGAGACAGAGAAGCTTCTATCAGACTGTCAAATCTCAGAGGGAAGGTAAGCGAGGGTGGGGGTAAGAGGGAGAGATCAGCCAAAGGACTTGTATGCATTCATATAAGCCTAACCAATGGACACAGACACCAGGGGTGTGAGAGCATGAGTGGGGGGTGGGCAATTGGGGCATAAGGACACATATGTCATACCTTACTTAATAAAGAAAAATATATATAAAAAGGAAAAGAGAAAAAAATAGATCAAGAGAGATATGTGCTATAAAATACCTGTTTCCCCCCACACACACACACATCTGTTCTGTTGAAATCCTAATCTTCAGTGTGATAGTATTAGGAGGTGGGGCCTTTGGAAAGTTATTAGCTCATGTGGGTGGAGCCCTCATGAGTGAGATTAGTACTTTTATAAAGGAGGCCTCAGAGAGCTTCCTGGCCACTTCCACCATGTGAGGACACAGCCATCTGTGAACCAGAAAGTAACACTAAATTAGCCAGCACCTTGACCTTGGACTTCCCAGCCTCCAGAACTGTGAGAAATAAATTCTGTTGTTTATAAACCAAAAAAAAAAAAAAGAGAGAGAGAGAGAGAGAGAATCAACCAATAAATGCTTAAATGAGCAAAACAACAAATCAATATTTTTCTCTCTCTCAAATCAATACATAAAAATTAAAAAAAGAGAAGATGATGATTAAGTTTAACAAAAGTAAAGTATAGAGGGAATTACCACACTATGGAATTTGAATAATTATCAGAGATTATCCCTTAGTTAATGAGAAAACTGAAACATGGAGAAATTATTGGAAGAACTCAGTTATTTAACCAGTTATTCGCAGATCTGTAAATAGTATGATCCTTCTCATACCAAGTTTAATTTAATTTTTATTATGTCATTACCTGCTTTCTTGAAAATTTAATATAACCAAAGCATTTGGATATTTACAATGAAGGAATATAGATAACATCATGGTGTTTTCGCAGTCGTTGAAAAAATAGACAATTTGAAGAACCTTTAGATGTGTAGCATTTATTTCCCCTCCCCACCCCGAAATAAACTTGGAGATTGCAGGGAAAATTTCATGTCATTAATTTATTCATTAATATATGCTTATAATGTATTGTGCTAAGAGCTGGGCTGATAACTATAAGGAAGACTGTTTCTGGTCTCAAATGTTCATTGGTCAGTGGTGCAGATAAATATGAGAAAAATGTTAACACTGTTAATGCAGGGTCATAAACTCCACAATAGCATTGTGCACAGGATATTTGTGCATCTAGAGAAAGGTAACTAACATCATGTTTATAGTAAGAGAAGACTTTCTGGAGGAGAAAATATTAGAAAATGAAGGGCAGGAGTAATTGAGCCCAGGAGAGAGGAGATAAGGGATTTTACCAGGGTAAGGACAGTATTGGACTATCCTTTTTTTTTTTTCTTTATTGATTAAGGTATTACATATGTGTCCTTATCTACCTATTTCCCCCCCAACCCCCACTGTTGCCCTCACCAATCCCCCGCCCGTTGTCTGTGTCCATTGATTAGGCTTATATGCATGCAGACAAGTCCTTTGGTTGATCTCTTCCCCTTCCCCTCACCCTCCCCTACCTTCCCTCTGAGGTTTGACAGTCTGATCGATGCTTCTCTGTCTCTGGATCTGTTTTTGTTCATCAGTTTATGTTGTTCACTAGAGGACTGGTACACAAAATTTGTGCTCAGGTGTGTGTGTGGGGGTCCCTTAGCCCAGCCTGCATCCTCTTGCAATCCAGGATCCCTCGGGGGATGCCTGACTGCCGGTTTAGGCCCAATACCGCAGGGCCTAAACTGGCAGTCAGGCATTTCTTTCATAATCCGGGACATTGTTTCCTAACCACTCGCCTGCCTGCTTACCTGATCACCCCTAACCCCTCTGCCTTGGCCCCTGCCACAGTAGCTTTGTCCAGAAGGACTTCTGGAATGAAGTCTGGAAGGTCATTTGGCTCTCTAATCTAATTAGCATATTATGCTTTTATTATTATAGATTATATTCCACAAATGAGTGAGATCATGTGATATATATCTTTCTCTGATTGACTTATTTCGCTTACCATAATGCTCTCCAGGTTGATCCATGCTATTGCAAATGGTAAGAATTCCCTCTTTTTTTTTTTTTAATTGATGATTAAATAAGGCTAAGGAAAAAATATCTACATTTTGGAAGCAAAACTCTATATTTTGCATTTAAATTTGTATATGTATGATTCAAAAATTATGCTCCTTCCACTTTATCCTTCTTAGTGAATCTCAAAAGAACTGCAATTGAGACTACGTAATGCGATCTTAAAGTATCTTACAGAAAATCTTTTATGCAATATGAAAATCTCTGCTTCTTACTTGCATAAAAGTATTAAGTAGAAAAAAATGACATGCAAGCCTCATAACAATGATTACTATGGTTTTTAATATTTTATTTTATTATTATTGTTTTGCTAAATATATTTTATTGATTTTTTACAGAGAGGAGGGGAGAGGGATAGAGAGTTAGAAACATCAATGAGAGAGAAACATTGATCAGCTGCCTCCTGCACACTCCCTACTGGGGATGTGCCTGCAACCAAGGTACATGCCCTTGACCAGAATTGAACCTGGGACCCTTCAGTCTGCAGGCTGATGCTCTATCCACTTAGCCAAACCAGTTCGGGCAATATTTTATTTTTTAATGTTCAATAACTTAATTTTGTCATTTAACATTATAGCATAAACAATTTATAATGTTTGTAATTCTTATTTTCCCTTTAATGGATATTTCATTGTGCAGAAGTACCATGTTAAGATGCCAATATTCAACATATATGTTGATTTTAATTTTTAGTAATTTAATAGTGTTGTCATGAGATTCCCCCCCCCCCCACACACACACAATTTTATATTTGAATCTCTGATTATTTCCTAAAGCTTAATTCCAAAAGTAGAAATACTGGGTCAAAGAGAATGAGCACTTTTAAGATCCTGTGAATAATCTAGCCACAGATAAAAATATGAATAGAAATAGAGTTATATTATTCCACACTGTCTACCAAATTTATATTTTTATCAGCCACATATGGAGTGATCTTTTTCTCTAATCCTTATAAAAACTGGATATTTCACTTTTATTCTCTGCCAATTTGATGGACAAAACTGAAACCTCATTGTGTTTCTGATGAACTTGCCTTGATTCTCAGTGCGGCAGAATGCTTTATAACCTAATTGTTTATTTGCATTCTTTTATGGATTAACTGCACATGCACATTGAAAATTCTTTTTTTAAGTATTTATAAAAGTTAAACTATATGAAAATAGTCTTTGGTAATGTTTAGAATATATTTTGCACATTAACTAATGCACTTACTAAGTTACACACGTATTATTGGATTTCACTTGCCTTTTTTTTTTTAAATACATTTTATTGATTTTTTACAGAGAGGAAGGGAGAGAGATAGAGAGTTAGAAACATCGATGAGAGAGAAACATCAATCAGCTGCCTCCTGCACGCCCCCTACTGAAGATGTGCCCGCAACCTAGGTACATGCCCTTGACTAGAATCGAACCTGGGACCTTTTAGTCCGCAGGCCGATGCTCTATCCACTGAGCCAAACTGGTTTCGGCAGGGTGCCAGCATTTAACAGCTCACACAGTTTCAGAAAGGTTTGCAATGGTGGCCTAAGGAATACTTCATGAACAAATTGGTACCATAGGCTTCCCAAAAAATTCATTTGTCTTTTTAGCAATTAAAATTTATCTCTATTCTTATCATTCCCTGACCCTGATAACTCTTACTTTATTGAGGATAAAAAACAGAAACATTCAGCTGACAGGATCAATTTACACTTCTTTATAACTGTGGAACATATCTGCTAGCTAACAGTACTCTTGTTTCAAGAACCATGCCAAGATAGTGTATCAATATATACATTGGACCTGGAGTCCATGATTAGCTTAGTATCTAAAAATTAAAACTTTGTAACCTGAGTAGTTACTAAATTCTAATTGAGACTATACTCCCTAGGATTTCATAACTGAGTGAAAAAAAATTCTGTACAGATGATAAAATAATAGAAAATATACCACTTAGAAAGCAACAGGATAGATTTTATAATCTGTGCTTAATTCATAGAGATAAGATTTCTAGATATTTTTAAGATAGAAGTTTTAGATAGTATTATGTGGCATTGACATACTTTTAAAAATTTATGTTTTGTATAAATTTCAATAAATCTTAGTTTATCCTTGTTGACTTCTAAATTTTCCCATTTTCACACTCTACTTGGGTGTTTTGCCCAAGTTTCGTTAAAAACTCTATCAGACAATGGGCACCATATTAATATTGCCACCTATATGTGGAGGTATTTTGCCTTAGCTTTACCTCAATCTAAATAAATAGTATAGAATAAATCTATAAAAAACTATATTTGGCCTTCATCTCCAAACTTAGTTACTTAAGTCATTGTATTCATCATTTATGATTTTTATAACATATATTTACTACATTATTATTCATTTTGTGCTACTCTTTGCTTTATTTGAGCTACTATTTGTTTTATATATCAAAGTTTTGAACTTAATCGTTTCCATGAACTTTTTTAAATAACAATGATTCTTTGTGTTTTTTTTTTAAACAAATTAAAAATAATTATACCATGATAAGCCAGAGTTAAGTGTGAGTGAAGGAGAAACTGAAGGTATGATTAACTTTTGCAGTGGGAGTTACTTCCTGAAAAAAGCCACATCTCTGATAAATCAAAGGTTTAAAATACAAGATATTCCTTATCCATGAGTGGTCACTTCAGCACAAAAGGGATAATATTAATATTTCTGTCAAGAAATTGCCAGATAAGGGATTTAGGCAATAACTTTAAATTGATGGAAATATTTTTCCATTTATCTTAATACTAATTTAAAATCTAAAATACCTGTGGGATTGAATAAACATTCTCCACAACATAAATGTGGCTGTAACATTTTCTATCAAATTTCATGGAAAATGTCAGGTGGTAATTGTTGCTATCTCTATCTGAAAGCAGTTTCTTTCATTAGATAAATAGACCCAACAGAGGAGTTTTGGACAGGGGACAGGGACCCTCACAGCCAATGTTCTAACAGTGGCTCTTGTCTGAGAGTCCTGAGCCATAGGTCTCATGGGTGCTTGGCTTGAGCCAGTCCTTCAGTTTTACACCTTCTTAGAGGTTCCTGAGATTTCATCTCTTTAGAATCCCTTTCCCTCTCCTTCCCTCCTCTTTCTTTCTCCCTCTCTCAGAAACCCAGGTTTTCACTATTTTCTGACAGTCCTTCTCCTTCTATTACATACAAGGCAGGAGGCCTTGATTAAATTATCTTTTTGAATTTTTCCAAGTTTAAAATTGAAAAGCCTAACATGAAACCAGATTATAACTAACTATAGTTAGTTAAAAAGAAGAAATAGTCGAGTAAAACTTCAGGTTTATTAAGTTAATTTTTAGGGTGTTGATAATTATTTGGTAACTTAAGTTCATATAAATAATAAATGCATAGAAAATTATTATATTGGCTTGCATTTTAAATTTAATCACTTCAAATTATTATTAATAAATTGAAAACCTCTCACTATATAATTCATACTCATATATAAATATCAGAAAACCTTTTAAAATATATTTTTATTGATTTCAGAGAGGAAGAAAGAGGGAGAGAGAGATAGAAACATCAATGGTGAGAGAGAATCATAGATCAGCTGCCTCTAGCACACCCCCCACTGGGGATCAAATGCACAACCCAGGCATGTGTCCTGACCAGGAATCAAAGCGTGACCTCCTCCTGGTTCATGGGTCAATGCTCAATCACTGAGTCATACCCCCTGGGCCAGAAAATCTTTTTTTTTAATTTATTTTAATACTGGGTAATCTACTAGGCATTTGCATCCATTATTTTCTTCAATAATTATAACAATCCTACAAGATAGGGTTACAATATCCATTTTACCCATGAGGAAGTTGAAGCTCAGACACTGCCAACACTGTCACACTGTTATGTCACAGAGCAAGGATCACATCAAAGTAGGCCTGGATCCAAATTCCATGGTCTTTACAATTGGTAAGATTTATTGCTGCATTCTTAAACACTCTGTTTTCTCCTATTTTATTCACTCAAAAAATATTGATTGCCTCCAATGTCCCAAGCACTGTTATGGATGCTAACGATAAAAAACACAGGTGAATAAAACAGATGCAGTCCCTGATCTGATGGAGAGTTCAGATGAATGAGAACATACAGTACACAAATTATCACAGGAATCAATACCCTATATAATAAAAGCCTAATACGCAAATTGACCGAATGGCGGAACCACAGGTCACTGTGACATGCACTGACCACCAGGGGGCAGATGCTCACTACAGAAGCTGCTCCCAGCCCGCAGGCCCCAGGCTTGCCAAGGCAGGTGTCAGCAGGGGCCCCCCAATTGCCCCGCTGTTGCCCCACAGATCAACCCTGATTGCCTGCCAGGCCTAGGGACTCTACCTGTGCACAAATTTTGTGCACCAGGCCTCTAGTCTACCTAATAAAAGTGTAACATGTTAATTGACTGTACCTTCGTGACACTCACCAGCCAATCAGGAGTGAGTATGCAAATTAACCCAACAAAGATGGCTGGTTAATTTGCATGCACAGGTGCTGAGCGGCTGAGGGCAGGGCAGGGTGCTTGTGTCATTGCCATGGCAATGATGCAGGCGTTCTGCACCACCACAGCCTCTCTGGGCCCATGGGCAGTGTGGGAAGGCAGAAAGGCAGCTCTGGGCCAGAGCAGAAAGGCAGCTCTGGTCAGAGCAAAGGCACTGCCTGCAGCCAGGGGAAGGAAGGCCCATTCTTGCATGAATCTTTGTGCATCGGGCCTGTAGTATAATTATAATATGCATTAAGTGCAGTTAAGGAAAAAAAGGCCAATGATTAAAATGTAACAGATGGCCTTTGTTTAAATTTTGGGACTAATACTCTCAAGGGAAGTCTTTATTGAGGAACTAACATTAAAGATATGTACCACCAGATGAATAGTGGGAAGAGAATTCTGGGGATTGGGATCAGCTTGTTAACAGGCTCTTCTCTGAGGTTGTAGCTGGACCTGAATCAGCAAGAGAAGAGCAGAAGCCATGCAATGTAGAACCATCTGGGTTTTAAAAACTATAACTTCTTTTTCTCTTCAGTTGTTCACCAAAATTCTACCAGTCTTTTGGGGCCCTGATAAAATGCATCCTACTCAATGAAACATTGATGCCCACCCATGCCTATGCTGATCTTTTTTTTTCTTTGATTACTTGTGCATATATCATCATGTTCTACCAGCCAAACTGTTCGCATCTGTGAAACAAGGTCATGTAAGCCTTATCATATAGAATAGATGAATTTAAATATAAATGAATTTTGGGATAGTCCCTTTCATGATGGGGAAATTGGATACAATTAATAGTCTTACACTAAAGATGATTTATCTGAAATCAATGGCTGCCTTCATTAGCATACCTGAATACCTGAAGTAATAATAGGTGGAATTAATAACATTGAAATGTTATGTAAATGTGAATTACATTAAGAATAAAACTAAAGATAAATTATTATGGGGTTTTGAGAATTATCAAACACCTGAGCATCATATTCTTTTGAAGTTAACGTGTAAATATGACACAATTCAATAAAATCAAATTCATGCTGCAAAGTCCTAGAAATACATATAATTTTATATTTTCCCTTACATTTGAATAATTCTCAAAAGAGCAAAGATACAAACATGTAACTTGTGCCAAAACGAAAAGGTTTATCTTCACAAAAATGAGTTCCAATACTGACAGAGATCAAGGCTATAGAAGCTTCTCATGAATGGGGAATGGTAAAAGATACACTTGTTGGATCCTTCTGTTTTTATGCCAGAGTTTGTGAGAGGACAGGTACGATGACAAAGAAAAAGCCTCCCAAATTGGATTTTATAATGAAAATATCCATGGAAACTTCAGTAGTGTTTTATTCTTATAAATTATTCTAGCCACTTCATATTTCTTAGTTCCCTTGACAACCAGCTCACTGGTGACAGTTTTAAAATAACTTATCTTTTGCTCCTATCTAAGAATCATTGAGCAAGGACTTTCCTTTAGCTCTCTTCTAAGTAAGCAGGCATAATATGATGGCTACAGGTTTATAAAAGCTATTTAATCATTTTAAAATTATATGACTGGCAATGAATGCAGTCACTACAATTCTGAGTTATGATATATGTTGTTTTATTTTATAAATGTGTAAGTGTATAATAAAAATATTATGATGAAAGGTAAAATGTACGACCAACTAGAAGATTCTATCAAGTTAGATGTAATAACTTGACACCCCATTCTTCCTCTCCCAAAATAATACTGCAGTATAATTCAACAGTGAACCACTAAGAATAGAGAAACTATAGGATTTTAACTAATATTAATGCAATTTCTACCCCAACGAAATCAATTGTCACAGTTGCTCTGACTTACTGACTCTCTATGGTACAACCTAATAAATACTTCTAATTTTCAGTGTGCCAGTGGCTCGGGGTTCCCCCGCCTCCTGCTCCCAATGATGTGATTAACCTGCACTTACCCCCCTTTTGCATTCACTTCTCAGTTCCCTCCTCCCCATTACTGGGCAGGAGCCTTATTTTCTCAGTGAGAAAAAACACCTGATACATGATTGATAAACAATTATGACACAGAGTGATAGGGCTAAGAGTGTGCTAGGAAAAATGTCTTTTGAAAGTGTGAAACCCAAATTCTACTATGTAGGTGACTCTCTTCACACATGTTATTGGTTCCACTGAGAGATTAATCGTAAGCATCACTGAATTAATTTCATCTTCTCCCTCTGTTATAGCTTCCAAATAAGACATTTTTGACAAATCTTTCTGTTTCAATGATTTTCACAATACTCATTGAGAGGACATCACTGCCACCTGAAAAATAAACAGGTCTAAAGCCCCTTAGAAGCTACTCTTTAACAAAGCAGAAATGGTCCTCAAGGGGTGCATCCTAGGTTATATTCAGTTGTTTTGAACATCTGTGAAGATCACTTGAGTCAGTGGATTTTAATACTAGCTCAGCTACTGACACTTTGCTCAGATCCTTTGTCAACATATATGCCAGATAATGTCTAAGGTGCTGGGATAGAGAGAGACGGATATGTACCAGTCCTGTCCTGGGGGAATTTCCAGTCTAGTGAAGAGAACTGATATATAAACAAATACTTTTACCATAATGTGAAAAATACACTGACTGAGGCCAGTGCAGGGTGCAGTGGGAGTTTAGGATGGAAAAGAAACAATGTTTTTCTGTTGTAAGTACTAAGAGACACTTTTAAATTAGATGGCAGCATACAAAATTATCCTGAACTCTATGGACAAGAAAAGTCCTATAGAAATCCGAGGCATTATTAAGCATCATCATCCATCATGTAGACATCCCTCTGGTTTATATAAAAGGTAAGGCGTGTGATATAGGTTATTAAAATTATGCAACAGTTAGCCTTATTTTCTTCACTTATTATAGAGGGTCTTCTGAGTTAAAAGCCATGATTTAAAAAAGAAATTTTCTTGTTTTTGATCCTCAGTTTTGGACTACACTAAATGTTATATTCCTAACTTTTGCAAAAACTACAAAATGAGAAAGGCACTACAGATTAAGAAGTACAAATTGGTAGTTACAGAATAGTCATTGGGATGTAAAGTGTAGCCTAGGAAATATTGCCAATAATATTCTATGACTCTGCATGGTGTCAGAGAGGTACGAGATTTCTTGGGATAATCACTTAGTAAGTTATCTAATGTCTAATCACTGGGTTATACACCTGAAACTAAAATAATATTCTATGTCAACTGTAATTAAAAATAAAAAAGTATTAGAATAATAAAATACATTAGATTCATTATTTAGCTATTAGAAGTGATTTTTTATGATAAACATCATTTCAAAAAAGCTGAAAAGTGTCAAAAAATCCTCTTCATTAGGTTCTACAATCAAGCATCTCTCCACAAACCAGCCTTTGCTAAATAAACCCTAGCCTCTGCTATACCCTTATTTCATACCTTGCTTTAATGGTAAAATGTATTTCTGGTCTTCCGAGTTCTCACTTACAAGATGTGTTAAATTCAGTGCTCATTCCCACCTGGCTTGGTTCATTGTTTCTAGTAATATCAGATTTCTATCAAACTTGATTAAATGTGTTTGACCTTCACTCAAACATTTATTGAGCACCTTCTTCTATGTATAGGGCAGTGCACTACTCATTGTAGATAAACCATGACTCCTGCCAGCATAAGACTTATGACTATTGGTGGATAGAGACACATATTCATGCTTACAGGACAGTGGCAGGTGCTCTGGGAGAGAAAGTTGAATGGTGCAATGAGGGCAGAGAAAGGGACATTTAAATTAGACTGAAATAGCTGGGAACACTTCTTAGAAGGGATGCTTAAGCTTTATCCTGTCTAAGGTAATTGGACTGGATGAGGGCATGTTGGGGGTTTTCCACTTGAAATAAAATACACGGTTTTCTCCCTTATTGGTGTAGCCCAGTGGTTGGCAAATTCATTAGTCAACAGAGTGGCAAACTGCGGCTCCTGAGCCGCATGTGGCTCGTGAGCCGCAGTTTGCCAATTAAGAGCTGATGATGGATTGAATGCATTTTGAATATACTTTAATCTATGTGGTAAAAAACATCTCTTTATAACCTATCCCACTGCATATTTTGAATTCTTGAGTCAAAATGAATTTGTCATATGAGACCACGTGACCAGCATCTGGGACTGGAGTGGACTGAAGCCGAGCCTTTGAATATTGTATCAGAGTGCATTCTAGTCTCTATTATAGGTTTAGCAAGAGAAGTGAATTTATATGGACCTAGGGAGCTAAGGATGGAAGCGCAATAAATTGTTCTTATCTTTCCTGACCATATCCATTGTTCTTCTTGAGGTCTTGGTCTTTTTCTATAGGCTTTTCCGGGAGGTGAGCTTGAAAGATTAATTGACTGTTGGAAGCAGACAGGCACAAGAGAGATAAAAGGCAAATGCCGCTTAAAGACAGGATTAAACAGCTATAAAGAACTCACCTCTCATCTTGCTCCACTGCTATAGACACTATGCACTTACACAGTTACTATATTTACTTCTCTCACTCTTACGGAGCATCTACTATGTGGCCAAACCCTCCGTTTGGGTTTACAGGTGAATCAGACATAGTCTATGCCCCCCGGGGGCTCACAGGATAGCCGGATACTTGTATTCCAATAAACAGTTACAATAGCATGTAATTGGCCACTGGTTAATGTACGTATGGATTAAATGAGCAAGAGCAACAAAGAAGGAGGTCAGGGAAGGCTTCTGGCAGGAGGTGGTGCCTGAATTGCTTCTTGGACAGCCGGAAAGTGAGTCGATTTGCAACAGGCTGATGAGGGCTTATCAGGCCGAGGCAAAGTGGGAGCAAAGGCCCAGAGGTGAGCAGCAGCCTTGGTCATGGGACATGTAGAAGAGTTGGGACAGGGTGGGGAGGGAAAAGTCTATAAAGGCCAGCAGAGACTGAACAACACTGAGCACCACGCTGAGAGGAGAGCTTTGGCTTACTCTAGAGGGGGAAGGATGGGCATGAAAATTGTAACAGCTTTTTTATATAAAAACTTGCACACAAATGTTCATAGCAACACTATTTACAATAAACAGAAGGTGGAAACAAAGCAAATGTCTCCCCCCCTCCAATTGATTAGTGGATAAACAAAATGTGACCTATTCATAATGGAATATTATTCAGCCACACCATCCTGGGTGAAGAATGGAAGCGCTAGGCTAGGTGGCAGAAGCCGGACACAAAAGCCAGGGATGGCATGACTTCATTTACTCAAACCATCTGGATCCACAAATGCAGAGAGCAGCTTGGGGAGAACGGAACAGGAATTGGGGAGGGGGTTTACTTTTGCGGGGATGACAATGGTCTGGGACTAGGCAACAGTGTGACTGCACAAAATTGTGAGTGGACTAAATGTCACTGAAGTATTCATTTTCAAATGGAAAAAATCGTAAATTTTATTGACTGTATTTTAACACAATTAGTGAACATAAATTTAAAAATTTAGCTTAAAACTAAAGCTAAATAGTGATACCAAGAACAATCAATTTACATGCCTCCTACAGTTACCTGGGCAAGGTTCCGGGCAAGATGCCTACAGTGCAGAGCAGATTGGCCACAGACTCCTAACAGGCCTTCTGCCTGGACACGGAAGTCATCTGTGTGCCCTTTGTATTCACTGTCCTTTGCTAGGCAGCCGCTGAGATACCCCTTTGTGGGACCTATGCCTAATACACACAGTGGACGTTCAAGAGCTGACCCCAGAGTTATGCCAAAACAGGGTTCTTCTGGTGTTTAGCGTGTCTTTAAGTCAATACTGTACACTGTAAATCTAAACCCCAAAGAGGCCTATTTATTTCATTCTCATTCTCTTAAGAGGGCCTTTTCCATTTTTTAGTTAAAGTAAGTTTACTTTTCTTCTCAGAGTATTAAGCGCTGTTTCACAATTTGCTTTTTCTTTTTATCAAGGACAATAATTTGATAGCAATTTCTCTGCTGTTGTCAGTGTTCTAGTTCAACTCTGGAAGAATTTATAAGTCCCCGTTGGGCCATGATAACCTAATGAGATCAGTACACTGGATACAGCAAAAGTAGGTTTACAGTTGGGAGTACACCAAATACAGTTGTATAATTATTTATTAATTATTGCACTATTTTCCATACAAAAAAACTGTAAACCTACTTTTCCCCCACCCTGTATATCATATCACTTAAGTGAGTTGACCAAACACATGATTCTTAGCTTTCCAAATGAAAATTGGGAGGCTCAGAGCAAGTCAGTGACATGGCATAGAGAACAGAGGGGAGAGTCTGCCTTCACACTTAGGTCTTTAGGTTTAAGGTGGTAATTAGCCCAGCACTGAGGCTAATCCATGTGACCCTCCACCTATTTTAAGCCTGATCTTGTAGAGTAGCTTGAAACTTCTGCCCTTTGCCCTGCAACCTCTTGCACTTGTTGCTAAGACTCTACACAAAAAATCGGCCCACATTTTCCTATCCTATTTGAAGCCTCACTTTTAGTTCTCTCCAGTGGGTGATCTCAAACTTTGGGAAGTTTTCAGAGTGAAAAAAAATTGGAATTCATCTCTTGACCTTGTGGGTTTTAAAGAATACCTGTGATCCTGGGCGTGGCATGAGAAAGACAGCATTATGGGTGTGGGTGGGAACTTTTAGGTATAAGATGAGTAAGTTCTGGGGATATAATGTGGAGGGTCACATGGATTAGCCTCAGTGCTGGGCTAATTACCACCTTAAACCTAAAGACCTAAGTGTGAAGGCAGACTCTCCCCTCTGCTCTCTATGCCATGTCACTGACATACTCTGATCCTCCCTATTTTCATCTGGAAAGTTAATAAAACTGTAGTGAATATTTTAAAATTGCCAAGAGTAAAACTTAAAAGTCCTTATTGCAAGAAAAACAAGTGCAACTATATGAGGTGACAGATGTTAACTGAACTTATTGTAGTGACCTTTTCATGGTATATATAAATTTCAGATTACTATGTTCTACATCTTGGTCTAACACAATGGTTTAAAAAAAAGAACACAGCACTACAGGGTTGGTCTTATGGGTTGCAATGTATTTTTAACTCCTAAACTGTAGTTACTATACTTATCATAAAATACCTCTCTCACTTTGGGTTTATTGCTTTTTAAATGACCTTATTACATTCCAATATAAGTTGAACAAGGAAATATGATAACTCAAGGTACTTGCTGACTGATAGTGCTGACATGGCAAATGCCTTCTTCCCAATGCACTTCTAAAAAAAATCATGCATCTCTGGATAAATAATCCACACCACACTCTGGTAATGAATCAGACACATTTGGAGGTTGCATTCTGTAAATTTTTGGAGATTAATACAAATTAATATTTTTCATTAAAGCATGGTTTCCATACAATATTATATTGGTTTCAGATGTAAAACATAGTGATTCACATTTATCTTCCTTACAATGTGATCACCACAAGAAGTCTGGTAACCATCTATCTCCATACATAGTTATTGCGATATTATTGACTGTCCCCTGTGCTGTACATTACATCCTAGTGACCTATTTATGTTACTACAGGCATAATGCACAAAATTCATACAACAGTAGGCCTTCGCAGGCCCAGCTGCCTTGGCTCGCACAACCCCAGCTTTGTCCTAAAAGGTCCCGAAGGTGTCTGGATGGTCATTCAGCTGCTGTTCAGCTGGTCGATTTGCATATTAAGCTTTTATTATTATAGATATCTAGAAGTTTGTACCTGGTAATTCCTTTTGTTTAGTTCTTTTTCTGGGATTTTGTCCTGTTATTTGTTTGTTTGTTATTTTTCATAAGTGTGGACAAACCCCTTTTGTCTCCTCACTGTGCCTCTTTGTTTCTGTGTATTAGATCAGCTAAATCTCCTGTTATTAAAAACTAGAGGCCTGATGCATGAAATTCATTCACAGGGTGTGTGTGTGGGGGGGACACAATGTCCCTCAGCCCAGCCTGCACCCTCTCCAATCTGGGATCCCTCGGGGGATTCCAACTGCCCATTTAGGCCCGATCCCTGTGGGGCCTAAACCAGCAGTCAGACATCCCTTTCACAATCTGGGACTGCTGGCTCCCAACCACTTGCCTGCCTGCCTGATCACCCCCTAACCACTCCCCTTCCAGCCTGATTGATGCCTAACTGCTCCACTGTCAGCCCAATTGCCCCCAACTGCCCTCCTCTGCAGGCCTGGTTGCCACAACTGCCCTCTCCTGCTGGTCTGATCACCCTGTGGGCTGCCTACCTGGTGTGGCAGGGCAGGAGTTTCATTGGAGGGGTGCCAGTCTGGGTGGGTCCTCAGGAATCTGTCAGGGTGGGATGAACAGTGTTAGCAAGGTTGGTGAACAGTGTCAGAAATGGTGCCTTCAGCATCAGACCAGCGAAGTGGAGGCAGAGTAAAGAAAAAGAAAAGAGGTGGGGTCCATTAGCACCTTTGCTTCTGCAGAAAGTTTCAACAGCGTCCTCCCTTCCAGCACATGCCCTAAAATCAGTCACTGTATCACCCAGGAGCTTCCTAACCGGCTGCCTCTGCACTGGGACTTGGAAAGAGCACCAATGGTTTTCTGCAGCCCTTGGCTCTCTCAAATGTAAAGCCCACTATTTTCAAAGCCAGATTTTATGGGGGCTCCTCTTCCAGGTTCAGGTCCCCAAGTTGGGGCTCAGACCCCTCGCTCTTTAAGGGAGGACCTTAGAGGTAGTGATACCACCCACTTGTGAGTCAGCACATGGGGAGGAGGGGCAGGGTAGGTCCCTAACTGAGTTTCTGCCCCTCCAACCTGTCCCAATGTGGTTTTTTCTTTATGTCCATAGTTGTAGGAAATCTATTCTGCTCATCTTCAGGTCGCTCTCAGAGATAGCTCTTCTCCACATCATTGTAGTTTGGGTATCAATGAGAAGAGATGAGCTCAGGCTTCCTAATCCGTCATCTTAAACCTGAAGCCAGCACCTTGCTCTTGAATGCCAATGCAGCTTCCTTGTGGTTGATACACTCACAAATTATATTTTAGGCTGTTTCTAATGGCAACATCTCTGGCACCACTGGCTGGTGGTAACTAGTACTGATCTATTTACTTTGCTTTTACATATGATTAAAACTAATTATTTATTTAGTATCTTAGTAATCACAGTAATCACTCATAAAGCAAAGTTTCAATTCAGCCATTTGTCCCACCCCTGAGACATTGTGCAAACTGTTACATACATTAGTAAATCCTTGAAGCAATCTTCAACTGTGAGTTATTTTGCCATTTTCATAGGTAGTTAAACATTCTCAGAAAAGTTACTGATGGTATTGGATGAAGTGGGGTGTCCTCTTCCCCACTGGTTGCTGCTGGGGATGGACTTCCTACAATCCTGAGAAGAATTTTCTGAGTTTGCACAGAAGAAGGAGTGATTTTTCATGTGTGGAATTATACCCCCGTGTTTCTAAAGTTCCATTTGCTTAGTCCAGTCATAGAAGAAGTGTAGTTTGGGTTTCACAAGAAGCAGAGCCATACCCAGAGTTTCCTTTCCACATTGGAGGCAGGTCCAGTACAACATTAGGCCAGTTGCAGTCCATTGTGTGTGGGGTCCATATGGCTGCAGGTCAGGTGGGTGAATTCAGGGGAGCAGAAGCAAAAAAGCCCAGAGTCAGATGAGTCCCAAGTGAGCCAGGAGCACAAAAACATAAGTGAGCAAACTCCTTTGTTTAGGGCAGTGGTCCACAGAGCCAAATATCAACAGTACAATGATTGAAATTTCTTTTGAGAGCCAAATTTTTTAAACTTAAACTATATAGGTAGGTACATTGTTATTAACTTAATTAGGGTACTCCTTCAATCACACTGTATGTGCATGCCCACAAGTGGTATTTTGTGGAAGAGCCACACTCATGGGGCCAAAGAGCCGCATGTGGCTCCGAGCCACGGTTTGTCGACCACTGGTCTAGGGGGTTAAGTATCCCAAATCTTGAAGGGCTTGCAGTGGCCACACCCATTCTGACCAATGACCTGTTCCCAGGTATGACTGACAGCAAGCACCTTTGCTGGTGCCCTCAGCTTTACTGGACATGCATCTATCTTCCCTTTGTCCAGGCCCTTCCCCGTGTTTTACAGGAAACATGCCTAAAATGTATGGCATTTTCTTTGCTCCTTCCCTGTTTTTTAATAACTAGTTAATTACAACAGTATCACTGAGGTTATAAGTAAAAAGACAGAATTGGTATCTTGATCTGTCTGATTCCAAAGCCCATTTTTTAAAATTCTTATTTCATACAAGTATAATTATAGTCCATATTTCATAAGTATGTTTTATATACATGCAAGAATAGAACTGTACAAAACCACAGACTTCTGCTTCTGCTCTGATTGGGCATTTTTCTAGCTGCTCGCTGAGTTCTTTATTTTTAGTGATGTTTATTTTTGCCCGTGCCCAGCCCAGGGGCGAGATAAATCTCCTTTCTCATTCAGTTCCTGAGACCTGGCACTGTTATGTTTTCAGGACATCACTGGAATCTAGGTGCAATCTAAGATCCCAGAGGGTGAATTACAGCATAGCCCAAAGGCCAGGCCTCCTATGAAGCTTGTGTGAGACAATGCCTCCGAGGCTCGGTGGTCCTCTCCAGCATCGCCCAGAGGCCTGTGACTCTGCTGGATGGCAGGCTCAGAGTGATCTGTACTCCTGTGGGGCTTGTAGAGAACACTGTAGGCTGGCCTCGTACTCACCCCTGGGAGAAATCTGGGGGCCTGAAATGTGGCAGCTAAGTGGACTTAATGGCTCTAACCCAGCTGCCACTGGCATGAGTGATTGCCTTATTCTTGTCTCCCCTCAGTGACAGCACCCTACCTAGGCAGGCGGACATGCCTCTCAACATTCTCCTTGCAGCTTCTCTCTAACCCTCCAAGGAAGGTGAGATTGACTTCTGACATTTCTATTTGTGCCTGTGGCTCTCTGCAGCAAGGTATGCTGAGTCATGCCTCTCCACATTCCCTTCAAATGATAGCTATATAGCTAGGCCTATCTGCTTTTTTTAACTTTTTTTTTTTTTACTTCCTCATATATTTCACTCAGCAGTAAATACTGAGTTGCCTCCACAGTCTTTGCTTTTATTTATATTACTAGTGGCCCGGTGCACGAAATTTGTGCACAGGGGTGGGGGGGGGGGGGTGTTCCTCAGCCCGGCATGCACCCTCTCCAATCTGGGACCCCTTGAAGGATGTCCTACTGTCAGTTTACAAGGTTTACAGGGATCAGGCCTAAACTGGCAGTTGGACATCCCTCTCATAATCCGGGAATGCTGACTCCAGCCGCTCACCTGCCTGCCTGCCTGCCTGATTGCCCCTAACCACTCTGCCTGCCAGCCTGCTTGCCCCCACTTCCTCCCACCGCCGGACTGTTTGCCCCCAAATGCCTCCCCACCAGCCAGATCACCCCCAAGTGTCCCCCGCTGTGCCAGCCTGCTCACCCTCAACTGCCCCCCCCCTTGCTGGCCTGCTCACTCCAAACTGCCCCCCTCACTGTCCTGATCACCTCCAACTGACCCCCACTGATGGCCTGCTCACCCCCAACTGGCCCCCCTGCTAGTGTGCTTACCCCCAATGGCCCCTCCCATCCCATCCTGGCCTGATCACCCCCGGCAACCCAAGGTCCCAGCCCCTCCTTTTTTTCTTTTTCTTTTTCTTTCTTTCTTTCTTTTTTTTTTTTTTTCAGCACCCTCTTGAGCAGAGGCCAGGACCAGCTGGAAGCAAGTATCTAGGATTTATTTATCTTCTATAATTGAAACTTTGTAGCCTTGAGTGGAGGCCAGGGCTGGCCAGGGCGGGCAGGAAGCTTGGCTTCCTCCATTGCGGGGGTAACCCAAGCCTCCTGCTTGCTCCAGCTCCGTGGCAGGCTGCCATCTTGGTTGGGTTAATTTGTATACTTGCTCCTGATTGGCTGGTGGGCATGGCTTGTGGGTATAGTGCAGTGATGGTTAATTTGCATGTTTCTCTTTAATTAGTGTAGATTTTGATTCAGTCTGACAAATAGAGCTCCATGATCTTGGCCTATGAACTGCTTTATTTTGGTAAAAGAGGAAGCCCCCTAATGCAAGGACATATGTATTGAATCTTAGCTTATGGAGAAGTCAAATTCACTGCCCCAACCTAATGGATTCATTAAAAGTGAAATGTTCTTATTAGCTGTATAATTGTTTAAACATATTTTCTTCTTCATGCTTTTATGCACTGTTTATATCTAATTTTAAAAATATTACTTTTAAAATTTTTCAAACAATAATTATTTCTAAGATTTAACACGCTAGTCTTATTATATTCTCATTGGTTTTGAATTTAAAAAGCTTACAGGGTATACTTATTACTTTTAAATAAGAAATTATATACAAACACAGGAACATTTTGTTATTTATTTTCATGGATCTGGGTTTTATTTTATTTTTTCAAATTGAGAGTCTCATCAGAGGGTTAAAATGAAGCACACTGGAGAATCTCTCTTAGATGGCTGCTACACATTTCAGTCATAAAACAAAGCTACTTTTAAGATTTCTTTATATCCTCCTGTATTGATTCAATTGTAGTTAGCTAATTATTCATAACAGGAAAGGAGCAAAGGGAAGGCCAGACATCATGGGCATGCCCCGCACTTCATCCTATATCATTCTGTATTCTTTTCAGAATTTCTCAATTGGTCTTTGAGTCATGGCTCAGAATAGTATCAGGAAACACTATTATCAGGTACAAAGTAATTTTTCAAACATGTACTTCAAAATTAAAGGTGGTTTTGACTAATTGTCTAGCATGAGTAATAATAAGATAGAAAAGTTCATATGAATAATTTTATCTGAATCCCACTCCATAAGTCTCTTATTTAAATAATTTTTACACAATATAATATTAGAGGGCTAAGTGGAGACTCAGAAATTATTTAGGTTTCTATTTTTCAATCTTTTAAATTATGATTGATGTTAAAAGTATCTTTTATATTGCATTCCAGTATATAGAATAATTTATATTCAAAACAGAAATGAGAACTTCATGTTCCTTTAAATCAAGGTTTATTTATTTGTCTGTGAATATGCAATTGCTTCTTCACCATTTATTAACAAGATTATATATTTTTTCTATTGAATAGGTTTGCATCTTTGACAAAAATTGATTGGCGTATTGTGTAAGTCTATTAATGGAGTCTCCATTTAGTTCTATTGATGTTTGTATGGAAAAAACCTATTTTGTTGTTGTTTTTAATCCTTACCCGAGGATATTTTTTCTTCATTGATTTTTAGAGACAGTAGAAGGGAGGGAGAGAGACACAGAGAGAGACACGTTGATGTCATAGAGACACATTGATTGGTGCCTTCTGAGTGGGGCTGGGGATTGAGCCTGCAACAAAGGCACATGCCCTTGATCAGCATTGAACCTGGATCATTCAGGCCAAGGGCTGAAATTCTAACCACTGAGAAAAACTGGCTAGGGCTATAATACTTATTTAAGTAACTCTGTCTGCTAATTCTAATATCCAGAGGATAATTTGGATCAAGTGATTTTCCTACTAGCTGTGAGTCATGATTTCTATCTTTCTTTGGTATTATTAGAAATATTTCATTGAATTATAAATTTATTTTAGCTTGCTGATGCCAGATGTTTTTATTCTCCTATAACTATTCAAGAGGTTTTGTTTTGTTTTCTGGAATCAAGTTAGGTTGCTTAAATATAGTTTGATATTTTAGGTCTTGCTTTTGATTTGTTACGTGGGACCAGATCAGTATTTTGTTTGGGGCTTATCATTCCACAAATTCTGAGGCAAACTCTTCTGAGTACTCTATTCAATGTTTTGTGAATGATAAGGTTGTTCACTGGCTGGTGGAAGCAGATGATGTGTTATAATAATGTAACCCCTCTAATGTATGAGATAATTATGATGTGAAATGTTTGCTGTATGGAAACTCCCAATACTCTGTAACTTCCAAAATTAATGAACACCCCACTATCTTGATGTAAAAGCTCTGAGCCCTTAAAGTGTAAACACCCTGCTCCCAGCATAAGGCACACCATCTGGCCCACACTGATAAGGACACAAGTTGCTTACCACGGTCTATATAACTCTGAGAGGACCTTCAGTTGAGGTCTCCTGCCTGATAAGAAGAGGACTCTACGTCGCTCTGAGAGACAAGCCCCTGATTGCTCTGCTGTGTGAGCCTGAACCAACTTTTTGGAGAACGATGCAACCCTTTTTATTATAAATGTGTGGCCGCCTGCCTGTCTCTGTTTTTGTTGTCTGTCCTTCAGTGTGCATCGCCAGGTGGCCTTTGCTGGACCCACTATGAATAGGTAAATAAACCCTGTGTAATTGCATACTAATTCTGTCTTGTGTGTCATGTGTTCTGGTTCGGCTCAGCTGTCTAGACATTGAAGTACCAGGGGATAGGCCATTATTCCTGACTCCTGGTCACCTGCGTTTGTCCCACTAAGTCTAGACAAATAATCAATTACTTTGGGCATAATTGGGACATGATGTTTATCCCCCTCTGCGATAAAGGGGTTGTTAGGTCAGGCAGGGGGGAAGTCCAGAGCCTATGCATGCATCTGCAAGGTAGATGGTGACAGAGATAACTGGCGCCTTCCTAGACCCCTGGCCCAAGGCGAATTCCACACCTCTCATGCCCTCCGCCCTCTCCTCACTAAACAGCTGTATAAAAGAAGTGCCCATGCCCCTTTTTGGCGCGAACTTCCCTGGCCCACCCTCGGACCAGCGAATTTCGCCTGGGAGTGCAAGATTAACCCCCCCCCCCTTTTCTAATCACCTGGACTCTCTGTGTTTTGTCTCCTGTGTCGTCGAAAACCTTACATCTGGTGCCGGGCCCGGGTAGGGGAGAGCTCCCTGTTTGACCTAATGGTCCGGGCCCCCCCCACTCCCCCCCTTCTTCTTTCTTCCTGGCTCAGGATACTCAGCCTTCTTCCCTTGGCTAGGCAACGTCAGCTGTAAGTCCCAACCCGTGCTAATTCCTGGCTAAATCGTGGCCCGCATCAGAGATTGCCTTCCAGGCATAGCCCTCCGGGCCTCTCCAGGAGAGGTTCCGAACCTGGGGAGGCAGCGAAGATGTTCTTGCCCCCCTCGGTTCCTGGCCTCTGGCCTCACTCTGGACCCCAGGAAATAGAGGAGATGTCCTCTACTGTCCCTTGGGTTCCCCGTCGTAGCATTGGCTCAGGGATTGGGACGCTGGTCCTTGACCTTTTGCTACCCGACCCCAGGAATTGGAATGGGCACTCACCAAAGACACCTCTAGGGTGTCCTCGCCAATCTGGCTACTTCTATAACATGGTATGGCCTCAGTGGGTCCAGATGACCCTGAAAGCGGGACTAACTGACCTCAGTAATACTGCCAATGAGCCGGGAAGTGGCCCAAGATTCCATATGTCCAGGCCTTTTTCTATCTGCGCTCCCATCCCTCCCTCTGCTCCTCCTGTTCCACAGCCCAGGTTCTCCTAGCTCGCGAGAAACCCCCCTTTGCCTACTGACACCCCTCCACTTTCCACCTTATCTGAACCCCCTGAGAATCTTTCCTTCCCTCCAACTCGTCCGCCTCCTTACTCCACAGCTTCTTCTGCCTTTCCTCCAGTTCCCACCCTTCCCCCATCCTCACTCCCTGACCTCCATCCACCATCCCCTCCCCCAGGGTCTTCTCCCTTACCTACTGACCTTCCCCTTCCCCCACCCCCGCCTGCTTCCTCAGTCAGCAGGCACACCCTCTCCCAGGCTCCTCCTCTCCTCTGCCCCCTCCGGGAAGTTGCAGGGGCTGAGGGAGTGGTCAGGGTCCATGTTCCCTTTTCTCTGTTGGATCTCTCCCAGATTGAGAAGCGGATGGGGTCCTTTTCTGCCAACCCCACCACATTCATCAAGGAATTTCGATACCTTTCTCAGGCCTATGTCCTCACCTAGCATGACATCCATGTCATTCTTTCTTCCACCATGCAGATCAGATCCACCTTACAGATGCCTCTATGCTGGTGGGGGCCCAGGCCGTTCCTCATCAGGAACCAGGCTGGGACTACCAACTAGATACCCCCAAAGGGCTAGATGGGCACCAATGTTGCGACCAGAAGCTCCAATGCCTGAAAGCCGGCCTACAGGCCGTCTCCCACAAGGTAGTTAATTTTGACAAGCTGACAGAAATTACTCAGATGAGAACCCTGCAGTCTTCCTTAACAGGCTGACTGAGGCTCTGACCTTATATACTCGTCTGGACCCTGGGTCCCCAGCTGGAGCGACAATTTTAGCCACTCACTTCATTTCGCAGTCGGCCCCAGATATTCGAAAGAAATTAAAAAAGGTGGAGGGTGGCCCTCAGACTCCTGTTCGGGATCTAGTGAATATGGCATTTAAGGTTTTTAATACCCATGAAGAGCAGGCAGAGTAAGCCCGCCTTTGAAAGGAGGTGAGTCTGCAAACCCAAACCTTGCTACCTTGAGGCCGACGGCAGCCATGCATGGTCCAAAGGGGACTGTGCGTGGTGGGGGTGCAACGAAAGGACGAACACCACCTGGAAGATGCTTCAAGTGCAGGAATGAGGACCACTGGGCAAAGCAGTGTCCCAGCCCTGGGTTCCAACCAAGCCCTGCCTGGCGTGCGGTTGAAACTGCCCCTAGAAAAGTGATGGCCCTCTGCGTCTCAGCGTAGAGAGGCTGCCCTTCCAGATAATGACCCGCTACTGGCCATGCTGGAACTGGCTGAAGACTGGAGATGCCAGGACTCAATGACCTCCATCACCCTCGCCGAGCCCAGGGTGATGCTCAAGGTAGCGGGTAAGCAGGTCCCCTTTCTGGTGGACACGGGACTACCTTCTCTGTCCTGTCCTCCTTTTTCCGGGCCACTCTTCCCTTCCACAATCTCGGTCATGGGTACTGATGGCAAATCACCTTTTAATGCTCTGAAAACTGCTCTGGCCTCAGCACCTTCTCACCCCGCCCTCTCCCCCACTCCACCCTCCCTAGAGAACAACTTTCTTGCTGGCACAGGCTTATCAGAAACTCAGTTTTGAATTCAAGCAGTTAGAGGCCTGTTCCTTCCTCCCCCTGCCTTTTCTAAATATTTTAATTGCTAGACATGTTTAGAAATATTTAATGGAAGGTATGTTGAAAGAAAGAAGTTCTAAAGTTAACTGTTGACAAGAACTGTAGATACCAGGCCTCCTCTCCTCACCCTCCCTTGTTTGCCAGGTTTTTGTTTTTGTGTTTTTTTTTCTAAGCTCTGGGATACCCTTCTGGCATCTCTCTCTCTCTCTCTTCCCCCCTCCCGGACATCTCTAAGCTTTTCCAACTATTTACTGATGAGAAACAGGGAATAGCTATGGGGGTCCTCACCCAGCCCCTAGGGCCAGCTTTCACCCCTGTAGCCTACCTGTCCAGACAGCTTGATCCCACGGTTTGGGAATGGCAGCCCTGCAGCCACTGTTTTCATCAAGGAGGCCCAGAGGATTTGCCTCTAGCAACCCTTACAGGTCTTCTCCACCCATTAGCTACAGGATCTTCTGTTCCACTGATCCTTATCTCTCCTTGCCCCCTCTCCCATGCAGAAACTCCATCTCCTGTCCCTCAAGAATCCTGACATCTCCCTAACTCAGTCCCCAGCCCTGAACCCAGCCACTCTCCTTCCTGCTGTCTCCACCCAACCTGCGGCAATGCACTCCTGCCCTGAGGTAGTCGAGGCGCTCACTCAACCTCGGGCGGGACTCTCAGATCTTCCTCTCTGTAATCCTGACTTAACTGTGTTTGTGGATGGAAGCTCATGCCTAGACCCCCAGGGACATTGGAAAGCCTCCTATGTGGTAGTAACACTCGAGCAGACCCTGGAGGCGGCCTTTATAAATAACAAGATCACCCTTCCCAAGGCTCAGGTAGGGGCCATTGCCCAACAGGTCCACTGGTCATTGCACATTGGACCGCTGGCACTTTGGAGGTTCCTCAAACCCCTCTTCACCTCACCCACACTGCGAGAGGTAGTCACGAGTGCCTGCTCCATGTGTGCAGCTGTGGCCTTCCCACCTCCATACAATCAGACAACAGCCCAGCTTTTATATCAAGGGTCCTTCAGCAGGTTAGCATCTCTTGTGACATCTCCTGGAAACTGCACATACCCTACCACCCACAATCAATGGGTAGGATCGAGAAGATCAACAACCACCTTAAAGGCCATCTAACTAAACTCTCTCTAGAAATTTGCAGCTCCTGGCCGTACCTCCTGCCCATGGCCCTGACCGGAATCCGGGCTACACCAAGGAGCCCCACCTTTTTACCTGCCCTGATTCAGGCAACTGCTCCGGGAACACGCTGACAGGTTTCTGCCCAGGCCAGAACCAGCCAACCAAGACTCCCGAGGACCAGCCCTCCAGCCGGGGGACTCAGTCCTCCTTAAGAATCTATATCCCAAGGCCTTGGAGCCCAGGTGGATAGGACCTCACACAATAATCCTCACAACCCCCACTTCGGCCAAACTATTTGGCGATCCATTTTGGCACCACCTCTCCAGACTCAAGAGGACCCTGGAGCAGCATGACTTCTATAAATATGAGGTGTTGGGCCCCACTAGTTCCGCCTTAGCCGCCCTCCCCCTCCTCCTTCTCCTCCCTGCCCTGGGCAACCTACACCCACACTCACCTGCTTATGTGTGGAGGTTCAAGGTCCGTGAAACCTACGACCAGGACAGCACACAAGTCCCCCAGCAGGTGGGATCTCAGGACTGCCCTCTGGTCGGATGCCAGGCGGATATCCTGATTGCTGTTGACTTCCAGTCAGTGTCCAACAGTGGCCGACCATATGCCTGTTTTGCTTATGACCAACAGAACCCAGACAGGTGTAGTCGAGACGTCAACACCTATGGGGGTTGACGGTGGTCAGGCTGTGTCATCCATGATGCCTACAAAGAGGTCAGGTCTGGCCCCTTTTTCTGGAAGGACGGGACCTTCTACATCAGGGTCCGGGACCCCTGGGACCAGCAATGGGTTGCGGGCGTTATGGGAAAACTATATGGGAGTGGTTGGAGCTCGACCCCTTCAGGGACCATTTACATCTCCTGGGAATATGTCATGGCCCAGGAGGCCCAAATCCAGGTCTCTAACAGCATCCTACAGGCTGAACATTCCCTTAAAGGGAAGCTGCCCGATTCCCCCCGGGTAGAAGTCCTGTCTTCTTGGCTCCAACTTATCCAACACACTCTACTATTCCTTAACGAGACCCGCACCCTGCCCAATGTCTCGCACTGCTTTCTATGTGTCTCTCTCCAAAGACCTTTGCTGGCTGCCGTCCCACTCATGACTCCTCCAGGAACCCATGAACATGGTGAATGTCAGCCTCCCCTGGCTGGCATTCCCCTCTGGGAACCGGAAACTCCAGAACCTACCTTGCCCCCATGGATATGCTACCAGACCAGCAACCTGGTAACTGTGGGACGGGTCACCTGGAACTGTACCCAAAACCACACTGCAGCCAGTCCCACCAAGGCCAGCCCGGGTACCTTCTTTTGGTGCAACGGCACCTTAAGCAACTGCATAAACTCCTCTGACCCTGGGCCTTGCTTCGTGATCATAGTAGTTCCCCAACTAACCTTGTATGGAGAGTCGGAGCTTGCCTGGTTGCTCCCTTCATCCCACCCCCAGGCCCGCTGGGCTGCCTTCCTTCCTATCATGTTGGGGGTAAGTATCGCTGCCTCCGTAGGCCTAGCTGGGGGGGCCCTCGGGAACAGCATAATCTCTGCTCAGGATTTCAATGACAAACTCCAGATAGCCTTGGAGTCTACTACTGCCTCCTTAGCCTCCCTGCAGCAGCAAGTAACATTGGTAGCCCAAATAGCCCTGCAGAACCGACGGGCCCTAGACCTTCTTACTGTGGAAAATGGAGGAACCTGCATGTTCCTTCAAGAAGAATGCTGCTACTAAATCAACGAATCCGGAGTGGTGGAACAGAACGTGCAGACCCTGACTAAGCTTAGTGAAGAACTACGTGCAAGACACTCCTGGGACAACTCTCTTTTCGGCTGGCTCCAAAGCCCCTTAACTACCTGGATCCTGCCCCTGATAGGGCCCCTAATTCTCATCTGTGTCTTTTTTTCCCTAGCTCCCTGCCTCCTCAAATTCATCGGCTCCCGGATTGCGGAAATGTCTTGGGTGACTGTAAACCAGCTCCTGCTCCACCCCTACACTTGGCTGCCCTCCGACCTGCTTCTGCCTGACCCTGGCCTTTAACATCTCCCACCCTCTTCGCCCCTGGTCAGCAGGAAGTAGCCAGGATGATTTCGGCGCCCCCTATCACCAAAAGGCCGGGAGGTTAGGTCAGGCAGGGTGGAAGTCCAGAGCCTATTCATGCATCTGCAAGGTAGATGGTGACAGAGATAACTGGCGCCTTCCTAGACCCCTGGCCCAAGGCAAATTCCACACCTCTCATGCCCTCCACCCTCCCCTCACTAAACAGCTGTATAAAAGAAGTACCTATGCCCCTTTTTGGCGCGAACTTCCCTGGCCCACCCTGGGACCAGCGAATTTCGCCCGGGAGCGCAAGATTAACCCCCCTCCCTTTCTAATCACCTGGACTCTCTGTGTTTTGTCTCCTGCATCGTCGCACACCTTACAGCGGTGTGTTCCTTATAATTCTTAATTCTCCAGGGAGAACTTCTGCATGTCTTCATAGTCTGTTTTTGTGCAGATCTCTTCTCTTCAGTGTTCTGTCCTTCCTAAGCCAGTTGTCAGCTCCATTCCTCAACTCAGACAGCTCCCCAGGCTCCCCTCATACCATTTCCTGTAATATGGCCTGCAAACTCTTTCAATGAAAAATGGAAGCAACCTCAAGGCCCACCTCATTGTTTCTAATCTTTCAAGATCACTGCCCAGCATTGCTGTTTTTCAGTGTCTTGAGTACCACAGTTTCACACTTTATTATTTTTTTTGATAGTTTTAGAAGTCCTCAATAATTTATCTTGACTAATGATATGGAATTTTTGGACTGGAACCTGGATTCTTTGTCCTCCAGAGTCGAAGAATGAATCCATGGACAGGAGGTGATATAGCAAAGGTGGAGATTTATTAAAGAACAAGTACAGACTCCCCTGTGGGGAGAGGGAAAGAGTCCCACTGAGTTCTTTTCCCTATGGCTTATAAAGGCTGCAGATCTTGGTGCCTTGATATCCCCTTTGATTGGTCACTATCCCTTTAGACTGGTTACTATAGTAACTCCTAAGCTCAAAGGTAGAACCTTTGGGACATATGAGGTTCTCCCCCCTCCACTCCTTCCTTATTGTTTTTCTATTTCCTTTGGGCTTTCTTCTTCTCCATCTGGATGAAGGGCTTACTTCTCTTTATTTTGTAAATATAGAACTTCTGCTGTTTCCTGCTCCCTCATTCTATGGAAATGTACCTGTTGCAGCTTTTCAGCTCCCTATACTATTGGAATAGACCTTCTGTTGCTCTGCAGCCCTGTGCTTCCTCCATGGTCCCCTTAATTTCCAAAATTTCCTAACCCTGTTCTATTTTACCCCTAAAAATTCCTGTTTCACTAGAGGCAGAAATCAGAATTTCCATATGCTTTTAATATAATGATAGGAATCTTATATTTGAAGGAAATTGTGTCATGTTTTGATAATGACTGAAAAGAAATTCACTGACATTTAAATACATGGAAATGTGACTTTTAATTATAATTACATTTATAATAAAAAGGGTTGCATTGTTCTCCAAAAAGTGGTTTGCCAATATCCTTTAAAATTAGATTTTAATCTTTGTCTAAATGAGATTATCTAATAAATTAAACACATTCATTAGACTCTTCTCAATACTCAATATAATAATAAGTAATTAAGTCACCTTCATCAGATTAATGAAGGGACTAGTCAATATTTTATTTCATTTTTTGAGGCCCTTTACTGAAAGTCTTATCGGGAAGTGTAAAGTAAAAAAGAAAACAAAAGGATTTAGATGAATAAGACCATCTGGGGAATGAAATGTTTTGAACAGTGTTTTATAATTTGGTGAGGTTCAGTCAGTTGGCACTTTTTCTTAACTTAGACTTATAATAGAATAACATCTCAGAAGTGTAAAAAGAAAATCTTCAAAATAAATTAACAGCACTTAGTACTGCCACCTTAGACTTTCAAAATTTCTCTTTATTTTTGCTTTGCTTATGTAACTTGAGTAAAGCATGGTGAGTTGGAAAGAAGTGCCACAGAGGCCTGAAAACCTGAGGAGGCTGCACAGCCCTGTGGTCTTATGAGCCACATACTCCAGGAGTCAGCAAAAGAGCCTTATATTACCTGGGGAGTTGTCCCAAGTAGATCCCAGGAAAGGATCTGGGGTGTTTATCTAAGGTGTCCCTAGAGATAAACTTTAACCGTGCAGGTGTTGGGACATTCAAGTAGTTGTTAATGAAGAGGCAGCTCTACGCAAATAGGACCAAGGGCAGGCCTAGGACCAAAAAGACCAGAAGCTTTAATTTCAGTTTTAAGCCTACCCAAAATAATTCAATTAACTGCTGGAGGAATTACACCACATGAAACATATGCCGTTGCAAATCACACAGCACTTTATTACTTACAAAAGTTTTGATGCTGAGGGTACAGGCTTAAACAGTATTCAGGCAGTGCTTTCCTCTGGGGTCCGGCAGCTGGGCTGGTCCGGTCCGATTGCAGGGGCCAGCATTCCTCACCCGAGAGCTCAGTCACTTCTCGATCAGGAGGTACTAGCCATTCTTCTATTGTCTGGCAGAGAGAGAGGAGCGTGGAGTGGTGTCGCTTGCCAGACTGACAAAAGTATGTGCCTTTGTGGCTGTCTTGACAGATGAGCACTGTTGGCTGGCCAGGACCCATTTTTAAAGCCTGTTTCATACCCACAGCAGTTCAGGTGGCTATCAATGAATTACATCAATGCACACATGTTAATCTCAAACAGGGCGAGGGGCTACATGTGTTTATCTGGGGAGAGTACATCAGTCACATACATAGTTATCTTAGCAAGTCACTTCTAAGTCAGTAACTAAAGTTCAAATCCTTTATGGGGTACACACACTTCAGGGCAGTGGGGAATGTATCCTTAATATCACACTTTAAGTTTCAAGGAAACATTTCAAAACCTTCCTAACATTTTTAGACATTCTTTAAACATTTTTAAACAATTCTATATTTTACTTCAACAGAAGGAGAATAGAGAAAGACCTGTTCAGAGCATCATGAGAGCACAGTCTTCAATATTTGGTTCCTAATAGCTCCATTGATGTGGGAAGCTTACATAATTCTTTATTAAGTATACCTAGCCCTGGCTTGGGCTGGTAGTAAGCATGGTTTGGTGGGGGTTGAGAGGTTATTGACATATTCTGTTGTGAAATGGAAAAGTTGAGAAGTCAAGGACAGTGAAGATGCAAGAATGAAATAGCATTAATTAATCCAGATTTATACGTAAGTAATTTTTTAAGCACTCTCTAATTCAAGAACTTATTGATCATTTACATATATTTAGGTGTAGAGTAAATAATACAGTATGACATCACAGACCTCATTTAATTGAATAAAAATAATAAATTAATTATCTTAACAAGTCACTTCTAAGTCAGTAACTAAAGTTCAAATCCTTATCTATGGGGCACACACAATTCAGGGCAGTGGGGAATGTGTTCTTAATATCACAATTTAGGTTTTGAAAAGTTAACTCAAACATTTTAAAACTTTTTTAACATTTTTAGACATTTTAAAGCATTTTTAAACATTTCTATGTATTACTACAACAGTGGTCTGATCATTCTGCCAACTTTTAGCACCCAAAAGGTACCAGATATTTGAGTTAATCAGAGGTAGTTCCCCATATTTGAGCAAGCTGAGACCCCAGGCTTCCAAGGTCCCTGAACCCTGTGAATCCCATAATCCTCTCTGGTGCAAAGTGGGAAACCCAAGGGAAAAGCTGAGCCAGCATGTCCACTGGCCCTGGGATCTGAGGTCCACCTGCCCGGGGCCAACCTCACTGTGATCCCAGCCTGGGCCTGGCCAGTTGCTCTGTCTCCCATCCATGTTTATATTCTGGAGGGGCTACTCCTTCCCCCCAGACCAGAGTGTGCTCCAGCATAGGTTTTGGGTGAAACTGACAGGTGCCAATGCTTGAACCCCCAGGAGATCATAGTCATTCCTGGCTATTGCTGCTTGAATCTTTTTTTTTTTTTTTAATAAACCTCTTGAAGTTACGATAACAAAACAAAAAATAATAAAAATAAAATATAACAATGAGAAGAAAAAGCAAAATATAATATATGCCTTTCTTAAAATAAGATTGTAGCTATTTCACTTATTAGAACTTCTTCCACTCAGAATTGTGCTAAGGCTTGTGGAACACATGTTACATGTTTAGAGACAACAGCTGTGATCATTACTTTCATAGGTCAGATGACTCTGTTTCTAATCATAGAGACAGTATTTGACCCACTTTACAAGATCTCTTTAAACCCAGCTGAAGCCCTTTCAGATTCTCCATGGTGCCACGTGGAAAATGCATTTCTTCCATATCATACTGAATCAGCTCATTTAAAATAGATCTCAAAGATAATGACACAGAATAAGCATCAATTGGTAATGAGAGTATTTTGTATACCTTTTGCTATGTTAATAAAATAGTCAATAATATATTTCTAAAAAGCAAACATTACTTTTATAAAAACTAAGAATTAATAATGACAACCATGTGTCTTTTCTATTCTAATAGTCACAAATACTTTTTCTTGGTTGTTTGAAATTACAGGAATATCTTGAAACATCAAGCACATACTTATAAAATAGCTCAGTAAAAATTAGTATATGGACTTGTAAAAATAACAAGTGTTATATATATATTAGCCTCTGGATAGATATTATTTTCAAATGGAAGAGATTCCAGAAAGTTGAATGCAAATTTATTAAAAACAATTTCATATATTTCTGTTTGTAAAAAGCTTCTCCATAAAACAGGATTCAAATCTCAGTTTTTTTCTCTCAAAATTTATAAAACCACTCTCAGTATTTCCTAAATGTTTTCATATTTTCAGTATGTCTATTTTCCAACAAATCTGACAGAGTTTTGAGTAATGTAAAAATAAATGCAGATAAATCTCAACATCTTGAAAAAGTTATTCAGCCCATATTGAAGCATCCATCTTATATAAAACTGCTGTTTGAAATTTTAACCCTGCTATTTGACTTCTGTAGATGCTTGCTTGCTTAAATAATAAGGAAAATAAGACTACTTACTCCCACTTCAGAGAGGCCATTAAACCTTCCCCTGACAAAGTTATCAGTGCTGGCACCAGGCCAAGCCTTTGGTTGAGTTCTCAAGGCCCCAGCACATAGGGGCTCTTTAAGAGCTTGCAAAGGGGACCAAAAACACCCCATATTTGGGAGACAAAGAAGGTAAAAATATATAAATAGGAAAAGTTCCTCCATGTTGGGGCCCAGAATTCAGGAGACATTTTCCTCTGGACCCGCGTGTAATAAATGTAACTCCATCTCTCTAAGTATTGCTTGGTTCTTCTCTGGTTTTCTGTAACAATATCTGCAAATGAACAAAGGAATCAAAGAAAAGAAAAAAATAAAATCTTGTCTACAAATGCCAGGGGTAACAGCAAAAACTGACATCTTCCATATTAAGCCAACCATTGGATTACATTCAGAATAGTATGCTACTTGAATTTTAAATGTCTTCAGGTATTCATTATTGCTTGATAAATTAATTATCTCAGTACTTTGACAAAAATTATACCTATTCTTGGAAGAAAAACAAGATATTTCAGAAAT
This sequence comes from Corynorhinus townsendii, assembly GCA_026230045.1. Classification (NCBI taxonomy): domain Eukaryota; kingdom Metazoa; phylum Chordata; class Mammalia; order Chiroptera; family Vespertilionidae; genus Corynorhinus; species Corynorhinus townsendii. Next base: position 75,209,302 of record JAPDVU010000008.1, read on the forward strand.
TATGGCCTATCCTACATGTGTTGTTTATGGTTTGAAAAACTTCTCTCTGTTGCAATATTCTCTTTCTGAATTATGTTGGTTTTCTACTTGGTCAAAATTTCCTGAGATTCCTTGGAGGTTTCCTTTTTTTGCTCTTCAATATGATAGATATTTCAATGCCTACACATGAAAGTTTATAATACTTATATTTTAAAATGATTACTTTTAAAAAATGACATTATTAGTGTTTAGATTTGCATCACTAATTTTCATAAACATTTTAAAATGAAGAATTCTCTAATGAAATAGTTTTAACAAAATATATAATTAAAAATATAAAGAAAGCAAAAAATAAATTTTGATATCAGAAGATTAAATTTAGAGCTTAATGCTTAGATTATTTTTTCTCCCATCATATAAAGTTTTGATGAATCAGAGGCTTATGAGTTATATTTGAAAATGTGTGTTTTAATACATCAATGACAATATATTTTAAAGGGTACAGCATACAGACTTTAAAATATAGTCATTTTTTAAAATTTTATTTTGTTGTTTAAAGTATTACAAATAGTGGTGCATATGTCTCCTTTTTTGCTACATTGATCTTCCCCCGGCCTTCCCTACCCCTCCCCAGCACTTGCCTTCCCCTCCCTCAAGTGTCTTGCATCCATTGGTTATGCTTATATGCATGCATACAAGTCCTTTGGCTGATCTCTTGTCTCCCCATCTCGACCCTCCCCAGCCTTCCCGCTGTAGTTTGACAGTCTGTTCAATGCTTCTTTGCCTCTGTATCTATTTTTATTCATCAGTTTATAACATTCATTATATTCCACAAATGAGTGAGATCATGTGGTATTTTTCTTTCACTGACTGGCTTATTTCACTTAGCATAATGCTCTCCAGTTCCATCCATGCTGTTGGCCAATGGTAAGAATTCATTCTTTAACAGCAGCATAGTATTCCATTATGTAGATGTACCACAGTTTTCTAACCCACTAATCTGCTGATGGGCATTGCAACACTGGTGACTTAATACATTCATATATTAAATATTCAGCATGTAAATTTTTTTTGGTATATTTGGTTTACATTTATGTTTTATAAAAGTAATTCTAATCCTGATTTGGGGATACTATAAAAAAAAGCTGGAAATCATGACCCACAATGAGTTGCCAGCAGTTCCGAAGCTGTGTTCTCAATAGACACTACTAAAAGATGTCTGTGTAGGACTGTTTACCCATTCATCATTGAGGACCTGACTTAGTTCATTTGAGCTGCTGTAAAAAATACCATGAACTGGGCAGTTTGTAAACAACATTTATTTCTCACCATTTATAGGCTGGGAAGTCCAAGATCATGATGCTGGCAGATTCTGATCTTATGAGGGCCTGCTTTTTGGCTCAGAGATGGCTGTCTTTTCAGGGTCCTCACTTGGCAGAAGGGGTGAGAAACATTTCTGGGGCCACATGTATAAGGGCATTCATTCCATTCATGAGGGCTCCACCATAGGGCCTATGCATCTGCCAAAGGACTCACTTCTAAACACCATCACATTGGTAGTTTATTCTCAACATATGAATTTTGGGGAGATACAAATATTCTGTCCATAGCAAAACCTAAGGCAAATCATACTTAAATGTCTTCCAATTCCACTTCTCAATACACACAACACTTGTTATCAGGTGAAATTATGTTAAATGAGCATTGGAAAAGCCCTTGAAGAGAAACAGAATTATCTATATAATAAAAGCTCAGTGACTGTCACAGCAGAACAATCAGACTGACCTGTTGCTATGACATGCCGGCTGCAGGGGCAGCCCCAGCGCTGCTGTTGAGCCCGAGGGGCCCGGGGCTAGTTGTGTGGCTGCTGCCAAGGTGCTGGTAAAGAACACGAAGGTGGCCAGCGTGAGCGTGCAGCTTGAGATGAAGACTCTGTGGGATGAATTCAATCAGCTGGGTACTGAGATGATCATCACCAAGGCTGACAGGTCAGGGCACCCCTCTCCCTGCTGCGACCCTCCCCACATGGCGCCAATCTTGGGCAGTGGGTTTTGGCCCAATACACACGAGTGAGACTGAGAAGTGGGGTGGGGGCCATGGCCTGGCGACCTGCTGGTCCCTCTCAGCACCAGTCAGCTCCTTCACTGTCTGAGTCCCTGCTCTAGCAACAGCCACTTGGTGCGTGGGCCAGAGGGTATGGCTTGGGAGGCCAGGAAGGTGGTGGAGAGAAACCCTGTGGGCCTGCTGCCTGACCAGCAGCCCAGGACCCGGCACCACCAGAAACAGACTGGCTCAGAGCACACTGAGTTTTGGGGGAAGGCAGCCGCCTGAGAGGAGCCTTGCCACCAGATGGCTCCCGGTGGGTCCCACCTTGGTCTTTGGTTCCTTAATTCAGTCTATCCTGGCTAAAGAAGAGCAGCTGGGCATATTTTAGGGGAGAATTAAGACTCTAAAACAGTGTGTTCTGTTCCATGGAGATTGCTACCCAGTTGTCTTAGGCCTAAATTCCGGGTGGTTTGGGGGCCTGGCTCTGCCACTGGGACCTGCATCTTCCAATTGGCCTGTATTTGTTATAAGGGCCCAAAGAGAAGAAGGGGAACAAGTTTTTCAATGCAATGGATTTGACCAATACACAAAGGCGGGTGCCAGGCTATGTCTAATGTACACACAGAGACACCAGCTCTGAGTCTGTCTGGCCAAAGGGAACTCAGAGCCTGTTTGCAGAGCCTTCTGGTGGTTTCTGTTTCCTTGCTGAGGCCATCCTCCCTGGGAAGCCTGGGGCCCATGCTCAGCTCCAGCTCAGTGGGTCTTCTCCAGTCCCCTCCCCCTGGTCCTTCCCCCTCGCTGGCCTGGTCCAGTGGTCGGAAAACCGTGGCTCTTGAGCCACATGCAGCTCTTTGGCCTCTTGAGTGTGGCTCTTCCACAAAACACCATGGCCTGGGTGAGTTTATTTTGAAGAAGTGGCGTTAGAAGAAGTTTAAGTTTTAAAAATTTGGCTCTCAAAAGAAATTCCAATCATTGTACTGTTGATATTTGGCTCTGTTGACTAATGTTAGTTTGCTGACTACTGGCCTGGTCCAATTGGCCCTGATTGGGGCAGGCTGGCCAGACCACACCCATGAGCAAATTTGTGCACCTGGCTTCTAGTAACACTATCATATGTTTAGGAGTCTCTGAAAGTCCAAAAGTAGCCCAATATTTTGTCTGGGTAAAGGTGTTGAGGATTAAATTATGGTTGTATGTCTGTGAATTTCAGGCTTCCTTTTGTCATCAGTTGCAGTTAACTAATTTCCTCCAAACATGTTTATTTATAATCATTGACTCCAAATTCTAAATCACTGTGAAGCATCCATCTTACATAAATACTGCTGTTTGAAATTTTAACCCTGGTAGTTGGCTTCTGTAAATTCTTGCTTGCTCAGACTACTCCCCCTTCAGAGAGGCCATTAACCTTCCCCAGACAAGGTTATCAGTGCTGGCACCAGGCCAGGCCTCTCTGGTTGAGGTCTCAAGGCCCCAGCACCTACGGGCTCTTTAAGAACTTGCAAAAGGGGCCAGAAACTCCCCATATTTTGGAGACAAAGAAGGTAAAAACATATAAATAGGGAAAATCTCTGCATGTTGGGGCCCAGAATTTGAGAGACATTTTCCTCTGGACCCGTGCATAATAAATGTAACTCCATCTCTTTAAGTATTGCTTTGTTCTTCTTCAGTTTTCTGTAACATTATTGGTTCCCAGACCGAGAACAACTGTGATTGGTCTTTTTGGCCTCTGGTGAATGGGTCAGGTTTGGGGCCTTGGGAGCCAGATAGGCCTCTGGGAGGTGCGGCTCTGCTGATTTAGCAGAATTGAACCTGTGGACTTCGGGTGCTCCTGGACCTCAGCCCAGGACCTGGCCGGCATCTGGAGAGAGTGGACGGACATTTCTGGAGCTGTCGACAGAATCTGTAAGGTAGGGGCCCCGTCAGTTCAGCCCACTCCAAGTGAGTGGAAGGAGGAGCTTGATCACCTCCCCGGAAGCCATACAGCTTCCTCAGGCAAATTAATCAGGAGTCAGGAATCAGGTGGCTATTTAAACTCTGGGTAAATATCTGGTAGAAGTAAAAAAACTGGGACTAGCTAGTATATAAATGTGGGACTCTGGAGGTGAATGAAGGAATTATGAGTTCACTCTGCTGTTTGTTTGTGTGGGACTAGCCAATTTGCTACCAAGAAGGGGGACTGGACTCAGTCTTAACTCCTCTGGTTGTTCTCACCAAGATGTTGGTTGAGAATTCTGTTCTGGGGGATGGGTGCCGGTAGTGCCCCCATTCCTATCTGGGAGTTGGGCATTGTTTCGTTTATCTGCTCAGCTCCAGTTTGGGCTAGCCTACTGAGAGATTGTGAGTATGGATGTTTGTCTGTCTTGGCATAATTATCTGCTCATTAACTGGTCTGTGTGAAGCAAAAGCTACTTTGATTTATTCTGAATTTCTGTTGATTCATCTGGCTAAAATGTTTTATTTATTAAAGCCTAAACCTGTGATGGTCTGCACACATCTTAAGCAGCGCTGCTGAGTTATTTTTCTCAGAGATGTTTGCTCTCTATCACAGTGGGAGGGAATCAGCCCATTTAGCTAATAAAAATTTATCTCTAATTTTATATAAGTAAGGGTTTCAGTTTGCTCCGATTTGTGAATTTGCTGTATTAAATTGAAATTTTAAAGCCCTAGGGTTAATTTAAAGGTATAAATTTATGACATTTCCAAGAACAAAGAACTTTTGTTTATGGCTTTCTTATCTCTTTTGGTGATCAGAGAGGAGGGGCAGGGCTTACAGCTTCCCAGGGCAGAGAGATTTACAGGCCCTGTCCCTGCCTGTGACATCATAACCCAACGTGAGCCACCTGTGGTGGAACTAAGGCTGAAGTTATTATTAACTATCTATGGACCCCCGATGCTAATAGCATCTGTAACTGGATTAAAGATCTTCTCTTTCAGGAGGCCTTCCAGGCTTTCAGTTTGCAAGAAATCTCCCTACACACACTTATCTTCCTCCTCCTTATCTTTCAGACTGACTAAGAGTCATTTTTCTCCACAGGTCGGACCTTAGCCTTCGAAAGGGAGGACTACTACAGCGGTAGTCTGTAGTTTTCTCTGAAACTCCCACTGTTTCTATTTCTCCCCTCTGTAGGAATTGTCTTCCTCTGACTCACAATCGGGAAGAGAGACAAGCAATCAGACTGGGGGACAGGATGGAGGAGGGGGGGTTGTCGGCAGTTAATTATGAAGCAGGGAGAGATAGTTTTTTGTTGATTTTACTGGCTGTAGACTGCTCTGCTAGCATAGGGGTATGGTCCAGGTGTCTTATCAGAACTTCTCTAGATTTAAGGTCACAAGTTTTCTGCAAGCATAATTAATCTAGCTGCCCTGGTGATTTAAAACTGGTTGCTAGGCAGACTCATCCCCCAAGAGCCAGATGAAAGAAGGGGATGAGGGGGGCTGGATGCCTGAGCTGCCTGCAATGGCCCTGGAAGAAGTCGCAGCAGCGAGAAAAGTGGGGACAGCAGACGTACCTGACACTAGAGCTGCCCAGCTGCTGCCCAGTGAGTAATGAGCGTTTTACAACAAGCAATACAAGACTTAGGCCTTTGGCTTGCTGGCTGCAGCACTTAAACCAGAAGCCAGTGACTGCTACTGCCCTTCCTGCAGCCCCAGGAATAGAGCAGAAGGCCCAGGATCTGTAAAGGCAGCAGATAGAGCTAGTGAAAGCTCCCTGTTTGCAAATGTACTGAAAGGGTTCAGTCCCTGTTGCTGCTGGAAGAGGAGGGGCTGAGATTCCTTTCCAGTACACTCCCTTGGGAGAGGCCTGGTCCCTGCTCTGCCACAAAGGGGACTGGAGGGAAGACAAGGGGTCTAATATCCAAGCCAATGCCACAGAAGTGCTTTGCAATATACAAAGCTGTTTCTAACTTCAACTCTGGCTGTTTTGGACTGGCAGCTTAAAGTCAAAGAGCAAAGGAAAGGCACTCTCCCTGGACCAGGGAAACTTCAGGACTTTGAGATTCTCCAACAGAGGAGGAGTCTGACTGAGGGATGGCAGCGACCCTGTTGGGTTAGAAGGACCTAAGGCCACATGTTAAACTTATAAATTACGGCTTTCTAGGCAGGTGTCCAAGCCTAGATACATAGGGGTTAAGCTGCCTGTTTACAGCAAAACAATTTTTTTCCCGTGCCAGAATAAAATTTAGGGAAATTAGACAGGCTGTGTTTGTGGCGAGAAAGAAGACCTGGCCACCATGCACAGCCCTGACAGTGACCTGCAGAAAACTGTATAATAGACTTAGATGATACCTGCTACTTCATGGACATGACTCCAGAAAGACAAGGACGATTTTACTTTGTGTGGGAAGGTCAAGAAGAGACCTTAGTCACCTCCCTAATATATTTGTATAGCCCTACCATGTGCCATATATGGTAGCAGAAGATTTGGCTACCTTAGATGGCCACAGTGCCAGTGTTACTGTCTTGCAGGCCTGTGTGACCATGCCATGTTAGGGGTGGCACAAACCTCAACTTTAGGAAACTGGCAAAGGCCTATTTGGAACAGAGGAAAGTGGTGAGTACCAGCCCTTTGTTACAGGAATTACAGACCCCGTGAGGGCCTGTGACATATGAGACCCTGTACAGCAATAAAGCTCCCTTAGTCCTGTCTCAGAGGGCATGTCACCCCTCCCATATGAAATTTTAAGGACAAGTTAAGTAGGGGGAACCCTACTACAAGGATAGCTATAATTGTCTACTTGAATATAGACACATTTTGAATTTCTCCTTGTCATTTGAAGACAGTTATATTTCTTTGAAGAATCCATAGAAAGAACTAACAAGGAAAATCAGAAGATCTTAAAGCAGGTCAGTATATTTTTCTCCTTATATAATTCCTCTGAAATTTGGCAATGCTTAATAAATCATGGCAATACATTTCTCTACATAAACTCAATAAGACCAGTTTCTAATAGTGGTTTTATTGACCAGAAACTTTGACTGGAGTGTTATGTTTTAAAGAGCCCTGCCTGAACTCTGAAGACTTAAAGCCAATAAGAGTGCCAAGGAAAAGCCTGGTATCCTGCTTGGGAGCCCTGATAATGGCTGGTGCTGGAGAGTCAGGCCCATACCCTACCATCACTGGCAGTTGGTCAGAGTAGAAGGGGAGCAATAAGGATGACTCTGCGTCCCTGTGAAACCCCACACACTCTAGGCCGTGACGAGTAGGAGGGCTACTGAGATGGGCCTTGAAACCTAAGGTGTGGGCCCAGCTGGAGTTGCTGCAGGTGAGGATTCACCTAACTCAGCAGATACTGCAGGCTGGCCGGACAGCAGCTGGATGGCTTGGCTTCCTGGCCCTATGGGGCACAATAAGATTCAATCATGAAATTCTGGCAAAGGTAGTCAGTTACCATTCTTGTTGTGTTTATGCAAACAATCAGGCCAAATTAAATACAATAGATAAATTAGTCTTTATCTGGTTCTTTTGATAAACATAGAGGTAATTTTGAGGAAACAAATTCTATTTCAATAGAGGTTATTAAAACTGAAATGTTTTCTTTGCCTTCCACCGGACCATTTGTTACAGTTTGTCTCTGCCAGGTCACAAGCCCACCTCCTCCTGGTCCCAGGCCTCATCATCCCTGTGACAGACAGAAAACTCTTAGAGAAAACTCTTAGAGAAAACTCCGTCCCTCCTCAGCACGAAACAGCTACAGAAGAAATTCAACGTCCATTTTCCCTAAAAGAATTCAGAGCCAGGATCCTTGAGGTAATATATTAGGCAGTTAGATAGACATGAGCAGAGCAGGGATGATGGGCCAACTAGTGCTACAGGATGTAACTAAGTCTTTACACCTCTGCGTATGTGAGACAAGGGGCATAGGCAAAGAGGTACTCACCAAAGTCTCAGCCCTGAGAAAATGCTGACAGCCTGTTTGTCCAAAAGACTTGACCCCTTTGCATTTGGGTGACATACTTGCCTCCAGGCAGTAGCAGCCACAGCTGTGCTTATTAAAAAAGCAAATAAATTAATCCTAGGGCAGGAACTAATCCTAACTGCTCCACACGAAGTTGAGACTTTACTCTGGCACACACTGGCGTGCTGGATTTCAAACACTCGAGTCACCCAGTTTCAGGCTCTCTGGTAAACAAAGGAAAAACCAGTAACAATTTATACTGATAGCAGGTACGCATTTACAACAAGATAAGGGTTCTCCACAGAAGCAAGAGGGAACTGGGCCACAAATGAAGCTGCCCAGGAGGCTGTCCTAAAACCAGTGGGGCCATTACAGATTCTAGTGACTCTTGCAGATCCTGACCTACCCAATCTAGAAAAGCTAAAATCCATAACCAATCTTTATTCAAGTTCTTACAAGCTGTATAGTCTACCCAGGAAGCAATCCAGAAGCACATCTGAGATGCTCTCTGCCTGTACCAACTTCTGGTCTGGTTCATCCCTTCCACCCTGGTGACTCTGTTTGGGTGAAGAAATTTGCCACCCAAGGACTGACTCCTACCTGGAAAGGACCACCTCCATGGAAGTCAAGATCAACGGTATCCTAATGTGACTTCATCACACCCAGGTTAAGACAGTCTAGGAAAAATAGAGAGTCCAGGACTTTTCAGACTTCTAAAGATTACTCCTGGCCCTCATTCTGGGCCCTTATCTTATAAGCAGGCCCACTAACTTTATTAGGCAGAAAATTAAGATTATAGTCCTCAGGGGTAAATATAACTACAATGACTAAGAGTCAATGATTTGACTCATGTACGTAAAACCAATGGGGAATGAAGCATCCATCTTATATAAATACTGCTGTTTGAAATATTAACCCTGCCAGTTGGCTTCTGTAAATTCTTGCTTGCTCAGACTACTCCCACTTCAGAGAGGCCATTAACCTTCCCCAGACAAGGTTATCAGTGCTGGCGCCAGGCCAAGCCTCTCTGGTTGAGGTCTCAAGGCCCCATCACATACGGGCTCTTTAAGAACTTGCAAAAGGGGCCGGAAACACCCCATATGTAGGAGACAAAGAAGGTAAAAACATATAAATAGGGAAAATCCCTACATGTTGGGGCTCAGAATTTGAGAGACATTTTCCTTTCAACCTGTGCGTAATAAATGTAACTTCATCTCTCTAAGTATTGCTTTGTTCTTCTTTGGTTTTCTGTAACAACTATGCTCACTCTAATTATTGTATAATTACTAAGGTATGGCTTTCTGGGAAACATTTGCTAAGTCCTTAAGTAATGTACATACAAGAGTTTATGTGAGAAAAGGTTGTTAATATATTAAAGAGTAATATTTTTTAATCTATGTTAGTATATATCTTAATATACATGTAAAATAATACACACAATGAGAATTAAGGAACCAAAGAACTAAGAAATTGATAAACTGTGTAATTAAAATATCATATAGTAGACAACAGGTAAATGTATCCTAAATATATCCATGCATGCACTACAATATTTAAGGTGATTAAAAAAAAGTCATTGTGGCTTGAAGTGGCTCACTTAAGAAAGTAAAAAAAGTTACAGATGAACAGAATATGAATATTATGAGTTAAGACTAGAAATTTGAAGATAATTATTTAGAAATTTCTATATTTGATATGTGTTGTTTTTCCCCATAAAGTTTTATTATATATAATTTTCTCTTCGGAGTATCTTGATTTATATGAACTCATTCTCAGGGCAGATATACTACCTTCATGTTCATGTTACTGTGCCACACATTGTGGATTGACATTTTAAAAGATTTGGGGGTTTGCTATTATTAAAAATATTAATTTTTTAATATTACAGGAGTACAGGTAGACTTCCTGTACTCACACTATCAGTAAGTTAGGAATTTGTATGCTACACTGCCAATTTTTTATTTCTCATAAGAAATTTCAGTTTCTTGGGATTTTTGTAGTTGTTTTCCCAAAGCAAGTACCCTCCCATAATTCCTTTAATATCTGTTACTGATTTCTGTGCTGCCCAGCATATGCCTTCCCTGGCTAAATAGAAAAACATTGAATTCTTCACTATGATTATAGCTTCTTGTCCCCCAATATTTTCACTCTTTTTTAAATCCTCACCCAAGGATATGCATTTTATTGATTTTTAGAAAGAGAGGAAGAAAGAGAGAGAGAGAGAGAGGAAAAGGAAGAGAAGGAGAAAGATCAATGTGAGAGAGAAAAAATTGATGGTTGCCTCCTTGTACGAGTCCAACTGGGTTTAAACCCTCAACCCTTTGCTTTACAGGATGGCACTCCACCCAACGGAGCCAACTGCCCAGGGCTTCACTCTATTTCCACAGGTACTCCAGACATTAAGATGAGGACAGGTGTAGAAAATAAAATGCTGAAGAATTGTTCAATAATTGTTACTTTTTAGATAGCATTGTTCTTTTAGTCACTCAGGAAATTTCCAAGGCATTACCTCTTTAATTTTACAACATCCCAAGAGCTTGCTGGTCTATGGTGTTATCTGCAGCTTTATACTTGCTAAACAATTTGCTCAAGGTCAAGAGAAGGAACATTTGCCTCCAAACTGGGAATGTGTTATTCTTTGTATTGATACTTAGGATGAGGGCAACAAGAAACCATTGTGATAATGAAGGCACAGACAGATTTAAAATTTACATATTTTTTAAAGAGTTGAAAATGAACCAGATTATTTTTGCAAGTAATTCTCAAAACTAATGGGCCTAAAATCTTCTGATTGTTTGCAAAGTTATATTAATTCTTAACATTGTGTGTGTGTGTGTGTGTGTGTGTGTGTGTGTGTGTGTGTGTGTGTTTCAAGTAGCACCTGGTAACACTTCTTACCATCTTTAATTTCTTTTCTTTTCCACTGGAGGTACAATCATCAGCATATGCCTCTTGGAAAAAAATATAATAACCTTGACTAATGGTTAATGAAATGTTTCTTGAATACTGGAGAGGTAAGGAAATGAAAAGCAGTCAGGAATCTTACTGACAAAATTAACCCATACAGATTTCCAGAAGTTTAATATTATTTGGACTTTTGAAATCCTATATATAAAATCAAAATACTTTATAAAAGTAGTGATAATAAACTTTTAGTAATTGAAAGTTTACTATGTGACAGGCATGAACCAAGCATGTAATCATAATATACTTCTTAGAAATCTCCTAAGTTTACCTCGAATCTTTATTTCATAGAATACAAATCTGAGGCAGAGAGAGTTTACCTTCTCAAGGTCACCCTGCAAGCATTACTTGGGCTATCAAAGTGTATTTTAATATGTTAGAAATAGATGATATTTTTAATATTATTTTACACAGGATATCTTTCTTCTTGAACTTGAGCATAGAGACTCCATATGAAATTCTTTTTATATTTTAGATAATGTTATCTTTTACATGTAGGTAAATTGCAAACAACTTACATTGCAAACAATGAGGTTGCATTTAGGGCTGAATCAATGTGTCCTTTACAGTGCTTCAGAACTCAATTTGCAGTCCAGAATAAAATAAATATTTCTCACCCTGGCTGGTGTGGCTCAATGATTAGAGTGTTGGCCTGTGCAACAAAGGGCCACAGGTTCAATTCCTGGTCAAGGGCACACCTGGGTTGTTCCAGTTGGGGTGAGTGTGGGAGGCAGCTAATCGATGTGTCTCTTTCACATCAATGTTTCTCTCTCTCCCTGTCTTTTTCTCTCTCCCCCTTTCTCCCTCCCTCTCGCTCTAAAAATCAATGGAAAAAAATATCCTCTGGTAAGAATTAACACATATATATATATATATATATATATATATATATACACACACACACACATATATATATATATTTCTCTTTTTTGGTACTGAATATACATCTATTTATAAAGCACCATTTATTTGGCAAACTTCCATCTGTTGTAGGTAAACTATGTGCTAGGATCTGGCTTAGGCATTCTTGCTACAATGAATGCTATAATTTGGTCTCTTCCCTTAAGAAGCTTAAAATATATCTTTCAACATATATTTTTTAAATGAGCCCATATCATTTGTGAAGTTCATAGATTCTCTATGAAGTGTTACTGTCATTAAGAAATGGTCTAAAATGCTGGCCTGCATGAAAAATGCTGGCCTGCATGCTTCCCTTGAAAATTGCTGGGAAAGTAACACCTATACACTATTTCAATGTATAGAAGTGATTTTTCTGGAGAATCCAGTCCTAGACAGGAATTATAGTCTACCTGCCTAGAAGACTGCCCATTTCCCTAACTTTTTGTAGATAGACTAAAGGGGGAGGGGAGGGAAGAACAGAAACCTCTGGTGAGAATATACATGGATTCCCCAGAATAAATTGTGTATTTGTTACATCCCTTAATACAACCCTAGCATTTGATTTTTTCCCTCTCTATAGCCCAATGAGCAGTTAGCTAAGTTGGTGTTTAATTCTTCTGACATCACCCTTCAGCCACCAAAGGTCACTCTCCATGAAAGGGCTGGGAGAGGCTAGGCCAGGAGAAAGCCACATGTTTAAGGAAACCAGCATAGCTAAGCATAGTGTTTGGCTTCCACCCTGCCACCATTCATGGATAAGTTAAGTATAATTAAGATTTTTTTTTTAGACAACTAACTAAATACATAAATAAATAAGACCAGTATAAGTCATGGTGATGTGGAGCCCTAAAGATGTAACATAGATTGACTTTAGGTCTGTAAATAGCAGATGCAAGAACCAGTCCTGGAGCAGCTGGTACCTGTTGGTGCCTCTTATTGGGTCTGAATGAGTTGAGCACTGAGTTCTGCTAACCCATTATTCTACACAAAAGACTGCTTGAGTCTGCCTAGCTCTTGGACAGTAGATTTATCTTGTGTCGCAGGCTTGAGCTGTTCTGGTCTGGGACTTGGGCCAGCAACATTAGACCATTAGAGTGAATAAGTAACATCTATCTCTCTGCAGAGAGCATCATATCAAGTCAGCAAGGACTGATGGCAGCAGCAGCAACCTTGGACTAAAGAGACATTTGCTGATTTCTAGTGCCGGCTACAGGATACATGTACAGTCTTCATGTTCTCATGGATGAGCCCATTATCTAACACTGGTTCATGTATGTTTATACTAACTCCATTGAGAATAAAAGTTGGAGTCAATCAGTTCTTCATTCAAATCTGTATCCAAATAGGTCTTTCTTTCACCAGGTCTAGATTGGAGCAAGCCCCTTAATTTCTCTAAACTTCAAAGTGTTAGTAATTATAGCACTTAGATCCAATGTTTGTAGTTAGATAGCATCATTAGGAGTACCGTGCAATTTTTAGGGGTAGACGCTCTGAATGGTGTGGGGAATATATAGCAAAGAGGAAAATACCAGCTAAGATGTTGAATGGTTTTGCAAACATGAACAGTCTTCCTGAAACAGTGAGTAACTGATTTTGGCTTCAGTGAAGGGTACTTAAAAGCTGCAGAATCACAAAATCTTAGAGGAGGCCCCAAGATCTTACCCAACCATTTACTCAAAAATGAAATTACCTCTGTGTTTTCCTTGATTAAGGTTAACATCTCTCTTTAAACCCTGAAACACAAAAGTAAGCACAAAAGTATATAAACTTTAGAGACAAAATATTTAGATTTAGTTTTAGTCCGGCACATTAATAATTTTAAGATCTTTATTCCATGGCTCAGTCACTGACTCAGTGTTCTCACCTATGAAACGGTGGATGTTAACAAAAAAACCTTTCCTACTTAACTCATAGGGTTGTCATAAGCCTCAAACAACATAAGACATGTAAAATTCCTCTGTAAATGTCAAAACTCTATGCAAATGAGCATGAATGCTTTTATTTTACTGTTACCACCAGAAAGAGACCACAGTTTCAGAGAGGGCGATTTATTCAGTATTCCCTTTAAACAGCAAATGCATGATTATCTCCATAATTCTTTGCTCATCCCTTTTCACTGGTGAGAATTATCCTCATTACTGCTGTCTACTAGTTCAAATCCTTGCCTTCTTTATTTTTCAAGCTCCAATTTCTTCACGAAGTCCAAAAAATCTAGTGTAATAAAAGAATCAGCTACCTGGATTTCAACTACAACTATGACTTGAATAAGTTATTTAACCTTTCTGAGCCTTAGTTTCCTCTTTTGTAAAGTGTCAGGTATATATCTATTATTATCATGAAGAATTAAGCACTGATATATGTAAGTTGCTGGCATGTAAATATAACATATGGTGTATTCTTTCTCTCATTTTGTCCGTCATCCACATCAAGATTTTCTCTGTCTTGTGATTTCCTAGAACACTAATTTTAAATAACAGTGGGACTTTGCAGTTGAGATGTTTTATGTGCCTTTAATGCATTCTTACCTTTTTGAGCACAGGGACTGTGTCTGATACATTTTTTTAACCTACAGCAGCTTTGAGCATAGTGTTACATCAGTAGAAATATGACCAGTGAGTCACTAATACAGTAGGATTTCCAGCTTTTTCTAGTTGCAGACTGACAGCTTGATTAAAGTTAATTGCACAGTGCCACCTTTATTCCCACAGTAAACTTAGATCCTCCCTGCACCTGATAAGACAATGGCTCATATGTGATATCAGGGGCCATGTGACTTTCATATGGGAGAGGCCTGGCCATCCTGGTAAGAACATGCATTTGTTGTCATTGAGGGTACTGATGCTTTGGGATGAAATAAGAAAAGTGACAGATGCAGGTGGTGAGAACTCCCACCTGAAGAGAGCAAATCTGGCAGGAGTATGCAGAGCAACTTCAGCTTCCATCACTGTGGCATGGCAATCACCGTGGTGATATAAGTGTAACAACGGCTCACTCTTCTTAAGCGAAATTCAATCATCTGAGTTCACCCCATCTTTATATGTTTGGGGTGAGAAATTTTCTCATCCACGATTCATTTATTGTCTCAACAACTGTGTTTTTCTGATCCTATTTATTCACAGTAGAGAGGTCCATCTTAAATATAAAAGCCTGAAGTACAGAGACCAGCTCTGAGATTTTATTTGATGATTTATAGCTTGCAAACAGGTTGAATAGTTAGATGCTGCTTAAGTGCTGAGGATGGAGTGTCCAGAGCATTCTGATTGTATACAAAGGACTTTATTTAAACTAAGACTTTTTTTCTTGATACCATAATAACACTAGTGAAAAAAGGTTCTGGTAGACCATTTGTGCAGATAATTTCCAGTGACAAAAGACAGATCAAAGATAGAAGGATTGCCTTTCTGTGATCTCTGGAGAGATGCTGAAAGTGATATGAGACACTTCACAGCTACTGAGAACAGATGAGGAAGTTAAAGGCCTTGGTACCAAACCCAATTTCATTAAAAAGCCTGTACTTTATTAATCATATTGTCTGTCATTGTTTAAGTCAGGAGCCCTTGGTGGAAGGGTGAGAAAGAATGCTCTTTTTCACTGTTGTAAAGGTTTTAAAGTCACCATGGAAACCTCTGCCTTGACTAAATAGGTGAGGGTTAGTGTCCACACGTGAGGCTATTCCTATTGCACATTTCCTCATGTCCATCTGAAATGTCCCTGAAATATATAACACATACCCACCCACTGATATGATGTATGTATATGATGTACACATGATATAATATTTTTCTGGAAATAAAAGAATCAACATAATACAAGAAGATACATAGCATGATATAACTTTGCCCATAGGATAAATTCTTGCATGAATCAACTTTATTGAATGCATTGGCAGATACTTAGGTTCCATAAGGATCAATAAGAAAAATGAGGAACCCCTTCTCTGGGCTATCAAGCCTACTGTCTATGAATGCTTCTCCGAGGACTTTGAATGGAAAGAGACAATAGAAAATAACACTAGCCCATGGTTTGGAATACGTACAAGTGATTTAATAGCTCTTAACCAGAATATATAACAGATGGTGTAGGAAACTTTTACAACACTCATCAGCCTGGATTCTTCTTTGATTCAGTTAGATGGGCTAGGTTGAGAAAAATGCACATTTTGAACACTCTCCCAAGTGATTTTAGTGTGTACAACAATTTAAGAAATATGAAAATAATATAATGTTTATGCAGTGCATTATAGGCAAACATTTAACCTCTGAGTATTAGTGTCATCATCAGTAGATATTATCTTATATGCCACTACTTGACTTCATGTCTTAGGCTCTCCAGTATACTAAAACCCTCTTGGTGAACTGGAGATGTTTTCTGGCAATGGAACAGTCTTGTTTCATGTGAGTTTTGTATCTGCTGAATCTTGAAGATACCAAGAATGATACAATAAGTTGTTTCAATTTTCAAGTTACCCTATATAATAAAAGCCTAATTTGCTAAGTGTCTAGTCATCCGTTCAACCAATCAGAATGTAATATGCTAATGATATGCTAAGGCTGCTCAACCACTTGCTATGATGTGCACTGACCACCAGGGGGCAGACACTCAACTCAGAAGCTGCCCCCTAGTAGTCAGTGTGCTGGTGGTCAGTATGCTCCCACAGGGGAGCACTGCTCAGCCAGAAGCTGAGCTCATGGCTGGTGAGCGCAGCAGTGATGGCAGGATCCTCTCCCACCTCCGCAGCAGCACTAAGGATGTCTGACTGCTAAGTGTCTGGTCGTTAGTCGAACATCCCCTGAGGGCTCCCAGACTGCAAGAGGGCACAGGCCAGGCAGAGGGACCCCACTTGAGTGCATGAATTTCATGCACCAGGCCTCTAGTATTATATAGTGATCACAAGAGAGCTGCATTATATAACAACTAGAGGCCCGGTGCACAAAATTTGTGCACTGGGGGTGGGGGGTGTCTCTCAGCCCAGCCTGCACCCTCTCCAATCTGGGACCCCTCGATCCCAATAGGATCGGGCCTAAACGGGCAGTCGGACATCCCTCTCACAATCCAGGACTGCTGGCTACCAACTGCTCACCTGCCTGCCTTCCTGATTGCCCCTAACTGCTTCTGCCTGACAGCCTGATCACCCCCTAACCACTCCCCTGACAGCCTGATTGATGCCTAACTGCTCCCCTGCCAGCCTGTTTGCCCCTAACTGCCCTCCCCTGCAGGCCTGGTTATCCCCAACTGCTCTCCCCTGCAGGCCCGGTCGCCCCCAGCTCCCCTCCTCTGCAGGCTTGATCGCCCCCAATTGCCCTCCCTTGCAGGCCTAAACCCTCCCAACTGCCCTCCCCTGCTGGCCTGATTACCCACAACTGCCCTCCCTTACAGGCCTGGTCCCTCCTAACTGCCTTCCCCTGCTGGCCATCTTGTGATGACCATCTTGTGTCCACATGGGGGCAGCATCTTTGACCACATGGGGGCAGCCATCTGGTTTGTTGGAGGGATGGTCAATTTGCATTTTATTAGATAGGATTAGATAGGATAGAGGCCTGTTGCATAGGTGAGGGCCAGCTGGTTTGCCCTGAAGGGTATCCCGGATCAGGGTGGGGCTCCCTTGGGACATGGGGCAGCCTGGGCGAGGAGCCTGTTCTGGTTTGCAGGCCAGCCATGCCCCCCGGAGACCCAAGCGGAGGCCCTGGTATCTGGGATTTATTTATCTTCTACAATTGAAACTTTGTAGCCTTAAGCAGAGGCCAAAGCAGGTCAGGGCTGCAGAAGCTTGGCTTCCTCCATCACCAGGGGCAACCCTAGCCTCCTGCTCTCTCCAGCTCTGTGGCTGCTGCCATTTTTATATGGCTTTATTTATCTTCTATAATTGAAACTTTGTAGCATTGAGTGGAGGCCTGGGCAGGCAAGGACAGGCCGAAAGTTTGGCTTCCTCCATTGCCAGGGAAACCCAAGCCTCCCTCCTGCTCTCTCTGTGGCCGCAGCCATCTTGGTTGGTTTTATTTGCATATTTGCTCCTGATTGGCTGGTGGGCATGGCTTATTGTCATGGCTTATGGGTGTAGCGGAGGTATGGTCAATTTGCATATTACTCTTTTATTAGATAGGATTAGAAGTGTTCTAATGGTTTAACATATTAAATTGGCTTTCTCATAATTTAAATTTATAATTTAACAATATCATGCTAAGCCAAGACATGTTTTTGGCAAGTGATTTAAGGAGCTGAGCTTCACCATGTGCTTGTCTAAAAATTTGTTATTGACCTCAAGTTCCTAGCATTAAATATTCAATCCTTAAGTATATACATAGGTATATGTATGTATGTATGTCACTTTATTTCAAGGAATTGGTTCACCCAATTGTGGAGACTGCCACATCAGAGATATGCAGAGCAGCCTGATAGGCTGAAACCTTCTCAAGATAGAGTTGATGTTGCAGTCTTGAGGCACAATTTCTTCTTCTTTGGGAAACCTATTTTTGCTCTTAAGTCCTTTCAACTGATTAGATGAAGCCTACCCATATTGCTAAAATTAACTGATTGCTGATGTTTACTACATTTATGAAGTGCCTTCATAGAAATGCTTAGGTAAGTGTTGAATTGAATCCTGGGTACTACAGCCTTGCAATGTTCACACATAAAGTTAACCATTATACTAGTCAATAAAATGGAAATGGGGAAGTAAGAATGAGGGTGAAAATGCCCTGATCACCAAGATATTTTATTAAATTTCTATAATGGGAAGTTTCAAACATATACACAAATATAATCTACACTAATAAAAGAGAAACATGCAAATTAACCATCACTCTTCTATGCCTATAAGCTATGCCTACCAGCCAATCAGGAGTGGTATGCAAATTAACCCAACCAAGATGGCGGCCAACCACAGAGCTGGAGCAAGCAGGAGGCTAGGGTTGTCCTGGCAATGGAGGAAACCAAGTTTCCGGCCGCCTTGGCCAGCCCTGGCCTCTGCTCAAGGCTACAAAGTTTCAATTATAGAAGATAAATAAATCCTAGATACATGCTTCCAGCTGGCCCTGGCCTAGGCTCAAGGAGGTGCTGAAAAAAAAAAAAAAGAAAAAAGAAAAAAAGGAGGGGTTGAGACCTTGGGTCCTGGGGGGGGGGGGGTGGTGATCAAGTCAGGATGGGATGGCAGGGACCATAGGGGGTAAGCAGACCAGCAGGAGGGCAGTTGAGGGTGAGCAGGCCAGCAGTGGGGCCAGTTGGTGAGCAGGCTGGCACGGGGGGTGGGGGGGCAGTTGGGGGCAAACAGGCCAGCTGCAGGGGGCAGTTGGGGGCGAGCAGGCCGGCAGGCAGAATGGTTAGGGGCAATCAGGCAGGCAGGCAAGCAGGTTAGCGGCTGGAGCCATCAGTCCTTGATTGTGAGAGGGATGTCCGACTGCCAGTTTAGGCCCAATCCCTGTAAACCGGCCGTAGGACATCTTTCGAAGAGTCCCAGATTGGAGAGGGTGCAGGCTGGGCTGAGGAACACCTCCCCCTCCCCCGGGCATGAATTTTGTGCACCAGGCCACTAGTAGTATAATAAGATACCATGTACCTTTCTCCCAGTTTTAACATTTATCAATCTATAGGTAATCTTATTTATTTTACAATCAATCACACTTTTCCCTATCCAATGATATATTTTGAAGCAAGTCCTAAATACCATGTTATTTCATTTATATATATTTAATATTTATGTTTAAAATTTAAGGACCCTTCTAAATAACATAACTAAAACATAATTTTTTAAAACTAAAACTGTTAGTAAATCTTCTATGCCATAAAATTTTCAAGAACTCATAGTGGGGACAGTGCTCCAGAAAAGACACGCTGAAATTTCATGACTCACTAGAAGCACTTTCAAATGAAGGGGTGGGTGATTCGTGTGGAAGAAATGGAGGACAAAACAAAAAGGGGTTGGCAGGAGAATGCTCTAAACTGTGTATACTCTTTATTTCCATATAGGCCAGCTTGGTTAGATATATACAGGGTGTCCTCAAAAATGTGTGTACACTCTAACAGCTGATAGCTCAATTTTGAAAATGAAATGTACTTTAATAAACACTGTCTTTATAATTATTCAAAGTGTGTGCACCCATTTTTGGGGATACCTTATGTATTCTAAACTACTCAGGAAAATAGGTAACAAATTTAATTTTTATTATCAATTTTTCCAAAAAGTAGTAAACAGGATGATTCTTATTTTCTCTAGAAAAGTCTATCAAGAATAAATGAGATACAGAAAAGTTGTTTGTTAAGAGCCCACTAGTTTTAAAAATCTGTGAAGGAAAAGACTGAGGATTCATTCACTTCTGAAAATACGTGCTTAACAGTTTCTGACACATAATAAGAGATCACTAAATACTTTTTAATAAAATATTTTTAAAAATCAGACTGTGAGGAAGTGTCATTATTGGGAGTTACTTAGCTCCATGTCAAAATAGAAAGCGAGTGTTATTACCCCAGGGCAGTGATGTGAAGGCCAGGTCTGGGAAAGGAGTAAGAGGGAGGATGGGTTATTAAGCTCACCTGGGGGACCTTATCAACATGCAGGTCCTCTTATCCCCAAGTCCATTAATGGATCACTCCCAAATCCATTAATGGAGGGGGACACTTGCATTTGAAAATAAAGCCACCCTCTTAAGAAGGAAAAAATAGACTCTGGACTACTTTAAATTTTAACGTTCTTTTTCCCCCTTCTCTAAGACTTCAATATGACATTAGTCCCTGATCACAATGATCTGAAGTCAGGGGAGAAGAACATTACATCCACTCGCTTTCCTCTGTTTTAATGTGTTTAGTGGCCACTTCTGAAATTGGAGTGGAAAAATCACCTATATTTTCCTAGTTATTGAAAAGGATGGGTCCTATTCTGCTTGTTTTTTATTTGGTTATTGCAAATATTTGGAGCTGCTCCAAAATTCCCAAGTAAAAGGATTTGCAATTTGCTAGGTACAACATTACAGATCATGCTAATTGAGTGGGTAGTGAGCAAAGGTACACTTATGTAATTGTATCTGTATTGTGATATATCTCCACACCAGAAAAAAAAACAAAAACTATTATGCCTCTTGCAAACGAGAGTGATTTTACTTTTTGTAGCACAGTCCCATCTCCACTTCTTTTTAGAAAATGGAGTTATACACTGAGTGGCCAGATTATTATGACTGGCTAAATTATTATGACCACCCCATCAGTACAGTGAAGTGAATTAGTTATGCAAATAATAATAATACCTTGAAAGTATTTGCTTAGGAAGTTTTCAATATTCAGTATTTTTGGAAGTGTCAATGAAGTACTGATGGGGGTGGTCATAATAATCTGGCTACTCAGTGTATATGCACAGGACAGAAGGGGTTACATTTTTAATGTTTTAAAGAGGATTTTTCTGTCTCAATAATAGAGATCTAAATATAAGGTTTTGCTTAATAAGCACAATTATATCATCTCTTTACCTAGAAATACAGAAGAAAGATGATCATTTTAGAAGGGGATCATAAAATAGCAAAAATAAATAATATTTCATTTCATAGATGGGATATAAAACTCTTCTTCCCTAAATTGCAGAGGTGGAATGCAGCACTCAGTGCCATGCTAAGCAGAAACAGTCACCAAAGTTACCACTGAAATTCATGAAAGAGGACCCCTCTTAGAGGTTGTTGGGATAGCGGAAGGGCGTTAATCGTGAAGGAATAACTATTATTCCAGTAATTATAAGTATCACAAAAATTCAATTAATTTTGTAGGACGGAGCACTCACTAGGGGTGACCCTAAATGAGGAGATACCAATATAATGCTGCTCCTGCAAGGCAGAAGAGAAGAGCGGCATGTGAGGAGAAGGAGGCTCAAGTTCACATACACACCAAACGCTTCAGGGAAAAGGGGGCGGGGGGCGCTTACCTTCTGGCTTAAAAACATAGCAGCATGAGGAAATTGATAAACATGAAAAGTGGATAAAAAGCAAAGAAGCAAATAAGAAACAAATTTAAGGAGAAACACATGAATAAATCTTTGTAATTTGGACAATAGCCTTGAATACTAGTGATATTTGAGGGGTCCCTGCAGCCAGCAAAACAAATATTGTGACCAAGGGAAACAATAGAACATCTCAGTACACGTACAAAGTAAAAACATTAGGGAGCTTTGAACACTGAAAATGCGCTAAGTGCTTTATATATGCTATCTTTTTCTCACACACACAAATCTATAAGAATTTTTTTTCCATCTTAGAAATACAAAGATTATAACTATAAAGAAGACCAGATCTAGAAAGAGCTTTGAGTTCTATCAGACCATGGCTGTGTTATTTAACATAAATAACACACATTCATTAGAAAGTTGCACTTGCATGAAAAACACTAATGGGAGGATGGCATGAGCTTCCCTTTAGTGCGAGAGTCAGAACAGCTTTCGTCCCTTCTGCTGGTGTTCTGGAAAATATTAGATGTCCAATAATGACTTTTGAGGGAATGTGTTCTATGTGCTTGTTTAACCCTTTAGGAAGCATGCGTAATACTTTATATTGTTTTGTTTAGCTTTTCTCAAACCTTTTGCATTTCTAAGTCCTAATCATTTCTGTTAAATATGATTTTGACACTAAAGGAACACTCAACATCTAGAACAACTTGAAATACCTTTTGTCTAAACTTGTGAGTCTAATAGTTAAGTGGATATTAGTAAAAAGAACACTAGAATGAGAATCAGAAAACAAGCTAGAGATTGTACTATTTGGCTTTTAATTGTGAGCAAAGCACTAGCTTTCCTTTAATATAAAAGGGGTTCCATGTATCCCATAGAGTGCTTAATGGATAGTGGTATTTACATAAGAGAACCTGCATACTTCCAATATGGTATAAATGCACTGTGACACTATGACTTTCTAGCGGCCTATTTGTCCCTGTGACTAGTAGTTCTTGTATAGACTTCCTCACACCACTGTAAGAAGGCCCTCCCTTCCCTGCAGCTGTTGCAGTCACCCAGAGCTAACTGTGGATCAGCTCCTCCTCAGTCAATGTGTCCTCCTCTAACTTCCAATAAAGGGACAACAAGTGCTTTATAACAAAAGCTTTCATTTACAAACTCTCCCTTTTGGAGTTTGAAAGGTGAACATCTACTTTGTCTTTAGGGCACAGTTAAAGTAAACATAGATAATTTGATTTTGCTTCTATTAGGTTATATCAAGATGTTACTTTATTCATTTCTGTTATTGATAAAACATCCTGATGTGCATAAAATAGATAAAATATTCATGAAAATGTTTGAAAGAGCATGTGTTCAAAAATGAATATTGATTGAATATTTTCTAAATGTCCATGGAACTCTAAAAAGGGACATTGCTCCTACCTGGGGGAATCCTCAGAATTCCTCATGCAGGAAAATTTAAAAAAAAGATTGGAGATTTAAAAATGTGTGCTAGTAAAACTAGTATCAAAATAACTGAGAAACATTTTGTTAATATCCAAAATAAAAATTTCCTTGAAATAACTTGAGAAAGTGGTGAGAAATAAATAAGGCTTACATTATTTGTGATATTTTCCCAGTAGCCAAAGTGTATTTGGATAGTTATGACTAAGACAATGCTATATAATAAAAAGGTAATGTGCAAATCAACCGAACGGCAGAACGACTGGCTGCTATGACGTGTACTCACTACCAGGGGACAGACGCTCAACACAGGATCTTCCACAATTGCTGGATCGGGGTCTCCTGACCAACCTCTCAATCCCTTCCCCCGGCGGGCAGGCTCTGATCACCCGATGGTGAACAGGGAACCAAAGGTAAGTGGCAGCAGACACGGGCAGCGCCAGGCCAAGGACCCCACCCCGCCGGTAGCCCCACACACAGAGGGCAACCCATGGCAGGGGACAGGACTGGTGAGCAGGTGGGAATGGCCAACCTCTTGGTCCCTGCCCCCCACAACCCTGGCAGGCAGGTTTCCATTACCCAATGGCAAATCGGGAACTGAAGGTGGGTGGCAGCGGGGGGCGTGGGGGGTAGGGGTAGGGCTGGCATGAATTTCATGCACTTGGCCTCTAGTTAAGAAATAATCCTAGTATTAAAAAAACACACACACATTTTGGGAAAATACTTCAAAAATCTGAAGAGTCTTCAATAAGTCCATTGGTAATAGACAAGAATACAGGCATAACGTAGAGATTTTGCCGGTTTGGTTCCAGGCCACCGCAATAAATCAAGTCATGCTTTTTTGCTGGTGGAAGGGTCTTACTTTTTATTTGTGAAAACAAACAAGAAAACTACAAACCTCAATAAAGCAAACTACAATAAAACCAGGTGTGCTTTTATGTTTCCAAATGTGCTCATATAAACCAACTATGCTGGTATATCCATACAAAGAATTATTTAACAATCTAGAATATAATAAAGTTTGATATTTTATTGCATTTCTCCACTTGATAATCATCAAAGAAGTTTTATATTGATCCTTTCTATCTAATTCTACTCAAAACAACCTTAGTCACTATGGGCAATGTCATGGTTTATTTTACGTTATCAAATTTACTGGACCATGGTGCCCAGTTATTTGGCCAAACACTCTATATGCTTCTGTAAGATGTTTTTGGATGAGGTCACCATTTAATCAGTAGATTTTGAATGAAGCAGATCACCTCCAATGTGTGATGATGCTCACTCAAACAGCTGAGAGTCTGAATAAACCAAAGACTGACCTCCCAAGTAAGAGGGAATTCTACCAGGGGACTACCTGTGGACTCAAACTGAAACTCTTCCCTGAGTCTTCAGTCTGCTTGCCCATCTCATTAGATTTTGGACTCACCCAGCCTTTAAAGCCACACGAGCTAATTCCTTAAAGTTAATCTCTATATTCACATGCATCCTGTTGGTCACTTTTCTTTAGGGGATCCTAATACAGACCACATTTTCCCAGACCTCTGATTTCATGATTTCTTCCAGACCTCTACCAGATGGATAAATGGAAGAGACATCATGGATATATGAGTACATGATTTATCATCTACATTAACTTGTCTAGAATAGGAAGACAGAAAAAATAGGTCAGCAGAAACCAAAAGCTTTTTGTACCTAAATGACATTTGTCCACATTATAATTTCATTTTCTGAAACACAATTCCTCCCACACACTTGTTTAGACCACCCTCCAAAGTCAAGCCAGCTGAAACACATACATGGTCACACACTGTACTGTTATTGCTATTCACCTCACTTACATATGTTTAGAGTTTCCTTAATTTAAAAAATGTTTTTATTTTTTAATTCTCTCACCCATCATAATATACTAGAGGCCTGGTACATGGAATTCATGCAGAGGGGGTCCCCTCAGCCCAGCCTGCACCCTCTCCAATCTGGGATCCCTCTCACAATCCAGGACCACTGGCTCCTAACTGCTCACCTGTCTGCCTGTGTGATCGCACCTAACTGCAGCCCCAGCTGGCCTGGTCATCCCCAACTTTCATCCCTGAGGGCATAGTTGCCCCCAACTGCCCCCCCCCCCCCCCCGCCAGCCTGGTCGACCCCAACTATCCCCTCCACTTCCTTGGTTGCCCCTTAGTGGCCCCCGCTGGCCTGGTCACCCCTTACTGCACCCCCTGCCAGTCTGGTCACCTCCAATCCCCCCCCCCTCCTGCTGGCCTGATCACCCCACACAGCCTGCTGCTCGGTCATTTGGTCACTCCTCACTAACCCCCCTGCCTGTTTGGTTGTCCATTCGGTTGCGATGGTCACTTAGGCTTTTATAGATGGATTACTGATAAGGCAAGTGTTTCATGTGTAGAGCAGGAGGATGTAATGAATATTCTACTTTGGTTAATTTCCAACCATATTCTTAGCTGGGTCATACTCCTGGTTTAAATCTTTCACAATTTTCATGTGTTCTCTACTTGTTTTCTTTCTGCCAGATCTGATATATAGCTCTGTCCATTGGAGTAGTTTATCTTCAGGCTCTTTTTTTATTAATTTTTTAAATTTTTTTATAGTTACCCCTGAACCTGATCTTTCTAACCCATTATTAACAATGATTATGGTCTATAAAACAGAAGGCATTCCAGACTGAAAATAACTTATTATAGTAAAACAATGTTAAAACTGATATTATAAATTATATTTAATACTTTGAACAAGTTGATAAATCAAAGATTACCTGAAAAAAGTCCTTTCTATGTAAAGTGTCTCACTTAAGCTACGTGCATCCTAAACTTTTTTTTAATGTATTCTCTTTATTATAATATTACCAGGACCTAACAGAGTGTCTGGAAAATTGTAAGATATAAATGTGTTGATTGGAATATTGAATGATACAAGAATTTAGATTCCCTTTATTTCTGGCCAGAAGTTCTTAGAAATTATTGCATTTTTGTTTTTTCAAATTCATTGAAAGTCATTATGCTACATTTATTTAACTGGGTCTAAATGGGAGGTTGAAGAAGGATCATAATTTAAAACAGAAAATATTATTTTAACAATATGTAGTTTACAAAGATTTTCACTTACAATACTGTCATCTGAGGCAGAAGCTTAATTTTAGTGCTATTCACTTTCATAATTTTTCATTTAATTTCTGCTATGTTTCTCAAAGAAGACTCCTAACTGTATGTGCTTCAGTCCCCACAGAGCTTGGATCAGATCCATGCCTGATCGCAGTAGTGATGGCCTCTTAGGTTACTTTATGGCTCAGTCCTGAAGAAATTCTAGCCTACTTGCATGCTGCCAAACTGACCTTTCTTCTTGCCTTTTCCCTCACAAACTCACCCTACACATTCCTCACAGATCAAAGTTCTTTATGCCATTTCTCAGAAACACTCAATTCTTTGCCAAGCCCTTAAAGTTAAGTGCTCAAACCTGTACTTTGATGCACCTATAAAATGCCATAACCTTCCCTTCATCTTTCTGTTAATCTTCTTTCATAACCCACTTAACTGGGCCACTCTTCCCCTCTAAAATGGTTTATATTTGCACAAAAAGTTTCTTTTCTCGTTCTCTTTCCTTTCTCTGAAATGGCTTCTAGATGTTGTATTCTGGGCTCCTTGATAAGGACTGAGAGGTGACAGGGTGGAAACAGAAGACGGGACAGAAGGATGCTAAGTCCAGGAACTCCAGGATTTAGCACCATTTGCATTCTCCAGAGTGATCCTGTGGCAGCTTGCATGGCATTTGCCTGAGAAATCTTCACTTTTCTTCTGGTTGGCAAGTTCACCTCAGATTTATTGATGCTGGTCATGGGACAAGAAGTTAAGCATCAGGACCACTAATGAAGGCTGCATTCATGTTTATGGACAGATGATCATAAGATGCGAATAACCCAAGAGAAAGACACAGATATTTTTTACTCTACTCAACAATGTAAGTGTTAATGTCAAAGAGATCTACTTGTTTTTATTTTATTTCACTGCATGGTCTATTGTGTTGTGCAGAAAAGGGAACACAGTTGAAAGGGAACACAGAAGAAATTATAAAATATTGACTGGAAAAAAGGTATTTCCTGTAGTTACATACTATATTTGAGATAAATGTGAGGTTTAAGGCATTACATTGTATGTTTCTCATATAGTGTTTTAGATTCCAAATGATCACAATATATTAATTTCCATCAGATTTTATTTATCTTCCTTTAGGTTATTATAGAATCAAAATATATAACATACATTGGAAAATTAGTTATTATACAAGTAATAATGCCATCCACCTTCCCAAATCACCCCATAAAAATCCTTCCATTACCATTATGTTACCTCAATGCCATTGTCTTGTAGAATTTCCTGAGTCCTCATTTAAATGCTACCTGTTGTTCTCTTGGCCTTC
This sequence comes from Corynorhinus townsendii, assembly GCA_026230045.1. NCBI lineage: Eukaryota > Metazoa > Chordata > Mammalia > Chiroptera > Vespertilionidae > Corynorhinus > Corynorhinus townsendii. The sequence goes on from JAPDVU010000008.1 coordinate 75,236,878, forward strand.
CCTTCTGCCATCTCACTTTCTTTTAAATTTTAATATTTCTATATTATTTCCATCAGATTGGCTTATAAATTATGTGAAGACAGTACTCCAAAGAAAGCATGTTTTATAAAACGTATATTCTGAAGATGTTTCAGGTATAGATTCAGTATGCAGGGAGATATTTAACAACTTTTCTTTAAAATATGCTTTTCTTGAGAGTATTTTCCCCCAAAATTTCTGCGGATCATTCATGTTATTGTATCGACTTTAGATTAGTTAAGAGTTATTTACTTCCAAAGTCTTCGGGGAAGTAGATGTTGTATTTCTTATCCTCCATGTCATTGGCTGTTAATTCCTTTAACCACCTTCCATTTATCAGTACCCATAATTCCATAACTTTATGCACTTCTCCAGACTAAAGCATACATGTATTTACATTTATAAATAATATATTGTATAGGTATACAATTTAATATAAATATTTATTACAAATACAATATGTTATATATTCAATATATAACATATTGGATGTGTTGAATATTGCGAGGAACTCTAGAGATTTTTTAATGGATTTTGTTTTTGCATATTCCTAAAACTTGGCATTGTCACTTCCTATGTTTCTCCCAATATTATTTCTTACTCTCCAAATTGTTCAATTGTTCCTTTTCTGATATGAAGCTCAATGTTTTCTCCCACTTTATTTGTCTACAAATATTTCTAAACAATTCTCACTCCTTGTTGTTACTTCACAGTCAACAGTGGTGTCAGTGACATAGTTTCCAACCTGTGATTGTCTGTGAACACCATTAACATGGTGTTGTTTACACCCTCCTTTAGCTCACTAATGAAGATCCTGGCTAGGTTGGTCTGTAGATCACCTAACTAGCGATAATATGATGAAAGTTGCCATTTTCCCATAGCTTTCATTTTTGGTCCTTGGATTATATTGTAGCTTGTATCTAAACTTGAGAAGTAAATGTCCTTGAGGCAGCATCATTCCTTTAATTTATAGCATATCTAGTTCTTTTGATTCCATAGCAAATTGTCAGTTGTACTCAATAGCATTTTTTTTTCTTCATGATCCAGTGGTCATTACTTTTTGAGATGGTATTAGTGAAATTCCAGGAGTACATTACCTTATTGCATTAGGTTTGTTTGCACAGGATCTGAGTTTCTTGGGCGTGGCAAACACAAGGCCAAATTTCATTTCTATCCATAGGATAAATGGTGTTCTCACAAGCCATTGCTCATTTACACTGAGTGGCCAGATTATTATGATCTCTAAACACATAATAATCTGGCCACTCAGTGCATATCCTATATAATAAAAGGCTAATATGCAAATTGTCCCCTCAACCAGGAGTTCAACCAGCAGGCAGGCTGGCCAACCACCCATGTCCCCTCCCCCTGGCCAGGCTGGCCGGACCCCACCTATGTGTGAATTCATGCACCGAGCCTCATAATAATCTGGCTACTCAGTGTATACTTTTGTGCTCTTACCATTTTACACCCTTTACTTCATCTGGACAACTTCTCTTTTGGATTTATCAAATTCTTCTTACGTAGTTCTCAGATCATTTTCCCATTTCCCCTAGAAAATTATTTGTTTTCTTTGTATTCCCAGTGTCTCAGTATTTCAATGATAACTCTATTACCACATTTATCATGCAATAGGCCACCTCTCTTATTTACATATCTATTATTGCTCTGGGCTGTGAACATCTGGAGGGCAGAAATCTTGTCATAGCCATCATTATTCCTTGGTATTTAGCATAAATATGGCACTCAATGAACGTTTGCCAACAGAATGAGTAAATTAATAGCCTTAATTTGAATAAATCAACCTTTTGTGTATATTTACATCAGAATGGCCCTCCACCAAATTTGTTTTATTTATTAACACTTTATTAGAAAATGACAAGTTGCCTTTTCTTCTCTACACAGTTTCAGTGCTTTTAATTGTTAATAAAATTAGCAGAAAGCAAATAATGCACAGTCAATTACTGTTATTATTTTAAACATTGAGACCCTTATGTAATAATAACTAGTTTTTAAGAATGGGAAACAAATGTCAAGAAAATGAGCTTTTTAAATCCTTCCTTAATATATTCTTTTTAAAAAAAATTATTTAATATTAAAAACATAATTTAATTAATATTAACCTCCCTCTTAATGCCCTAAATATCTAACTGTTTTGTTTGTATTTGATTTATTTAATTACACTATTTAATAATATAGGTTTCAGGTATACTTTACCTTCTTCTACCTACCTCAGCCCTCTCCTTCCCTCTGGTAATCACCATACTGTTGTCTGTGTTTATGAGTTGTTGTTTTTTACTTAATCCCTTCACCTTTTACACCCAGCCTTTCAACTCCCCTTCCCTCTGACAGCTCTCAGTCTGCAGTCTGTTCTCTGTATCCATGAGTCTATTTCTATTTTGTTTGATAGTTTATTTTGTTCATTAGATTCCACATATAAATGAAATCTTATGGTACTTGTCTTCCTCTGACTGGCTTACTTCACTTAGCATAATACTCTCCAGGCCATCTATGTACTCACAAATGTAAGAGTTCCTTCTTTTCTATGGCCAAGTATGACTCTATTGTATAAATGCACCATAGCTTGTTTTCTCCACTCATCTACTGATGGGCACTTGGGCTGCTTCCAAATCTTGGCTATTGTAAATAACACTGGAGTAAACTTAGGGGTGCATATGTTGTTTTGAATTAGTACTTTGAGTTTCTTAAGATAGAGTCCCAGAAGTGAAACCGTCATAAGGTAGTTCTATTTTTAACTTTTTGAGAAAATTCCATACTGTTTTCCATAATGGTTGCACCAATCTGCATTCCTACCAACAGTGCACTAGTGTTCCCTTTTCTTCACATCCTTACCAACACTCATTGTTTGTTGATTTATTGATGATAGCCATTCTGACAGGTGTGAAGTGATAGCACATTGCAGTGTTAACTTGCATTTCTCTGATGATTAATGACACTGAGCATCTTTTCATATGTCTATTGGCCATCCTTAAGTTTTCTTTGGAGAAGTGTCTATGAAGGTCCTTTTCTTCAAATGGAGTTTTTAAGTTTTTTTTTTTTTTTTTTTTTTTTTTGGTGTGTGTTGAATTGTATAAGTTCTTTATAAATTTTGGATAGTAACCCCTTGTCAGATGTATCATTGGCAAGTATTTTATCCCATTCAGTGGGCTGTCTTTTCATTTTATTAATGGTTTCATTTGCTGGGTAAAAATATTTATTTATTTATTTATTTACTTTTTATTTTTAATAGAAATTATATCATTTTATTCTTTTTTAAATTTTATTTTGAATCAGAGTTTACATTAAACATTATTTAGTATTAGTTTCAGGTGTACAGCCTAGTGGCCATAAAATTTTTATTCTGAAGTATATTGCTTCCAAGAAAGGCAGAACATTCTAAGTAAAGTTAATAAATGATTAACTTTGACAACAGTAATGAGCACACCTGAATTAGTTTTTTTTAATTGTGTACTTATTGCATTTGTGCATATATACCTAGTTCTATCTATGTATCTAATTATATAGGTAGTTATCTTAAAAATGGCACATTTAAAGTGTTAAATGTAATGTTTAATTTTTCACCATTATACCTTAATAGGGAAAAATAAAATAAAATGTATATTTAATTATATAATTCCATGAACAGGTAGTCTTGTTTATTTATGTAAGGTTAATCTGCTTAAGACTTTTAACTTTCAGGAAATATAAGTCTAAAGTAAATTATTAATTCAAGAAAGATAAAGACATGAACAAATTTACTGAGTTGCAGATTCTAAAACTGTCCCTTAAAACCTAATACTGACTGACTGTCTCCCTTTCTATAGTCAAAAGCTATCTAGATCCCTCTTTAGTATAATCTTCAGGAAAAAGGTGGGGCCCATCTACTTATCAATATTCAGCTTCTGGAGAATCCAAGATGGTGGCATAGGTAAACACCTAAACTGCTGCCTCACACAACAATTTCAAAACTACAACTAAAAGACAAAACATCTATCATCCAGAACCAAGGGAAAGCTGGCTGAGTGGAAGTTCTACAACTAGAAGGAAAGAGAAAAGAGCATTGAGACATGCACAACTGCTGAAAAGCTGAGGTATGGAGGCGAGTGATCCAGGCTGGCGGCAGGTGTTACTTTTTTTAACCCAAAGGGAGACAAGCCCCTGATTACTCTGAAATACAGTTTCTGGGGAGACGTGGGGGACCCAAACTCCTACAGGGAGAAGCTGGACTATCTGCCATCGGGTCGGAAAGTGAGGGGGGCTTGCTTGCAGAGCTGTGCGCAAGAATAATTGTTTACTACGCTGGGGCACGGGATGCTGTCGGAGACACAGAGCTGGCTAACTAGCAGCCATCGCTGTTTGCCACGCCCTAGCCTAGTGACACCCTGAGACCCCACCCGACACAACCTACAAACCCACCCAAGCCCCAAGCACCAGCGTTAGCATAAGAAAGGTCTGCCCTATTGCAGCTTAACCTAGCAAACTTGCAGCCTGGGTCAGACAGCTCCAAAACCTCCAAACCTCAAGCAAAGAGGAGAAAACTGTACCTCTCGCTGTAGCTCCTGCTGGGTGGACTCAGACAAAAGCTGACCTGCACCCCATTGGAGATCCAGAAGCCAGTATACCTAGTGGTCAGTGTGAGAAACCAGATTTCAACTCCTCACATCCATAAGTGACACATTCAAGAGGCAGACTCAGCGAGCACCAAAGGCCCACTGAAACAAGTCCTGCACCATAAGCGTGTCTCCAGCACAGCAGTTCTTCCATTATAGACACAGAGAGTCTTCACAGCCGATTGGCCTGGAAGTCAATTCCTCCCAGCGTACCAACAGCAATTCAGGCTTAACTACACCAAGACTTTGCACTCAGCCCACAAAGGGGTGTACCAAGAGCGTCCACATCAGGTGATTGGGGAGGCTGAGCTACTGCCCCCTATAGGTCACCTACCACACAAAGCCATTCCATCAACACAGGGAAGCAGCCAAAATGCAGAGACAAAGAAACATGTCACAAATGAAAGAAACAGAGGAAAGCAAACTACTGGATGACATAGAGTTCAGAACCACATTTATAAGGTTACTCAAGAATCTTCTAAAAACCGCCGAGAAACTTGATGACACTTCTGAGGAGCTTAGTGAGACCTTCAAGGACCTTAATGAGAATTCCAAAAAAATGGAAAAGGACCAGTCAGAAATGAAGCATATACTGTCTAAAATAAAGAATATACAGAAACTCAACTGTAGAGCAACATACCCCAAGAATCAAACCAAAGATCTGAAATATGAGGAGACAAAAAACACCCAACCAGAAAAACAAAAAGAAAAAAGAATCCAAAAATATGAAAATAGTGTAAGGAGCCTCTGGGACAACTTTAAGCGTACCAACATCTGAATTTTTGGGGTGCCAGAAGAAGAGAGAGAGCAAAATACTGAAAACCTATTAGAAGAAATAATGACAGAAAACTTTCCCTACCTGGTGAAAGAAATAGACTTACAAGTCCAGGAAGCTCACAGAGCCCCATACAAGAGTAATCCAAAGAGGACCACACCAAGACACATCATAATTAAAATGCCAAGGGCAAAAGACAAAGAGAGTATCTTGAAAGCAGCAAGAGAAAAATGGTTAGTTACCTACAAGGGAGTACCCATACGACTGTCAGCTGATTTCTCGGCAGAAACTATGCAGGCCAGAAGGGAGTGGCAAGAAATATTCAAAGTGATGAACAGCAAGGACCTACAACCAAGATTACTCTACCCAGCAAAGCTATCATTCAGAGTTGAAGGTCAGATAAAGAGCTTCACAGACAAGAAAAAGCTAAAGGAGTTCATCACCACCAAACCAGGATTACATGAAATGCTGAAAGGTATTCTTTAAGAAGAGGAAGAAGAGGAGAAAGGTAAAGATAAAAATTATGAACAACAAAATGACATCGAACACATACCTACCAACAAGTGAATCTAAAAATCAAGTAAATAAAAAATCTGAAGAACAGAATGGACTGGTGAATATAATAGAATCAGGGACATAGAAAGGGATTGGACTGACAATTCTCAGGGGGAAGCGGGTGTGAGGGGTGCGAGAAGAGACTGGACAAAAATCTTACTCCTATGGATGAAGACAGTGGCAGGGGGTAAGGGCATGGGGTAGGGTGGGGTGGGGAATCAGGTGGAGGGGAGCTATAGGGGGAAAACAAAAAGAGAAACACCTGTAATCTGAACAATAAAGATTTATTTAAAAATAAATTTAAAAAAATATTCAGCTTCTCTCTTTCTCCCATAAGAGCAAGTGTGCTTATCATTATTTTTTCTCTAATGGCTTAGACAAAATAATAATAATAATAATAATAATAAGAAGAAGAAGAAGAAGAAGAAGAAGAAGAAGAAGAAGAAGAAGAAGAAGAAGAAGAAGAAAACTTTAGACTTCGTTTGCAGCCAACACACAAGTTACAAGTTACTCCCTTATGCAGGAATTTCAAAGAGAATTCCTGAGAACAAGATATTAAACAAATGAGAGAAAGGAAGAAATCAAATGGTATTTTGAAACAATTTATGAAAATGAGAACACAACAACCCAAAATCTATGAAACACAGCAAAAATATCCCTAAGAGAGACATTCACAGCAATACAGGCCCACTTCAAAAAAGAAAGAAATCTCAAATAAACAATCTATCTTTACACTTAAAGGAACTGGAAAAAGAACAACAAACAAAACCCAAAGTGACTAGAAGAAATGAAATAATACAGATAAGACCAGAAGTAAACAATATGAATTCTAAAACACACTCTTCCATTCTCTTGATAGGGACAAAGGACTGAAGATGGTTAATTATCAGTCATGCTTATAAGATGAGGCCTTCATAAAATCCCCAAATATACAGGCTTTGGAGAGCTTCCAGGTCAGTGAATAGATCCACATTCTGGGAGAAGAGCACATCCCAATTCCAGGGAATCTCTGATTTGTAGCCAAATCAGACTATGGTAACCCAGGGATCTATGATTTGCAATTGGAATGTGAATTGTGGGCAGTCTCATGAGAGTGAGCCCCTAACCTTTGGCATGTGAAGCTATTTTCATGTAGGTAGTACCAGAATTGAGTTAAATTGTAGGATGCCCAGCTGGTGTCAAAGAATTGATTGATGGGGGGAAATCCCACACATATCAGGTGTCATAAGTGTTGCTAGTGTGGTAAAGGGGAAACACAGGAGGGAGGGCAGGTTTTTTTCCAACTCATAAACATATAATATAGGCATATTATATAGATATATAAACAATTATTAGTTAGTAGGCAAAAAGACAGTTATGAGACATGTCTGTATTTTAATGAAACCAGGTTTTCTGTCCTTTTATTACTCCAATAATATCTTTTGTGGAAAACTCACCAGAGGAAAATGAACAATACCCTAAAAATGAGTTTCATTAATAATATAATATATATCAGACAAAGAATCAGGGAAATTAACTGTGAGACACAGAATTATTCCTGAAGCAACCTGCAGGATCCAGTCTGAAGGTAAAGAGTATTGCAGTCTCTGGCTCCTTATATTCTCTTTTAAAAATTACGGACTACTTAACAACTTCCCAGAAGAAATTCTAATACCAATTGCTAATTAACCTAACATATTGGTATATTGCTCTATGGGATCACAATTTATGTGCCTCCTATTGGTTGATCTTTGATAAAACAAAGACAGGCTTTTCTTGTATAGCATTGATATGTGGAACAGTGAATGTGGATAAAAAGGAATGGGATATATAAAATAATGCCAATGTTTACTTTATAAATACAAATATCCTGAGATTTCACTGAATCTAAAGGGAAGAGAAAATAGTGTTATTAAACCAAAATATGTTTTATAATAAAATAAAATAAAAGAATTGTCTCTTTTTTTGGCTGTAATACTCTTAACCCCTATGTCATAGCACATATGTGGGGTTGGCTGCACCTCACCTATTAATTCTACCTTGAATTAATAGATATCCTTTTTGACAGTGTAGAATCCTCCCTCTAATGAATAGAACACACGAAAGCAAAAAAAAATATTATTTTAAATTTACTTTAACTGCACAATAACCAAATAGCAGATTTTAGTGTAAAAGGCCTATGATTGACTACAATTTAATCTCAGTTAAGTTCATTTCAATGATACCATCTTTTTCAATAAAAATAAATACTACAGATTTTTTTCTAAAGAATTCTAAACCTGTATGTGTGAAGACTTTTCAATCACTTGCCTAATTTTTTTATTGTTCATCCTTATGTGTGTATTGAATAGTTAGAAATTTAACAATCTGATCGTATTTACTAGTACAGCAATGTAAAAACCTCTATGGTATTTGGAAGCTTGGATTCACAAAAGCATAGCTGCATAAGGCAACTATTCTCTTCTACAAACATTTGCTGAGTACTTACAATGTGCGAGACAGTGTTCTAGGTTCTAGGAATGGAATAATGATCTAAAGAGAAAGAAGCCCACCCACTTGGAATTTGCCTTAAATCTCTTTCTTTGCTTATAGTACTGGCAGTGCCAAAAAAAAAAACACACAAAAAAAACACTAACATCTAGGTTTCCCACTTGCAGCTTTATATTGCTGCCTGTTCTAACTTTGCTAATAAAAGTTTTATGTAGATTTCAATAACGGTAGGCATAAACAGCTAATATATTTCTGTTTCACAGGAAAAATATTCCTCGAAGTCAAATTTTGACCATGAAAGAATATTTAGACTTTAGACTTTGTTCTATACTTCCTGATGGAAAATGGAAAATGGTTCTAAATTATGAAACATTAACTGATCTTACATATAAAATGGTTTTACTTATGGAAGTTATTTCTCCACAGTGGGCTATTCTCACTCTATTTCCTTTTTTTTTATTAAGGTATTATATGTGTACATATCTTACCATTGCCCACCCCCCCCACTCCCATATATGCCCTCACCCCCCATTGTTTTGCACCCTTTCTAGGGGGGCAGCCATCCATTAATTCCTTGGTTCTATTTAATATGAATATTTGATATGCTGTAGGAAGTCTTGAGAAATATTCTGAATAAGACTGCCTTTTAAAATAAACCAACATTTTCTACCTTTAAATTTAATTTCTCCAAATCCACCCATTCATTCCCTAAGTTCCTTGAACATCATTATAACCATTGTTTTGAACTCTATATCTGATAAATTGCTCACCTCCATTTCATTTAGTTCTTTGTCTAGAGCTTTCTCCTCTTCTTTCACTTGAGGCATGTTTCTTTGTCTTGCCATTTTGGCTGCCTCTTCATGTTTGTGTCAATGTATTAGGTAGATCTATGACTTGCAGGCTTGGTAGGATGGACTAATGTAGCAGGTGTCCTGTGGGACCCAGTGGCACAGTCTTCTTGATCACCTAAGCTGTGTGTGCCAGAAATATTTATTGTGTAGGTTATGAGCCCTCCTTTTGTAATTGAGTCTTTATTGTTGTTGGCCCATTTATGCATAGGGTTGACCCTAAGACTGGCTCACGATGAGGACTGATTTAGACTACAGTGTATGAGCTGCTGTTTGGATGCTGACCACACAAAATGGAATTTGCCTCAGAAGGCTCTGTTGCCTGCTGAGATCTCCCTTTGTATGCATTGCTTATGGAGCTAATAGCATCCTGCTCTGATGTTGTCTGAGCTTGCCACTTGGTGTGTTGGTTCTGGGGTCTCTTGGGAGGATCTCTGGTGCAGGCCAATGTCAGACTCTACCAGTGACTGGCCTTGAGCAACCTACTTGGAGCTACAAAGCACTCCGCAGTTTGTAGCTGTCTCTGCTGGTCCTGGTTGTATGTGGGAAGGACACAGCCACATGCCAAGTCTGGCTTACACCAGTACTGATCCCAGGGGTAGGTCAGCAAAAGGCCCAACACACTCTGAGATCTGACTCTTCCTGGCTCTGCTTGTCAGCTGCCTGCTAGGCTGAATCACTGAAAGAGCCTCTGCTGGGACAGGAGTTGCTGAATGAGGTAGGATCTCAGTGTGTTGCCAAATGGGAGTGGGTGGTGTTCACTACACTGATACAGATTCAAAGTCAGGGCAAGTGCTGGGTCTGAGGCCACCTAACAAAAGCCCCAGTGTACTCCAAGGCTAGCTGACACCAGCTGGGACCCTGCAGACCTTTGTGGTGAGGCAGGGTCTGAGAGAGTTGTCAGAGTGAGCTCAGCAGAGTTACCAGGCCTAAAGAGACCAAGTTTGGGGCATGTAAAAGGAGGGCTCTGCGCAGGTCCACCATGTGAGATAAAAATGACCTTGGTCCTAGAGCCACACAACTCAGTCCATACCCCCAGACCTGCCAGAGAGCCCAAGCTCAGCCGTGCTGTGCCGCAGGAGTCCAGAAGGTGGTGCTAGTGGATCTCCTGTGAGGGGGTGAACCTGGTCAGACTCACAAGAGGTGGAGGGAATGGCTCCCTGCCCAGAGCTACACAATTCAATCTCTGACACCTTCTGAGTTTGCTCAGACCTCTACACTCTGGATCCAGGCAGCTGACTCATTCACAGGGTGTGAGCATCACAGGACATGTGACAGGGAGTTCAGAGTGTCAGGTTATTGCATTTCCCTAGTCCAGTGGTTGGAAAATTCATTAGTCAACAGAGCCAAATATCAACAGTACAACAACTGAAATTTCTTTTGAGAGCCAAATTTTTTAAACTTAAACTTCTTCTAACACCACTTCTTCAAAATAGACTTGCCCAGGCCATGGTATTTTGTGGAAGAGCCACACTCAAGGGGCCAAAGAGCTGCATATGGCTCATGAGACGCGGTTCGCAGACCACTACCATAGGCTGATGCTATAAGGAGGGGAGTACTTGACCCAAAAAAATGGTGTCTGGTGAGGAAGAGGGACTCATACAGGAACTTGGCTGCTGTCCTTTCTGTTGCCTTCTCAGGGCCACAAAACTCAGTCTCTCTTTACATGACTCTAAACTGCCTTACCATCCCTCTGCCAGAGTCCAAGGTGTAGGCTGTGAATAAGATTTTTGCTCTGGCCCTTTAAGAGGGCACCTGTATCTCTAACAGTCTCTCACCTCTACCTGGCAGACAGATTCCCCACTGATTTTCACTAGATGTCATGTAAGCACCTCTCTCTGACTCTGGTGCTCTGGGATGGGGATCCTGGTATGGGTTTGAAACCTTTCACTACTCATGGGGTGTCTTTGCAGCTGAGATAACCTCTGGATTCTCAGATGCTGCAGATGGGTGCAGGTCCAGTCTTTTTCACATGTCAGCCTTTCCTACCAATCTCAATGTGGCTTATTCTGTAAATCCTCGGTTATAAGATTTCTGCACAGCTAGTCTTCAGTTGGTTATTCAGGTTGTGTGTTCTGTATTTTAGTTGTAAGCCCAGTGTGGTCCTTGGAAAAGGTGAGTATAACTTTCACCTACTCCACCACCTTCTTGGATCCTCTGGAGTAGGCATGCTTAACTGTCCTAGACAGCCACCACAGCTCTTCTATTCCAGAAGACAGTTTAGGGGATGCAGTGACATACAACAGTGATTGCCAATTAACACTGATGTCTGGTTTCCATTCCTGGACACTTTGATTTCATTGTTAAGAGGTGCAACCTGGGATTCCAGAATTTTCAAAGCTTCCCAGCTGGTTCTACTGTATAACAACCAAGTAAAGACTTTTAACATTCAGTGTGACATGAATGGCAAGAAAATTAATATTAACTCTGACAACAATTTATTATTATTAACTAGAGGCCTGGTGTATAAAAATTTATGCACTGGAGGGGGGCGTCCCTCAGCCTGGCCTGCCCCCTCTCACAGTCCAGGAGCCCTCAGGGGCAGGAGGTGACCTGGCGATCAGGGGAAGGCAACACCCCCATCATACTGCTGCTGCTGCCATTGCCAGCAGCGCCAGCCTCAGCCGGCCCTGGTTACCTCAGCCTTGGGTGGCCATGGGCGGCTGGGGGGCTGAGGGGACTGGGGGACTCTGGAGGCAGGCGCGCGGCAAGGGAACTGGATGCTGCCATCTGTGGGTGTGGGTGTTGCCATCTTTGAGGGTGTGGCAGTCAGTTAGCATATTCCCTCCTTATTGGCTGTGGGTGCTATCATATTTGCGATGGTGTTAGGGTCAATTAGCATATTTCCTCTTTATTAGATAGGATGTTGTCATTAGACACTGATCTGAAAGCAAACACAGGTATTAAAAAAAAACAAAGGCAAAATAAAAATAAATGAAAGTAATTGTTATATATATACAAAATATTTTTGTGGTAAAACAACTTTAAAATTTCTTTTATAAAAGATAAGCTAAAAGAAATTAAAAGCTTAAAAAATGAATCAAACAATATAAACCTGAAACTTTGCTTTCAGTTGAATTTTACTAGATTCTGTTATCCTATTTGAGTCATAAACAATCCTCTTTGGTGCTTCCATTTAGATGGTTACACAAAAGCTTTCAGGAATATGGCTGTTTCTATTTATGATTCATATTTTCATGAGCCTTTGAAGTTTTCTATAGTGATTACTGACTCATCTGTGGCTTTATAGAGAAGAAAATAGGTATTTAAGGAAGACAGGCAATGCTCAGCAGTTATTTCTATAATATTTCCAAACTGTTTTACCTGAAGGCAGAGATAAGGATTTCTTAAGCTCTCAAGAGTTTTTTGAGCAGCATGGTTCTGTTGTTAAGCCTATGTAGTAGTAAAAACTGCTTACAATGAATATACAGCTGAAGTTTTAGGCACAATTTCAAGTTAGAGTGGGCTCCCTTTATTTCTACTTTTCCATCCTTCATTTGTGACTTGCTTTAGGCAAAGGGCATGTGGTTGCTATTTTTAGTTTGTCATTAGTTGAGTTTCCTGAGGTCAGATAGCTTTGGTGACTGGAAGGATATGCATTTGTTAGGCAAAACAGAGGGATTATTTTTCACAATGATTGTTAGTCTTTATGTAGTTATCCTGGGGAAAGATTTATAAATATTTTCATATAATTGATTACAGTAAGTAGATACAAGCAAATCAGAATTTTTCAGAGCATGAATGTAACTAATTTGAGCCTAGCTATTCCAGTTTGAAAAAGTCAGCTCAATTATTTCCAGTCATTTAGATTTTTTTTTTAACAAGTGAGCATTTGGTTGTTTAAACATCACAATAAATGTGTATATTATATTACATAAATATATTTTTTCATATATAATTTTATACAGAAATGTATAGAGTCATACATAAAACCCAAGTATGTTTAATTTTTCCATGTACACAGTAATTACCTCAGCAGAAAGGCTAAAAATTACTTTACTCTTGTGTGCTATGTTCATATGTGGAAAAGAACATTTTGATTCACAGCTAAGATTTTCAACAGTTTTACCAATTAGTGTCAAATAAAAGAAGGAATATTTTTCCAGGAGGAGTTTAATTGTAGTTTAGCTTATATAATTCAGATTTATCAATAAGTCTTAATTTTTGGTGTTTCCACCAAACTGAAGTTATTTTAAACCATTGATTGACTTTCTAGTCAACAAGGGTGTGGCTCTGTGTGTGTATGTGTGTGTGTGTGTGTGTGTGTGTGTGTGTGTGTGTGTGTGTGACTTACAAGATTAAAAATAAATATCAGAATAAATATATGATAAATAAATTAGCAGAGCATCATTATTTTTCCTTATAAAATTTATGTGATAACTATAAAGCCCGTTCTTCAATTTGCAAAGTTTGATGTGCATATACATTAAAATGGTTTAATCTTTCAACCAAGAAAAATCTAACAGAATGATCTCTAACAAACTCCAAGAATTATGAAATAATGTTTTAGTCATTATTCTACTACTGATTACTAGTTGACCTAGTAAGAGCATTAATAATTCTTAGAACCTAGTTCTGACAATCTTGAAGAGGGCAGTCCTAGTTCCTTTGTTTTCATACTATTTCCTGGCTCAAAGCACCTGGAGAGTCCATTCCTGAGCGCTTTTAGTCAATCTCTCCCTCTTTCTCTCTGAGAGGACTGGGGGACTCTGGAGGCAGGCAGTCTCTCTCTCTCTCTCTCTCCCCCTCTCTTTTCCTCTCTCTCTCTCTTTCACGTGCGCGCGCGCGCGCGCACACACACACACCGATTATGCACTTAACTTTCACCCCATGCTATGCAAGGATAGTCACTGCCAAGTTTGTGACCCATAAGTGGTAAATTAATATCTCTTTCAATTCTAAAAAAATATTTTTGTTTTCTAAGTTACTCTGATATCATCTTGTATCGATGGTTTAACTCCTTTAGCAACATGCATCTAAGAAGCACCCACTAAGGAGAGGCATTTCACTAAGCACCTGAAGAGGGGATGCTGAAAGTGAAGCAGCAATACTGGATCCAGCATCCAAGCCTGTTATTGGGGAAGTCCTGTGATTAGAATCTTTTGGTGGAATTGGAATTGTCTTGAGATGGGCAAGAAAGAAAACTAAGGGTCAAAGAGAGAAGCAGGGCCAAAATATATTTTGTAGGAGAGCTAGTTTTATCCAAGTATAGCATATGCTGGAAGCCATTTTGACCCCCAAATACTTTAGCACAAAGGTTAAACTTTGGGAATAGTTGTTAAGCATGTGTGAACCAGAAAAAGATGCAAAAGTGAGATGCCTAGCATGTGGTATGTTGTACTGACATCTAGGTTGCCCAATACTTTCTGTATCAATGCACAAGCATCCAGAGGAAGTGTGAGGTCAGTTTTCAACAGAGACAGCAAATGGCAGTGATTAAAACAACTGGCTCATTGAAACCACCAATCAATCTCACACCATACATTTTGTCCCCAATTCCTCTTTTTTTCCATTCTTACCTGCAGACTACAGATTCCACAGCCCATCCTTACAATCATTTCCTGTAAATACCTCTAACTCTCTTCTTTCTACCTTCCTCGTAATCACAGGGTCTGGCTATTGGTATACAATATCACAGCTTTGCTTAGAGTGTTAGCTTAAATTCTTTATTGCACACTCAATGGGGCAGGCAACACTTCAAGACACTATTATCATTTCTTTACTGAGTTAACTTTCTCCACTTGGGAAACAAGTAATTTATATCTACTTTTCTTTTGTCAAGCTACTAGCACTGCCTCTTATTTCACTTTTGTCTGATGACCACACTCATATTTTATTGACATAATGGAAATCCATAGGAAACACTCTGCCATGTTCCATCACCATGGCCTTCACATTGAGGATGAATGAAGCCTTTGTGCCCGAAAGTCCTCTATTCTTCAGATCTTGAGCTCATCGCCTCCTGTTATCTCCTGGAAAGAACAGCAGGCATTTTTTTCCTTCTGCATTTCAAAAAATCCACACCTACTCAATATGTTATAATAATGGATAGACACATAAAAATCACCCATCTTTTAAAATTTTTCTCATAACCCCATATTGCCATTCTGCTACTATCCAATTCATCTATCTTCCTTTAAAACATTAAGTATACTCTGTACTCACTGTCTCTCTATATATCCCCATCTCACCACTTCATGGAAATTTATTTTTCCAAGTCACTAATGGCCGCAAATGTTGTTTTATCTGTTGAACACATCTTTGTTCTCATCTTTATGAAGCCTCTGATAAACTTTAAAACAATTTGATACTAGCTCCTTATTAAAATATAGAGACCCAGTGCATGAAATTCATGCACAGTGAGGGAGGGGGTTCCCTCAGCCCAGCCTGCACCATCTTGCAATCTGGGGCCGCTGGCTCCTAACTGCTTGCCTGCCTGCCTGCCTGATCACCCCTAACTGCCTCTGCCAGCCTGATCGCCCCTAACCACTCACCTGCCTGCCTGATTGCCCCTAACCGCCTCTGCCTTGGCCCCTGCCACTGTGGCTTTGTCCAGAATGAAGATGGAAATGTCGTTTGGCTGTCCAGTCTAATTACCATATTATGTTTTTATTATTATAGATTATCATCTCTTGGTTATTGTGAAACCATGCCATTCCATGGATTCCTGCTTGCCTTTGCTGCTTCAGTCTGTTTGTTGGCCCTGTGTCATAAGAATTAACCTTGCTCAAAGAGAGGTTAGGCCTTTATCCTATACCACTGCCCTTGGCATGTCCTGTTATGTTCCTTGGCATGTCCTGTCTGATAAAAGTGTCTTCATTTACCAGGGGCCTTGGCCACTGGGCAATCCACAATGTGATTTATGATAGAAGCTTTGTGGCTTGTAGTGTCCACTTTACCTTTAAAAATACTATAGACTGAAGGTCACACAGGTGTGTAGTCAAATGTGATACCCCAATTTAAATTTTGGACACCAAGTTTCAGGTAAACTTATCACTGTCAGGTGAGCATTGATTCTAAGAAATAACAGTTTTTAGTGAGTTATGTGAATCATTCTAGAGAATTATCAAATCTGAGCGTGGTTTTTGGAACACCCAAGGCGTGCAATTAATGTTAGAAGTGAGGGAGATCTGTGGACTCTTTCCTCAAACCCTGACGGCTCCTTTTCTTCTCCCTTTGGAATATTAGAGTGCTCCAGGGCTTGATCCTAGTTCCATTTTTTTTTAGCTATACACTCTATGTTGATGATTTTATAGTGTCCTAGAGTTTAAAATACCATCCAAAATCTCTAGCCCAAAATTTTCTTAGAACTTCAACATAAATGATAAGCCTCATGTAACATGTATTCTTTGGCAACTATTTAAAATTCAAAACCCATTGCTATGAGCAAGAAGACCCCCTTTAAGTCTTCCACCATCTGACCCAGTCTCCCTGAACACTACCTAATTACCTTTCTAACTTCCCACAGTCCAGAACAATCTCAGGACCTGACCTATTCTAGCTCTATGGGCAGCTTCAATTATGATTAATACAACTGTGCCAGCTATATTTCAAAATATTTTCTTGGCACCTCTTGGGGCTACTCTGGGGTCATTATGTCACTCTGGCACCTGCCAGTCTGCTGGGTTTCCAACCAAGTCATTGTTGCTTTCCTGGGAAGGCTCTCTTTTCCAATATATCTTTGACCAAAGCGGCCTTGAACTCCAGGGCAGGAGAGAGAGTGCCTGGGGGCTACGATGACCTAAGCATGTCAATGTCACATGGCCATCTGGCACCTTGAGATTATAACCACATACTTCTGGCCATTGCTCTCTTGGATCATTCTTGCTTGTGCAGTTTATTATGTTAAGTAAAGCCTTCTTGGAACTTTTTTTCTGAAAGGTTCCTGGGAGAAACCTGGAGAGAAGGTAGGTTGGTCCTAATTAGGGTGTCCAAAGGCAGTCACAGGGCACAAGAAGCTCTGCAAGAGCAGTGGGTTCTCCCTAGGGAGTTGGGAGGCTTGGATGATGGGTGGAGTTTATAAGTCTGTTTGAAACTGGAGGTGTCTGAAGCACAGATGCTCCTTTCACCCTTCCCATTGATTTTCTTTTTGCTGAGATAAAATTCAAATATCAAACATTTACCCTTTAAATGTGTACAATTCATGGATTATTAATACATCCACAAGGTTGTGAAACTAACATCATTATTAAATTCCAAAACATTTCATCATCCCCAAAAGAAACCCCATAAAGAGTCACTCCTCATTTTCCCCTCTCTCCAGCCTCTTTATATCTCTATGGATTTGCCTTTCATATATACTGGACATTTTATATAACCGAATCATACAACATATGCCCTTTTATGTCTGGCTTCTTTCATTTATATTTTCATGGTTTATCATGTTATAGTATGTGTCAGTCCTTCAATCTTCTTCATGGCTAAATCATATTCCATTGTAAGAATATACTCATTTGTTTATCCATTGAGCAGTTGATAGAAATTTGGGTTGTTTTCATCTTGGGGCTAATATAAATAAATCTGCTATGACATTTGTGTACACATTTTTTGAGGAAAATTTGTTTAGTTATATATCTACCAATGGCATTATGTGATTATATGGTGACTCTATGTTTGTCTTTTTGTGGAATTGCCAAAATGTTTCCAAATTAATAGCATAATTTTACTGTCCTCTGTGCAAAGTATTAGATTCCAATTTCTCCACATTTTTAACATTTGTTATTGTGTCTTTTTTTTATTAGAGATATCCTAACTTGTGTGAAGTAGTATCCCATTATGGTTTAGATATATATCTATCTAATGATTGGGACTCTCTGTGCCTACTGAACTTGTGTGGCCTTTTTCTTCACCAGTTTGGGGAAGTTTTCTGTCATCATTTCTTTAAACAAGTGCTCTGTTCCTTGCTCAACTTCTGCCACTTCTGGTATTCCTGTAATGCAGATGTTGTTATGTTTCATGTTGCCCCAGAGCTCTCTGAAGCTATCTTCCTGCTTTCTTCTTATGTCAAGTTCATTAGTTTGTATCTTTCTAGAAATTTGTTTTCTTTTTTTTTTATTTAGGTTTTCTAATTGGTTGGCATACAGGTATGTAATGCAGTTTCCCTCTCTTTAATTTATGATTTAATAATTTAAGACTTCTTTCTTATCCCTAGTTGTCTTTTTAAAGTTGGTCAGATTTGACAATTTTTTGATAGAACACACTTTTGGTTTTGTTGCTATTCTCTATTCTAGTTTCTATCTCATTTATTTCTAGTCTACGCTTCATTATTTCTTCCTTCTGCTTAACATGGATTTAATTTACAATTTTTTTTAGTTTCTTAAGGCAAAATACTATTTTATTGATTTGAGATTTTTTTCTTTTTTAATATTGGAATTCACAACTATACATTTTCCCTTAAGTACTGTTTTCACTGCATTCCATCAATATTCTTACGTTGTATTTTTGTTTTATCTCTAAGTTTTTTTTTTTTCCTAATTTACTTTTTTATTCCTTCTTTGACTCATTGGCTATAGAGGATTGTAGCATTAATTTCCACAATTTGGAATTATCCGAATTTCATTCTGTTATTGATTTCTAATTTCATTTCATTGTGGTTAAAGAATATACTTTGTTTTATTCCAATACTGTAGATTTATTGAGACTCATTTTATAGCTTAATAGGTAATCAATCTTAAAGAAGATCCATCTGCACTTGAGAAGAATGTGTATTCTGCTATTGGGGGATCATTCAATGGCTAGAACAAAAATATTTAGAATGAAAACCTACATGCTACTCCATAGTCTATGAGCTTCTACATGTTCTGGATACTGCTTATGTCTTTGTTTCTTTCATGTAGCATTCTCCCCCTTTTCCACTAGTGTCCATTCAAGTTAACTTATTTCCCTCTCTTTTATATCCAAAATTCCCACCTTGATGTCTTTACACAGGCTATTCCTTCTGGTTAGATCATTAAAACATGAACTAATGAATAACAATGCCATGTGCTATAGATTTTGATAATAGATTCACATATTTTATCTAAGTGATGATGCTTTATATGTGAGAAAACTGAGGCCTAAGAAAGGTTAATGTGCTTATCCAGTGTACAAAAATAATGAAATTATGAAAAACACTGTTTTTGTTGTAAATTGCCTAATGTCTCTTACCTACGGTATTATGGAGCCAGGATTCAAACCATATATGTCTGACTCCAGAGTCTAAATATTTAACCACTATCTTATTTTACATAGTATGAGTGTCAAATGGAATGATACATACAGCCTTTACTTGCACAATTTAAACTTTCTTTAAATTCTCTAAAGTTTAAAACCATGTGTTGTTATAGGATATGTTAATGGATATGTAGGTTGTGAAAGAGTGAGGAGTATTCTTGTTCTTCTCAACACCTGTTTTAAACATAATTTCACCCTTAGATTTTATGTTGAAGGTAAATTTTAGCCATATATATTCATATATGCTCCTGTGCTCCTCTGCTACATTACACACACTATTCTCATTGCCTCAAATTCCATTGTCAAAATGAAGCAAGCCCATATTAATGTTTTTTCTAATTACATTTTCTTGTGGTAAGAATACAACATTAAATCACACTATTGACACATTTTAAGTGTTCAATACAGTACTGTTAAAAATGGGGAAAATCTGTTAATCTCTAGAAATTACTTACCTTGCATAATTGACACTTTATACTCATTAATTAGTAACTTCTTATTTTACCATTTTCATTGTCCCTGGCAACCACCATTCTACTCTGATTTTATGAGATTAGCTCTTAGATACTCATATTAGTAGAATCCTGAAGTGTTTGCCCTTCTGTTATTAGCTTATTTCACTTAGCATAATGCACTCAAGGTTTATTCATGCTGTTACATAATGCAGAATTTTCATTTTTTTTTCTCTCTCTTTAACTCATGTACAGTTCAGGCTATTTATATTATTTAATTTATTTTTATTCTTTTTCTTTCAGTTTTATTAACATATAACTGACATATAACATTTATAAGTTTAACTTATACACCATAACTTTTTGACTGACATATATTCTTAAATTACTACCATAATAAGTTCAGATAACATCCATTACCTCATATAGATTTTTAAAAATATGTTCCTTGTGCTAAACTTTTAGGATCTACTCATTCAGCAACTTTTAAATATACCACAGAGCAGTGTAAACTACCATTGTCATGCTATACATTACATTATCTACAGTACTTATTTATCTTACTAGTGGCCAGGTGCACGAAATTCATGCAGGGGGGGGGGAGGGTTGTGTCCCTCAGCCCGGCCTGCACTCTCTCCAATCTGGAACCCCTTGAAGGATGATCTACTGCTGGTTTACAGGGATCGGGCCTAAACTGGCAGTCAGACATCCCTCTCACAATCCAGGACTGCTGGCTCCAGCTTCTCACCTGCCTGCCTGCCTGCCTGATTGCCCCTAACCACTTTGCCTGCTGGCCTGCTCACCTCCAACTGTCCCCCGTGCCAGCCTGCTCACCCCCAACTGCCCCCTGCTGGCCTGCTTGCCCCCACTTTCCCTCCCCACTGGCCTGCTCACCCCCAAGTACCCCCCTCCTGGTCTGCTCACTCTAAACTTCCCCCACCCCTGCTGTCCTGATCACCTCCAAATGACCTCCACTGACAGCCTGTTCACCCCCAACTGGCCCCCCTGCTGGTCTACTTACCCCCAATGGCCCCAGCCCCCACCAGCCTGATCACCCACAACTGCCATCCCATCCTGGCCTGATCACCCACAAATGCCCTCCCCTCTTGGCCTCTAACCACCTCTGCCTCAGCCCCGCCACCATGGCTTTGTCCAGAAAAACATCCAGAAGGTCTCCTAGTCTAATTAGCATATTACCCTTTTATTAGTATAGATAGGGGGCTGGTGCACAGATGGGGGCTGGCTGGTTTTCCCTGAAGGGTGTCCAGGATCAGGGTGGGGGTTCCCTTGGGATGTGGGGTGGCCTGGGCAAGGGGTCTGTGGTGGTTTGCATAGCCAGCCTGGGTGAGGGGCTGAGGGCTGTTTTTTAGGCTGGCCACAGCCCCTTCAGAGTGGGGGTTCCCAATGGGGTGTCTGGCCAGCCTGGGTGAGGGGCTGATGGCTGTTTGCAGGCTGGCCACGCTACCCAGCAACCCAAGCTCCCTGACCCTCCTTTTTTTTTTTTTTTTTTTTTCAGCACCTCCTTGAGTGGAGACCAGGGCCAGCTGGAAGCAGGTATCTGGGATTTATTTATCTTCTATAATTGAAACATTGTAGCCTTGAGCGGAGGCCAGGGCTGGCCAGGGCAGGCAGGAAGTTGGCTTCCTCCATCACCGGGGGCAACCCAAGCCTACTTGCTCCAGCTGCATGGCCACTACCATATTTGTTGGGTTAATTTGCATACTCACTATGATTGGCTGGTTGGCATAGCGGAGGTACAGTCAATTTGCATGTTTCTCTTTTATTAGATAGGATAATTGGAATTTATATCTATTGACCATCTTCATCCAATTCCCTACCAATCACTCCCACACCAAGGCAACCACAAATCTGATCTTTTTCTCCATGATATTTCTTTTTCTTTTTTCTTTTTGTTTTGTTTTTAGATTAGATTCCACATACAAAGGAGTGCATATAGTATTTGTCTTTGTCTATCTGACTTATTTCACTCAGTTGAATGCCCTCAAAGCCCATCCATGTTGTTACAGTTCCTGACAATTGTGAAACACTAAATAGTAGCTCTCTTTGATATATTTTTATTATACACACATATGTATATAAATATATCAATTTTTACTTTTATACAATTTATGCAATGTATACAATTTACATATTAGTGTTCCTTTTGGTCTAGTTTACTTATTTCTTGAAAGCAACAGAATAGCTTAATTTTAATTTTTAAATTTCTGGTTCTTCTTTCATTATATGCACACAATAAAAAGAAAATGTTAGATAAAAAAATGAATTACTGCTTCTATTCCCAATTCGTTATGCAAGAGTAGGAAAATGATGGACTTTGTATTTGTGAAAAGGTTTATTTTAGAAAAAAATAGTTCTAAATATTTTTGTACCTCAAGTAACTTATATGACCTGATGAAAGCTCTGGAACGAAAAAATGCACATCCATTCACTGATATTTTAAATACCTGTTAATTTAATTTTATTTTAAAAACATATTAATAAATACATATTAATATGAATTGAGCTTTATGGCTTCATAAATAATCTTTAACTTATGGACAGCCCTGAGTTTGAGTACATGGTAGGACATCTGGCCTAACCACAGTCTCTTGCATTTCTGTGAAGGACTGTGTCTTATCAACTTGATTAAGGATGGGAACTACATTTCCAGAATCCCATTCACTGTAAGCTTGCAAACAGCAATCCAGTGAGTAAATGAGCAGCCATTAATCTTAAAAGGTCATTGTGGCTGGATATAATGATGGACAGATACAGAGCATCCTGGCAGACCTCATCCCACCTTCACCTCACTCTTCTTCGCTCTGTCTTCAGCTTGTCTTTTCTATTTCTGACCCTGTTGACCAACAGAGGCTTCAGGGCCACCACACAAGATCCTCCCCCTAGAGCTGTGGTACTTACGCTGAGACTTAGATCCAGCCTCATCTTCCCTTTCACAGTCTTTCTTTGATGGCTCAGCTTGAATGGTTTCTCACACTTACCTGCAAGCTGTAATTTAACTACCTACACCAGTTCTGGCAGCCTGGTTAGTGCCTTTTCCTCTGGTCCTCCAACTCTCCCTTTCAGTCTTTTGTTTCCTATAGTCTGTTCTGCTTCTCCAAGCAAATCCTGACTGATACTCTCCCACAATGTTTAGTATTTTACAATTGTACAGTCTCAGGAGTTTCCTTATTTATTTCTAATGGACTTTATGTAGTGAAGCCTTAAAAAGATTTGATTCAAAAAGATGCTTATGTTTCTCTCAAAGTGATTTTATGAACCTGAAAATGGCATGTAGTAGGCATAGTGGGAACAAAGAAAATTGACACTTTACTCCAAATAATAGAATTTTATGGCCACCTATAATTGAGAAAAACTCTTTGTAACATATTTTTCTTTTCTTCATGCAGAATTTTACATGTATTTTAAAGGCTGCTTCAAATATCATACCTTTATTTCTTGGAATCCTGATTTCAATTTGCAAATATAAACACATTACAGACATTAGGGAATAATGGGCTCATTTTTATCTTTGCTAAAATGTGTATTTAGTCACCATATTATTTAATCATATATAATAGACAAAGAACTTATAGCCAAATTTAACTATATTTAGTGGCAAAATGCAATGCACATGACTGTCTTATGTAAACAGACTGCATAAAGGGCAGAAATGGAGACTACTGTAACAGTGCAACAATAAAAATAAAGTAAAAGATTGACACTGACTTCATTATCACATCTCATTTTCAATAGACTCATGGTGATATCATGAGTCTATTCTTTTGAATAACAGTGTCCTAAATGAACATTAGATTGCATGGTTAAATATTGCTATTTTCACATGAAAGTAGGTCTACTTTTATTCTTTTCAATTTACCTGATAATGAAATTTGGAAGCATTTTTCTTTTCAGAAATATGCTTCTAAAATCCTGTTCTCTGTTGATTTTTGTTCTCTGTTGACTCACCTTTAATGTCAGGTTTCCTTATATTTATCATTACTTGTTTCATAGACCTTGAACATAAACAATCTCTAATAATATCTTAAAAAGCTGATTGAATAAAGGACTCGTATTTTTACTTGTAATATGAAAATATTACTAATGTTAACAATGCAGTTACAATATTTAATATAATTAAAAATAAAGTTTGAATTGAATATAGTAGTACACTATATCAATAAACTCTAGAATATTATGATACTAACATTGAATTGTAGACATGAAATTTTCCCAACTGCCTTCTTTAAATAATTTCTTAAAAATTAAAAATGAAGTTCTCATCTTATAGACATGATTTGCCTTTAGCTATCTAAACTTTTTCCGAATTATGTGTGTAATATTCTACATTTTTGACGTTAATTGATTGCTTTAGAAAAAAACAATTCTTATTATTTATAGATTTTTTGCCATCTCTATTTTAATTATTTTACATAAGATATGACTAGAGTACTGTCTCTGAATAATTTATTTATGTTTCCTCTAGTTAAAGCATAAAATATTATCTTCCTTTGCTTGTCAGTCCTGGAAATGTCACAATTAAATCTTGCTCCTTAATTTAAATAATATTACATACATATATATATAGTTAACTTGAGAATTTATTTAACAACCTAATAAGTTCTATGAAATATTCAATTATTCAAAAGGTTTATACAAATTTATTTTCTGTGTATGTTTGGAGGGTTGTAATGCATATGGCATCTTGATTCTGCATAACTTCTAATCAATGTTTTATCACTAAGAAACTTGGATCATGACAGAGAAGGTGGAGATAATCTTTGGATTTTATAAGCAAAGCAGACCAAGTGTGAATCCAGGCTTCAATACTAACACCTAAATATGAACTTTAGGAAATTACTGAAACTTTTCTTATCTCCTACTATCTCCACTATAAAATGGGGACACAAAATAAGAGTAAAATTTAATAAATTGTAACTTTATTGGTTTGCTAGGGTTCCTATAACAAAATACAAGAGACTAGTGGCTCAAACAATGTACATTTATTTTCTCCCAGTTTAGAGGCTAACAGTCCAAGATTGAGGTTTTTATGAGTTTTGCTTCTTCTGAGGCTCCTCTTCTTGGCTTGCCTTCTTTCCCTGTCCCACATCAGCTTTTCTTTGTGCATGTGCATCCCTGGTATCTTTTTCACACCATTGTAATTAACCTAGTTATTAATAACAGGGAAGGAACAAAGGGAAGACCAAATATTATAGGCATAGTCAACAGGGTAGCTTTGCCAGGAAGCGACAACTTTATACTTCTCAAGGGTCCAACAAAGGAAGATAGACACATGTCCAGTCAAGTTGGTAGACTAGAAAAGGTACTATCCTATCAGTCATACCTGGGAACAGGCCATTGGCCAGAATAGGCAGGGCCCCTGCAAGAGTGTGACATTTAGGATATTTAATTCCCTAAAACAGAGGAGTTCTCTCTTTTGGTTACCTGGCCCCTGGCTTGTGGAGCCCTTGGCTCCTGCTTCTAGGCATTCTCCTGGGTAGCCCACGGGCAGCCCATGGGCATGGATTAATGGACTAATGGACTGCAATTAATCTGATGCTGGACTGGACCCAGCTGCAAATGGAATGGAAACTCTGGACACTGGCTTTGCTTCCACCTCTACTGAAAACCCAACTGCACTTCCATAAATGGGCTAAGGGACGTGCGATTTTGAAAACCCAGGGATGTAATTCCATGCAAATGAAAATCACAAATTCTCCCATGCAAATCTCAAAAAATTCCTTTTCTCAAGATATCATAAGGAATCCACTCCCAGCACTCAGTGGGGAAAGAATACCTCAGCTTCCCTGATGACATTATTGTGTAATCAAATTTCTTCTTATTATAAGGACATTGATTTAGGGCTCGCTCCAATGACTTACCTGAACCTTAGTGCGCTCTTCCTGTCTACAAATACAGTCATATTCAGAGGTGTGGGTTAGGGCTGCAGCATATGAATTTTTACAGGGCACAATTCAACCTGTAACAGTACAAAACCCATTAGTTTCTTTATCTTGACTATGTAATAGTATTATCTTAGGAACTAGATAAACATGCAGATTGCCACCTCCACTCAGATCTATTAAATCTTTGTGGTTGGGGCCTGACAAGTTCCTGGCACATGGTGGGCATGTACATGAAACTTTTTGTAGTAGTAGCTGTCATCGTCATTGTCATCTGCATTGTAGTAGTTATAATGGTAGACAGCAGTTTGCATTAGTGATGATACAATGTTTGACATTTAATTTAAACACTAATGGGCAAACTTTTGGAGGTTACATATATAAGGAGGCAATGCCACATGATAGTTCCAGAAACAGGCTGTATACTCTATTGTTACTATAAGAATTTTACACAAACTTAGCAGCTTCAAATCATACTTATTATTCTCTTCCTGTTCTGTTGATCACAGGTCCTGGTGAACTTTACTGCATTCTCTGTTTATGCAGTCACAAGGCCCAAATCATGAGGCAACTAGTCTGGGTTCCTAGCTGGATATTTGAGGAAAGAGTCTGTTTCCAAGTTTATTCAAATCTTTGGCATAATCCATTTGTTTGTGGGTGCAGATCTGAGATCCTTGTTCTTTGTTAGCCATCATTTGGGGACTATTTCTGGCTCTTAGAGGCCACTCCCTCATTTTTTTTCACCTGGCCCCTCCATCTTTAAAACAGTGACAATAAATTAAATTATTCTCAGTGTTCTAATCTCTTCATACCTGCCTCTTCTACCACCAGCTGGGGAAAACTGTCTGCTTTTATAGAGATTCATGTGATTAGGTAAGGCCCATTCAGATGTTCTCTCTGTATGAAAGTCAATTGTGCCATATAACACAACATAATCACAGAAGTGAGATTTCATCATATACACAGGTTCTCAGGATTAGGGTGTAACATCTCTGGGAGGCAGTTTTAGAATTTCTATCTTCTTCACTGACATTTAAGGCAAGATTTTTAGTTCAAATTTCAAATTCTCGCAGAAACACTAGACTTTGACCCTAAAATATTTGATTTTTTCTCATTCTGGAATTTTTAAAAAATATTTTTATTGATTTTAGAGAGGAAGGGAGAGGAATAGAGAGATAGGAACATCAATGATGAGAGAAAATCATTGACTGGCCGCATCCTGCATGCTCCCTACTAGGGATCAAGCCCACAAGCCAGGCATGTGCCCTTGGCCGGAATCGAACCTGGGACCCTTCAGTCCCCAGGCTGATGTTCTTTCTACTGAGCCAAACCAGCTAGTGCTAGAATTGTTTTAATTATAAAATTTCATGTTTGATAATAACATTTACCTCAGCATTAGATTAAGTAATAAAATAAAGTTGCATTTAGCCTTTAGTTGGAAAGAAGATCATTGAGGTTTGCTTAATTGTATGTGCTAATAAATGTTCATAGTTACTGTTCTTATTGTTTTTGCTATGATTTCTACTACTCTATAAGCTCCTCTGAGCTTGTTATTCACCAGATTATAGGCACAGTGAGAATGAACTCAGGCTTACATAAGACAGATTTCTTAAATAATTTGTTTCACCATTTTAATACAAATTTTAATAAATAAAAATACAGTGAATATGATCAACATGTTACACACTACCTAGAATTAGCAGATATTAATAAATTGTCATGTTTACAATTTTATGAAATAAATGAAACAATGTGGCATTATTCTTTGTGCTATTGCTTCCCTCTTGCTTCAGACTCAACCACAATTATGGTTTTGATATATATCTTCCTGACTATAGCTTAATAGATTTACTGAGTGTCTGTGACATATGTCTAAAGCCTTTTGTAGATTTTTAGAAATATTATCTTTCAGTTATACATTGCAACTTTATTTTATTCATTGAACACTAGAGTTTCAATATTTCTTGAAATTGAAAGAAATAAAGGTCTAGTAGAAAATAGAAAACTCTTTTATGAGTTGAATATACATAAGTATTTTTGAAACATGATATTGAAAGCACAGCTAATAAAATAAAATATTGGTAAAATAGGCTAAGTCTAAATCAAAAGACTTTATATACCAGAATAAAGTTCAAAAATATTGGTCAGATTAGAAGATATTTTTAACACCTGTAGGAGACTATGGTTTGGTATACAGAATACCTTTACCAATCAATAAAAATAAATAACAATAAAAAATAGGTGACTGTGACCAGGTGAGTCTGGCAGTTTTGGGTGATGTAGAGTTTAAGCATTCAGTTTGGAGTTTCTGGTTTAGCAGATGAGTACACTGTAAGCAGGTCTGCATTGAAAGCTGCTACATTCAGCCCCTCTGTGGAAGCCAATCCTTTGGGGTAGGACCAAGTTTTCTTAACAGGCATATGTAGGTGGATCTCCAAGAATATTAGCACCAGTTCATTCACCAGAGTGTAGTGAACTTTCACGAGTCATCATTACTAAAAGTGTGTTATTAGTTACATGATCTGAAAACATCATTCTCAGAGATTAGGGTCTGGGAGGATAGGGCTATTTTGTTTTCTTTTTCCCACATGAAAAATGAAACCAAGAAAGGTCTCATGCTTTTCAGAGATTGAAGATGGAATCAATGTTCCAGTGCATACTGGTGATGGAGTCTCTTGGATGGTTGGCAGTGCACAGTAAGAAGAAAGAGGCAGTATTAGGAAAAGATATGGGGATGCTACAGAGAGAGGGTCTTACTATTGAGCTTAATGAAGGCTCTCTGTAGGGAAAATGTTTACTTATTATCCTTTTCTTCCATTTTGAAATGATTATGGTTTTCACTATAAAACCAGCCTGGTCTCAATGGTGGGTTGGCAAATGGTAGTGGTGATGGTGGTGGTGATGGTGATGTGTGTGTGTGTGTGTGTGTGTGTGTGTGTGTGTGTGTGTGTGTCTGGGGTGGGGGATATGCAGAACACTTAGGTTGTGAAAAGCCAAAGTTTTAGACAGAAATCATGACAGAATAATGGAAGTAGTGATTGTTTTGGGGGGTAAACCCATAGAATCTAAAAGGGGATAAAGTGACCATGTAGGTCCTATTTCTAATCTTAGATAGATAGGATGCAGCTCATGGCAGGAGTTTTCAGATTGCCTTTGTGATGGTCCAAGTGTCGGCCAACCAACCCACATAATCAGAAAAGGTCTTTCTTATGTTCAATTTACCGCTTTCTGGCCAAAATTATATTGTTTCTTTATGACTTTAGTAAAATAGGGAAATAACTGGCTATTATCCTTTTAGTAGATACTTTACAGTCTTTAATATCATCATTGCAAGCTGAGGTTTTACTATTGTTTTTATTGATGTTATCAAGGAAATACTGGAGTATGAGCTAGTGTAACACATCTCTAGAGTTTAGTGCCACCAGTACATGTGGCCCAGGAAAGGAACCCATGTCTGAGCTCACAGTGAGGCTACAGGGTGAGATACAAGGGTGGCCTCTACTCCCTAGTACTATCAAGATTCCTTCAGTCTATGAAATAACACCACATCTCTGTTTTAAAAGGCTAAATGCTAAAAAACTTAGAACATACTCATAAAAATATTATAACACAATGAGAAATGTTGGAGGCATTTAACTGCAAGTAACCTTTGAGTATTATCTTTGTCCTATTAGGTGGTGTTAGTTGTTAGGACAGAAGTAAGAGCCAATCTGTTTTGTTGAACTAAACTCAGAATGGGCTATAGGAGAACACGTTTTCTTTCCTCAGGTGAATTCATATTAGGCTTGCTGAATCACGAAATCTGGAAGTATTTTACTTTTAAGGCAGAGACAATGAGTGTTTGCTTCTTAGATTCCGTAGAGTAAATAATCTGATTAGATTTAAAGCATCATTGTAAAGATTTGTCACAACAAAGTGATGGCATTTCCAGCACATTGCTGATACTGTTTTTACTAATATCTACTAATTTATGTCAAGCTTGATTTTAAAAGGTCTCTAATCAGGTACAAGAGAAATTTATTGGCTTACTTCCTCAGGAAACGCAATTCCCTTATCAACCTCAAATAACTTTACCTGCTCTTCAGGTAGTGAGAAACTGCTTTGTCTAATGACATTAAAACAGTTTCTGCTACAAAGAACAGCCTTCTGCTTAATGGTGATATATTATTTTAGCCCAGTTCCCATTAAAAATAAAATTTGTACATTATTGAGTTTCTCAGTGGTTCTTTCTCAGACAAAAAGTTAATGGAGGTCAATTCTGTGGGCAACCACATACAAATCACAGGATAACAGGGCTACTCAAGAGCTGAGTTTCTGCCCTCCTAGAGGTAAGAAAGCAGAGGACCTCATATCTGCACATGTCCAACCATTGGCCCGGTGCCCTCTGTGTTACAAAACTGGAGGATGATGCAGGTCCTGTTGTGATAAAACATAGTTTTGTGTGACTATGAAATTAGGCAGTTGGTAAAGGGGCATAAGCAAATGCTTCCATGCCACTCTGAAAACTTATGGCACCTCATTCTCTGAATATGTTTGTGCTGTGTCAACAAAGTTTCCAACCTTGGAGCTGGGGACTTAGTCTAGCAGAGATGTTCAAATGCAGAGACTGCCCAGTTTGCTTCTCCTGATTAAACATTCTCAAAAGGATTTGGATTGTATATGCCTCAGCACCAAGGAGCTGTGATTCAGCAGAGAGGCTGTGCTGCAAGGAGCTGAGGTTTGTTGCAGACCACCTGGGGGTTGCCTGTATTCATTAAAAAGAGAGTGACAGAATAATACTTTAAAAATCACAGCTCCGGGAACTGTGGGCAGTTTTTATATCTATGTTCCAATTAACCTGTGCCATAAATTTATTATTTAGGGATTATTCTTTCAAATTTACAGAAGATAAATATGAAAGAGATAAAGTTTCCTTAGCTGAGTGGCAATATCTAGATTTGAACTCAGGTTGCGAAACAAAAAATTAATCCTCACCTGAGGATATGTTTTTATTGATTTTTAGAAAGAGAGGATGGGAGGGAGAGAAACATCAATATGAGAGAGAAACATCATTTGGTTGCCTCTGTTATGCAACTGACCGGGGATCGAAACTGCTACCTAGGTATGTGCCCTGACCAGGAACCTACAGCCTTTAGGTGTATGGGATGATGCTCCAGCCAACTGAGCCATGCTGCCAGGGCAGATTGTGACATTTTTAATGCCAAGACATAAAGCTCTATCTTTCCTATAATTCAGATTGCTAGAAAGGTGCAGAAGGAAAGGGATAAAAATGCTGGTGGTCAGAGACACCTTCTCAGAGGAAGCAGTAATTATGCTAGGACATAATAAACAATAGCAGTTAAGGAACCAAAAAGAATGAAGGGGAAAAAAAGAAAAGATTCTGTGTATAAAAGCAGCACATGCTAAATTTCTGAGGTGAGTCAGACTACAGGGACATTTCAAAACTGTAAGCACTTTATTGTAACGGGATGGCACTGGGGAGCCAAGCAGTAGCAGGATCATAAAAGGCCTCATGTTAAAGAGCAGGTTGTGGTAAGAGGAACATAGACTTATTAACAGATATTTGGTTGGCAATATCAGAACCAATGCCCAACCTTGACCAAGGAAGGGACAGAACTGTCAGCTCTATAAAAGCACTTGGTTTTTTGAAAGCCATGGACCAGGAAGGAACGTGAGAAACATGTTTACATCAGTGGTAGTGGCGGAGGCTTTTATGTCAATAGCTACAGTCGTCAGCACTGGTCCAGAGGGGAGTGTTGGCCCTTCCAGACGCCTGTAACACAGAGATAGCAGAAAAGCAGCTGAAAGCAAGTGAAGAACACCCTTGGCAGGTATCCCACTGCTGGGGCTGGCAAGGAGGCAGTAGCAGCATAGAGATGGTAGCTCCAGGCTGTAGAAGGAATTGCTGCATGTTGAGTGAACTCAGCATATATTCAGCTTTACTGAACACAGAAACGAACTAGCTCTGACTGATCAATTGGGAAAATTCACTCAAGGACTGGATTAATGTTGTTTACCATATTCTTGGAGATAAATATTAAGATATCCCTCACATTGCTTTTCCCATGGTTTCTCAAAACAAACAAACAAAAATATACACATAGAGAAAAGGGATGAAGCCATGTCTTTGAGTGATTTACACACTATGACCTGGTTCACAAAATTACACACGTTTCAGGTGCACACTTCTACAACACACCATTTGTACACTGTATTTTGTGTTCACCACTCCAAGTCAAGTTTCTGTCCATCACCATTTGTCCCCCCTTTACCCTCTTCCACCCTTCTATACTCCTCCCTCCCCCTGGCAATCATCACACTGTTGCTCGTGTTCATGATTTTTTTTTCCTTTTGGATCAACCCTTTTAGAATGATTTAACTGCAGATTGATGGAGAGATTAATACAGCTAGTGCGTAGAAGAGGCTTCAAATCAGAAATTGATCAAGGGAAGAGTAATGTATGAGCTTGTCTGGATTTTCACCACTGTATGCAAAAGTTGAGTTACAAATGAAACCATCAATGACTTGATCTTTAAATAATGTGGAAATAGGCATAGTTTATGTATCACTGACTTGTAGAAAATAATCACATATATGTTTCATGAAAGTTTACTAGTACACACCCACTACTTCTTTTCCTTTTCTCTCCTAGCACCTGTGGTACAGACTCTCATCATTTAATCCCTGATTTACACTGACAACTTCAAACTAGTTCCTCTCACCTTCAGTTTTCCCTCAGAGATTTTTTTTCCCTATAGGTATTTATCTTCTGATCCCACCAATTGCACCTATCACTCTATAAAATCTTTACTTAATTATTCCTCATGATGTACAAGGTAAAGTTCAAACATTTTCACATGATATAAACAGGTCTCATCTATGACCTCTACATATTCCTTGAAGTTTACCTTCCATCACTCTTCCAAGGGAAAATGTGTTCTAGCAAAACCATTTATGTATTGCTTCTCCATATGTATAATTAATGGAGCAGTGGTCAATGCCCTCTGTAGCCATTACAACTATATAGCCTTCCTCGAAGCTGTGTCCTCCTGTGAGCAACATCCAAAAAACATCGACCCATTGCTTTGCCATGGCTTGCACCACCTATGAGGCAGTATATCATATGCCTAAGAGCAAAGATACGCAGTGAGTTCAAACTCTGCCCTATCCCTGCCTAGCAATGTGAACTTTATCAACTTTTGTAAGGTCTTTGACCGTTATTTCATCTGGAACAGAATGATTATCAGGGTTTTACTGCATTGTATTGTAGTGAGGGTTAAATCACTTGTTATATGTAAAGAATTTGACCTGTAGTAAGTGAACCACTGATGTTACCTATTATTATGCAACAACTCTGAAATCTCGCCTGCTTCTCAAAGTGCCAGAGAGCCCTGGGTCAATTTATGTGCCATTAAAATAGTACAATTTCATTGAAAGACACAGGTCAGCCTCCATCAAGAGTTCCCTTGGGTCCTGAACACACTTGATCTGGGACTTTGAGGGGCACTGTGGAGGGTCCAAAAGGAAAATAAGAGCCAGGCTCTGTGCAAGCATTTTAACAGTTTTGGTCCTCTTTATATGAGTCGAAAGTGTCCACCCTCCTCCCTCAAGCAATACTGTGAAGGTCACAGGATAACAGAATGTCCCTTGGGCTCATATCTGCTGACATTCAGACCTCTTGGTGCTCTATCTGTGTGAATTAGAAATAGCTTACCTGCCAAGGGGCTCCATTTCATGGTCTGATACATATTCCAAGATTTTATTTTACCCTTAATACCATAATGTTTAAGAAACTAATTAAACGTACAGCAGTTCATTCCCCCAGGTATTGTTCTCCCCTCTGTGTATAGGAATTTGCTCTTTCTGTCTTTCTGTCACTCTCTGTCTTTATGAAGAAAAACATTTGTATTCAATAGAACACCATACATTGTCTTAGAACTTCATACACATGACTATGTTTTAGATATATCAATATGGCATAAAAGTGCTGATTTAATTTGTTATGATTTGCTTCAATTGTTTATAAGAATTATATAAGCAAATAACTAGATGGTTGTAAGAAATGTTTTAATAAATCACAACTCATTCTTATATAACACTATCTTCTGTAGAAAGGGAGATCAATGCTCTTTTTTTTATCTGCTCTCCTCCTTATTTCACTTATAAGGCGGGGTCCAGAAAGAAGGACTTCACAGCACTTTCTGAGTTCTCTCATCCATGGATCAAGGTCAACATTATTGACATGGACTCAATTCCTTAAAGTCTAGCCTCACCAAGCAGAACATACATAAAGCTGTGCTGAAAAACAAAAGCTCTACCATTAGCATTTTCTGCTCATTCAATACATCACTAGATTGTGACAAACCTCCCTTTACTACAAAAGGTGTGAGACTCAAATTTTGGGTGAGATCTTAGTGACTTTTCAATGCACTTTTATTACTGTCTCTAACCATTTTCAGTTTAATTAAAGGATCTCTCCATATGGTTTATCCCAGCTCATTAGAGACCTTCCCTGTGAGCAGAATTGATAGGTTAGCAAGATGGTCTATTGCCTTCATCAGCTGTAGCTGGTCTCCATGCCCTGACTTTTTCTCTCTCTCTCTCACCAGCAATTGTACCCTATGGATGGATATGGATATTTTTAGGGGTTGGGTGGAGAGTAGAAGATAGAAGCTGGAAATTAGTTTCCTGTCAAATACTACATTATCAACCTCATCATATCCATAACATTTCATTTAGAGTTTATGTGCGTTTCTTCCAGATAGTCTCTTCTAATTCACAATTCCAATGTGTCTATATGAAAAAAAAATATTTTTGAAAGTTATCCAGGAGTCTCCCTAGTAAAGCATTAGCATCTTGAATCAAATGAGCTGAGGTGCACAGAATGACCCTTCCCTGTCTTTGGCACTGCTGTACAGAACCCACTCACAGGTCATTCTAAGTGACTTCTGCTTCACCTCTCTTTGAGGCTCTTATCACATAGACACTGGTGCTATCAGCTGGGCTATTATGGGAATAACACACTGAAGTTGTAATAATTTCTAGTTTCCATTTAAAAACAAAATTTTTGGTCAACTATGCGTTTGCCGTTTTCTCTCACATATAACTTTGCAATCTAATAACTCTTTTACTTTATCTCAGTATGCTCCCTAAAGCCCTGCACAACCTGGGCACAATATTTCACAACTACTATAAACAGAGGCAGGTTGTGTCTCTTCATGATATATTAAAATGACAACTTGTGTGTTTGTGAGCAAACACAAAGACAGATAAATTAACTCATAATAAACTTTAGTAGCTCCAGTGGCTTGAAATGTTTGGGGCTACTGCAGAGAAAAGCTTATTTTCCAGTGAATGTCTGTGAACAGCAAAAGACTTGACCATGCGTTGCAAAGTGAAGCTGGCCAAGTAACAACACTAGAGAGACATTCATGAGATCCATTGCACAGTGTGGTCTCATCATTCTGACACATTTCTACTTTCTGCTTAGTGAGACATTGCATCCCACGTTCTCAACTCCTGAGTCCTTCCGCTTACATTTCTAAATCTCAAATCTTCCTGGGCCCTCTCCCCAGAGTAGCTCCCTCTCAATTCAGCAAACGCATGCATACATCACGCATTACATTCTGCTGAATAAGACAGAGAACATAAATTATGAAACTGCTCTTAAAATGTGCAGTCGTCTAGAGAAGGCAAGAATTAACCAAGTGAACCAGTTGGAAAAGTGCTAAATGTAATAGAATCGAGAAGCAAGATTCATTGACTATAAACAAAATGGTCATTAAAGAATCAGGGCGATGTCATTGTTGGCTACTTATTTTCAAAAGGCTTCTCAAAGTCACAAACTTAAAGTCACAGCCTGTATCAAAGTCAATCGTATATTAAAACAAAAACCACTTGAATCGACATGAGGATGTACATTTGAAGGCTCTAGTGCCTGTGGGAATGGCAGGAAAAAATTAGGTTGATTTTCACAAAAGTGTTTTCTGCTGACCGCTAGTCTTAAAACATGTCATGTTGTATATCCCTCCCACAAATTCACTTGCACATTAGCATATTAAAGGGGCTGAAGCCTTAAGTTAATTAAGCTGTTAACTTTTGTTTGATCCATCATTTGTCAAAATGTTTTGAACACAGACCACAGTAACCCTTATTATATAGTTTTCTGTAAGACACACATTAGGAGATGTTGAACTCCTAATGTGTGTCTTATAAATGTATATACCAAGTAGAATATATATGCACCAAGTAGAAACAAATTCAAATTCTACACTAGAATTCCAGTGTAGAGTTTAACTTCATTTAACAGGCAAAGACACTGAGTAGGAGATTTGTAGGCACTAGTTTAGATATTGAGAAAGCACTTTTGGAAAGAACTGGAGAAAATAAAAATCAGAAGAACACTAATAAAATAATTGCACAAATCACTTTTTTGTAAACAACTGGATTAGAATGATAGCTTTGAAAATAGAGGAAAGAAACACTAGATTTGTAGGAAAAATGAATGTATAAAAAAATAAAAGTAGCAAAATCAAGATCACTGAAAAGAAAGAAGGGAACTGTTTTT
Organism: Corynorhinus townsendii; assembly: GCA_026230045.1. NCBI lineage: Eukaryota > Metazoa > Chordata > Mammalia > Chiroptera > Vespertilionidae > Corynorhinus > Corynorhinus townsendii. The sequence continues at coordinate 75,273,284 of JAPDVU010000008.1, forward strand.
TAAAAAGTGAAATGAAACTCAGTCCCTGGACTGCTGTCCCAGTTCATGACATGAAAACTAGGTTGGGATAAATGTGAGGCACAGATGGAAAACTCACGCAGGCCAGAAGGATGCAATGACTCCAAATAGTGAGCCAGGACTTTTTGCTGTTTTTCCCCCATATGAGCCCCAATGATCAGTCTTATTATTTTGCAGGTGTATACAATATAGTCCCAAGGAGGTAAGGTTATGAAAATCACCTTACAATTTTAAATATATATATATATATATATATATATATATATATATATATATACTATTTCACTATATCACAATTACCTGAGGTGTATATGAAAATTCAAATTCATGCTCAGGAACTTAAGGTTCTGTAATTTAATTGCTACTATTATTGATTTTTAAGCACGCTAAAGTGGAGAACAGCTGCAAGACCGTTAAAGCTAGCTAGCACATAAACATACTTGTGGCAGTTGTGGGAATGTGACTAGCAGACATGCAACAGCAGGGGTCAGCAGTGAGCAGTGATCCCACAGCTGCTGGGCTCTGAAAATTGGTCCTGCATTGATTCTGAGGCCACTCCTCCCTTACACTTTTTCTGGCCAATGGCCACCATTGCAGGGATAGTAAAGCAGGCCCAACCTTGGGCAAAGCAGGATTTCTCTGAGGATCATCTTTGCCTTGAGAATTCCCTAGGCTCTTTTGTCAAACATTCCTTACTAGGGGCCCAGTGCATGAATTTGTGCACCTCGAAGGGAACTGTGAGCCGTGAGGCTGCAGTGGGTACAGGGGCTGGTCTCGGCACATCCTCCATGCCCCTGCCTGGCCCCACTCCCACACACTGATGGTGCTGGCCTGCTCACTCCCGCTGACAGCGCTGATCAATTGGGGCCGGTGCCAGCAGCAGATGCGAGAGGGGCCGGTGCTGTCAGCAGGTACGAGCAGTGGCTGCTGTCTCATTCATCCCTCAAGAGCAGGGGGAGGTGGAGAAGCCCTCAGGGACAATCGGGGCCAGCACTGGCAGCAGGTATGAGCATCGCGCAGGACCATGGCACGCAGGAGCAAAGAATTTTCAATAACCACCAGAGGCTTGCCCCAATGACAATGACCAGAGCCCCGCCTTAGTCTGGTGCCCCCACTCACCTGCTCCACCATCCCGCTGCGGCCAACACCTGCCATGTTCCTTGCTCTGCCACCTGCTGCCAATGCCTGCCATGTTCTGTGCACACCCCTGATGGTCAGCGCATGTCATAGCGACCAGTTGTTCGATTGTTTGCTTGTTCTCTGCCATTCAGTCTATTTGCATATTAGGGTTTTATTTATGGTACTAGAGGCCCAGTGCACGAAATTCATGCACGGGTGCATGTGTCCCTCAGCCCAGCCTGCACCCTCTCCAATCTGGGATCCCTCTCACAATCCAGGACTTCTGGCTCCCAACTGCTCAACTGCCTGCCTTCCTCATTGCCCCTAACCACTTCTGCCTGCCAGCCTAATCACCCCCTAACCACTCCCCTGCCAGCCTGATTGATGCCTAACTGCTCCCCTGACAGCCTGATTGCCCCTAACTGCCCTCCCCTGCAAACCTGGTCACCCCTAATTGCCCTCCCTTCAGGCCTGGTCCCCCCCGACTGCCCTTCCCTGCAGGCCTGGTCACCCCCAACTTCCCTCCTCTGCCAGCCTGGTCACCCCCAACTGCCCTCCCCTGCAGGCTTGATTGCCCACAACTGCCCTCACTTGCAGACCTGGTCCTTCCAACTGTCCTCCTCTGCTGGCCATCTTGTGGTGGCCATCTTGTGTCCACATGTGGGCAGCCATCTTGTGTGTTGGAGTGATGGTCAATTTGCATATTACTCTTTTATTAAATAGGATAGAGGCTTGGTGCATGGGTGGAGGCCAGCTGGTTTGCCCTGAAGGGTGTCCCGGATCAGGGTGGGAGTTCCCTTGGGGCATGGGGTGGCCTGGGTGAGGGGCCTGTGGTGGTTTGCAGGCCAGCCACATCCCCTGGCGACCCAAGTGGAGGCCCTGGGATCTGGGATTTATTTATCTTCTATAATTGAACCTTTGTAGCCTTGAGCTGAGGCCTAGGCTGGCCAGGAAGCTAGGCTTCCTCCATTGCTGGGGAAGCGACCATCTTGGTTGGGTTGATTTGCATACTTGCTCGTGATTGGCTATTGGGCATGGCTTGTGGGTGTAGCAGAGGTGCTGCCATTTTTGCATATTACTCTTTTATTAGATAGGATATAGATAAGGTATAGCAGTCTAGCATGCTCCCTGCCTCCATCCACCATTTTTCTCCCTTTCTCTTTCATTCAGGTCCACTTGCATCATAGTCTTATGTCTCTTGCAGTCTTCCTGTTTATTTTCCTTTTCCCTAATAGAGTCCTTGCATAATTAATTTATTCTTGGCTTCAGCTTCCTGGAAGACCTAAACTAACCCCCTTCTTTATGGTTTGAATAAACTATAGCAAACATAGTTCCTCTATTTGCTAATAACACCTGGTCTATGATTTTATAATACGTATGTTGGATTGCTTTAGTCTCATCAATGTATACAGTATAATTCTCTAGCAATAATAACAACAACACTTTATTGCATGCTTATGATGGCCCAGGAAGTGTCTAACCATTTTGTATCTGTTATTATAATCAGTAGTATGCTGGTAAACAGCCTTTTCTTAAAGCAGCTTTTAAAATATTACTTGATATTTTTTTGTGTGTGGTGTAAATACCCTCACCATGGCCAATTTCAAGCTACTAAGAGGATCAATAACTAAGTCACATCATTTAAAAAAATTTACACTTGGCTCTTAAAAGTTGGTAGGAGCCTGCCTGAACACAGAAAATTATCCTCCAATCTTCTTTATAATTTTTGAGGTAGATTTTTAATCCAAGGCCTACTGTTAAAGGCACTCAATAACTGGAGAAGTTGGGCAATTTCCTCAAATCATGGATTTGGGATTTGTACCCGGGTCTGAGACACCATTAATCTAACCACTTCCTAGGTCTACCCAGAGCTTCTTTACTTGCAAACCATAGTTAGTTTAAGCCAAATGAAAGAAGAGAGAGGCTTATTGAGTAAACCCAGATATGTCTTATGAAACACAAGATCAATTTACTAGTTAATCCTCAAAAAGTTACTGAGACTCTGGACTTCAGGAACTACCCTCCTTTGTACCCCTGATTTACTTCTCTCTATAAGTAAACCAGTATGCTCTGCTTCTTTGGTTCATGTGGCTGGTATAAAGAGGTTCTCAATCATGTGATATTATGTTTTACATATACAATTACCCCGAACGTTTGGTTTTCTCTCTCTTTTAAGTTCAGAATCCTTAAGAAGGAACTCAGACCCAACTTGATTCATGGGTCCACCACGTTCCAATTGATTGTATTCTGTGTTTGAGTGATGAAAGGAATAAAAGAGGGCTGGTGGTAAATGGACAGATGCTCCAACTGGGGTCAAGAGCACATTTACATGGCAGAGAAAAGATACCATTAATTTCAATGTAGTAATGTATATTCATATGTTTATTTAAAATATATTATTATTTTTAATAAATACAAAAGCACAGTGGGTTGTTAACTTTTACCTTGTCACTATTGGATTACACTTGATTTTTGTGAGTCTTAAAAATTATCAAAGTCCTCTATTATTAGTTATGCCTAATTTTTGAGGATGAATGGGGAGGATTCTGGCTTAGACCCTGTGAGCCAACTACTATAAACTTCAAATCCCCTGGTGCATGACCATGTATGATACATACATTTAGTTCAAAGCTTCCATTTTGATGGTGGAAACCAGGTACTTGCAACTTATTAAACAAAACTCCAATTGCTCTTCCTCTTCACTGGTTGGGAGGCATGATGGGGAGGTTGACCACAAGATAGGAAATGGGCTGCTGTAAGCTGAATTCCTTCTTACCTGGAGTATTTCCTATCTCTCCATATCGATGGTCTCCACAGCCAGCTACATGCATTTAATCTTATGTAAAATAAATATTTTTTATAGAAGAGAGGGGGTTTTAGTGCATATTTAAATAGAAATAATAAAACTTTAAAACAAAGGTATAATGTGAATTCTGCACAAGAAGGATGCACAGTAACAGAAACCTGAACTGATGAGTTTCTTAAGTTTCAATGTAATGGACATCAGCATCTAACAAAATGTGTTAAGATTTTTAAGAATCAGAAAAAACTGGCTGTAGAGGTTAAATGCAAAAACCAAACTTGTAAAATGACTTTTCTCCTTCAGAATATTCCTGACTAAAGATGAGGGACTAGTCCTACCAGATATTTAAATACTAAATAACAACTCTACAATAATAAAAGCAACATGTTACCAGCCAGGAATAGATGATAACTAATGGAACAGAATTGACAGTCCAGAACCAAAATCCTATGAAGATTAAGCATTTCATAAAATTAACCCCTAAAATCTGTAGGGAAAGAGATTATTCAATAAAACATTTTGTGACAATTAGCCATTTCAAGGGAAAAATGATGAATGCCTACTTCTCTGACTTATGATTAAAATAAACTCCAGATTAGAAAAAAAAAAACTTTAAGAAATGAGGCCAAAATGAACAATTTACAGTTTTAGATAATTTTGGAAGAGGCAAATGCTTTTTCACTAGTAAAATAGGAAACAAACCCAGAAGATAGAAAGTTTAGAAACATGTCTGGTTTAAATGTTTTTTAAACAAGTGTTCATTTGACAAGAAATCAACAGGAAAATAAAGAGCTAGACAGAGGGTTTTGTTTGTTTTGGTTTCTGGTTTAACTGGCAAATGCTCCACATGTGCTGCTATGGCAGGTCCAAACACTTTGCATAAGTGCAGAGTGAACACACCAGTGACTTTCGCCTTCAGATTGCACAGTGGGTGTCATATGTGACACTTCTCTTTGGGGATGGCCAGTCAAGGGGAGGGGTCTGACAAAGGAACTGGGCTAGTAACCTGGAATTCCTCACCTGGAATAGAGGTGAGCTTACCATTGCCTGGATTTGTAGGGTTCCCCACTAGCCTTTGTCTTCAGTGCTCCCTCCCTTAAGTATTTCATTGTGGTTTTGAACTTGATATTTTACACAAGTTCCTTTTCTAGAACTCTTTTAAAAACAAATCTTTATTGTTGAAAATATTACATATGCGCCCCTTTTTCTTCCATTGACCTCTTTTAGCCTGTCCCTGCCCCCGCCCCCTCCACCTCAGGCCTTCACCACCCTATTGTCCATGTTCCTAGGTTATGCACATATGCATACAAGTTCTTTGGTTGATCTCTTCCTACCCATCCACCCACCCTCCCCTGCCTTCCCTCTGAGATTCACAGTTTGTTACATGTTTCTATGTCTCTGGATCTATGTTGTTCATCAGTTAATTTTGTTCATTAGTTTACCCACATCCTATACCCTTCACAACATACGTTTTAAATGATAGCTTATTCTTTCAATCTCAATATCTCAGCAATTTCTAGAAGTGAATTGTTACAGAATTCTAAAACAAATAAATTTATTCTTTGTAATTCTCATCTCAAATAAGCCAACTTCATGCTTTTAAATAATATGTTGAGATATTTTAAACTCTAATAAGAATTATAATAATTTATTGTGAATAGAACAGGAAGTTAGAAGACCCAGTCAGAGGTTTGATACTTCACTGTTAAATCATCTGTCATACAAAAGACCTATTTGGACAATCTCTCATATAAATGGATATAATAATGGTATTTTAAAACCTAATTGGTTTTATGACTATCAAACACTATAATGCTTGTTAGAAACTCAGCTCAGTGTTTAGCATATATGAAGCTATCAATAAATGCTAAATGTTGGTTGGTTTGTTTTCACTACTAGCATGTTCACATAAAATTAGTTAATCACTAAAATATATTAGTGGAGAGTATTTATATCTGTGAAAGTGTAACCGGACAATCAATGGGTCTGGGCTGCCAGGCACTACTTGATCCAATGAAGCAGAGGCAGGGTTGAATCATATATTAGCATTTATTCCAATAATGCTGGCAGTATGGGAGAGCAGCAGGTCACCCACAAAGTCTGCTCTGCACTCCACCAGAAGCCAGCTGCTCATATTGCATAGAAGGACAAAGATTACATGGGAAAGAAGGCAAAAGAAGTAAGAATGGGTATGCAAAATGGACAGTTTACAGGCAATGCAAGCTGGGGGTATGCAAAGACCTGGGGTATGCAAAGGGCTGGCTGCCTCTGGTTTCTGCAACAAGGTTGTTAATCTTTCCATGATGATAGGCAGCTTCTGAATGTGGAGGATGGGCCAAATTTCTAGGTGAGCTCCCAGGTCCCATGTGCAACTCCCAGCCAGGTAAGACTGTGCTTTCTTTAATCAGAACAAAACAATCACAGTTAACAGGGCATGATTAATATTTCTTGTAATTATAGCTGGTCCCCAATATTCTATTTCTGTCCCTAACAAAAGGGTGCTATGGTGAGACCCACTGAAAAATAATTTTCAAATGTTTTACCTCTACACATTTGGGTGATGATAGTCTTCTGCTTTGCTTCTCAGAGGAACACTTTAACTTAATTATCAATATTTTTATCAGGTTCAAATAGATTGCCTTTCCTTGGAGAATCTGAAAACAATAGCACTTCTAAATGGACAATTAAAGTCTCAATATATGACACTTCTTTGTAATTTGTCTTAAAAATGCACTAGTGCCTTTTTGTCTTGACATAATTAAATAGCTTTGTTTAATTAAAAGTGGTTTGATTTATACTCTTCAAGGTTGAATAATCATTAACTTGCTATTGTTGTTGACTGATTTATACATGCGTGATTTTCCATTTCAATATGCACCATTGTACAGATGGTTGAAGATAACTTCTGTTCTGCAGAAACTCAGGTTTGCTGATTTGCTTCAGGGAAAGGAGTTTAAAGGGCAACAATACAGGCAGTTAAACTTTTCCCAGGCCTCCCATTTCTCACATCAGTCTTTTGTCATGCAATTCTTCACTTCCTCCATCCTCATGAAATATTTTGATTATTTTTATCATTCTTAAAACAGAAATGGCATAAGAAATTCCATGATGATATTGACATATTCCTTATATTTTCTCCCAAAGGAATCATTGAATCTTGAGAGAGATTTCTCAAGTTGATTATCATAAACTTTTAGTAATATCTGATAATGAGTTTAATTCTTAAATAGGTGAGCAAAAATGATATTGGAGGTAAATTTTAGGGCAATTTCAGCCTTCCTTTAACCAATATTTGGTTCTGTTCCTGAAACCATGGCTTTTACTTATCCCAGGTCCACTTCTCATCACAACCTCATGTTGTGAAAAATCAGTCAATGTATTTCCTTATCATGTTTGGTTACATAAATTGTTGGCTGAGTGAAAAATAAAAATATGAGACCAATTGTTCAAAAAGTGGGAAAAAGTATAGTTATAAGTTATTAAAATATAACACATTTTTCTTTCTTCTCCAGTCTCTCTCTGGACTCGACATAGTGTTGTTGTTTTTTAATTTTTTATTTGCTATTTAATATATTGAGTAAAGAATACATATTTAAGTTATTTTTATAAATGTAATTGTTCATCTTTTTACTTATGACAGTTTCACTGCAAATATGCCATGTTTTAAAATTCCAGTTTAAAAAGATTTAACTAATATATGGACTCACAGAAATTGCACAATTTGTATTTGTAGCTTATACATGACTACATATTTCACTTATTTTATATATATATATTTATTTTAGAGAGGGATAGAGACATAAAAACATACATGATGAGAAAGAATTATTGATTGGATGCCTTCTGCACACCCCCTACTAGGAATTGAGCCCCAAACCTGGGCATGTGCCATGACTGGGAAACTAATCTTGACCTGACGGTTCATGGGTTGACTTTCAACCACTGAGCTTACTGGCCAGGCTGTATTTCACTTTTGAAAGAACAATGAAAACACTATACTCAAAAATCTCATCTGTTTTTTTTCTAGTTTTATTGAGATACCCTGCACATGAATCCGTGTGCCAGTAGTTCTCTGCAGGGCCTGGCCACTCTGCGCCCGCTGCCCAGAGGCTCTCTGCAGCCCAGAGGCCCATCTGTGGCCAGGCATGGAATGCTTGCCTCGTCGCCAGAGTGATGATGCAAGAGTTCACCCCCCCACCCCGGCCGCTCTGTGCCCACTGCCCAGAGGCCCTCCACGGCCAGGGTGGAATGCTTGCCTCATTGCCGTGGCAACAAAGCAAGCATTCTGCCAGGCCACTCATGTTGCCCGCTCTCAACGGCTTTCCCCCCAGGACTGGGGGACTCCAGCGGGGCTGAGAGGACTGGGCGCTGCCATCTTTGTGACAGAGTGATGGTTAATTTGCATATTAATCTTTTATTAGATAGGATAATTGGCATACAGTGCTGTATAACTTTAAGGTGTACAACATATTGACTTGACTTATATACACACTAGAGGCCTGGTGCATGAAATTTGTGCACTCGGAGAGGGGTCCCTCAACCTGGCCTGTACCCCCTTGCAGTCCGGGAGCCCTCAGGGATGTCTGATTGCCACAGAGGCAGGAGAGGCTCCTGCCACCGCTGCTGCAGTCACCAGCCTTGAGCACAGTTTCTGGCTGACCAGTGCTCCCCCTATGGGAGTGCACTGACTACCAGGGGGCAGCTCCTGTGTTGAGCATCTTTCCTCTGGTGGTCAGTGCGCATCATAGCAACCAGTCTCTCCATCTTTCAGTCTATTTGCATATTAGCCTTTTATTATATAGGATAGTATTGTAAAATAATTACCATAATCAGTTTAGTTAATATTCATCATCTCATATAGATACAAAACAATACATAACACTCTTTTCCTTGTGATGAGAACTTTCAAGATTTACTTTCTTATCAACTTTCAAATATATCACACAGCACTACTAACTATAGTCATTATGTTGTGCATTACAACTACATCTCCAGGACTTACTTATCTTATAACTAGAAGGTTGTACCTTTTGACCACCTACATCCAATCTAACCATTCTCCCCCACCTCTAGTAACCACAAAGTCTTCATCTTTCTCTGTCTGACTTATTTCACTTAGCATAAAGTCCTCAATGTCCATCCATGTTGTCACAAAAATAGGATTTCCTCCTTTTTTATGGCTAATATTCCATTATATTCCACATTTTCTTTTTATTTAACTTTATTTTTTAAAATATACTTTGTTGATATTTACAGAGAGGAAGGGAGAGGGATAGAGTTAGAAACATCGATGAGAGAGAAACATCAATCAGTTGCTTCCTGCACAAACTCCCTGCTGGGTTTGTGCCCGCAACCAAGGTACATGCCCTTGACCAGAATCGAACCTGGGACTCTTCAGTCTGCAGGCTCTATCCACTGAGCCAAACCAGTTAAGGCAACTTTATTTTTATTGTTGACACTATTACAGATGTCCCCATTTTCCCCTCTTTTGCTCATCCCCTACCACCCCCTTCCCTCGGGCTATCATCACACTGTTGTCTGCATCCATGGGTTATGTATATATATTCTTTGGCTCCATGCATTCATCGACAAGCAACTTAGGTTGTTTCCATGCCTGTGAATAATGCAACTATAGACATAGTGTTGGAGATTGAGCCCAAACACTATATCTTTTTGACGTAGTGTTTTCCGTTACTTTGAATGTATTCTCAGAAGTAGAATGGATGATCGTGGTGGTAGTTGTATTTTTAACTCTGGAAAACCTACATCCTGTTTTCCACAGTGCCTGTACCAATACCAATTTACATTTCCCTTAATGGTACACAATGGTTTCTTTTTTTCTACATCCTGGCCAACAATAATTACCTCTTTCTTAACTATATTATGTTAGCCATTCTAATGGAGATCTCATTATGGTTTTGATTTGCATTTTCCTAATGATTTGTGATGTTGAGCTCCTTATCATATATCTATGATGTTGAGCTCCTTTACATATCATCTTAGGAAAAAATGTCTATTAAGGTCCCTTGCCCATTTTAAAATAGATTTATTTAGATTTGTGTTTCTTTTTGTTATTGAGTTATATGAGTACTTTACATATTTTGAATATTAACCACTTATCAAATATATGACTTGCAAATATTTTCCCATTCTGTAGGTTATATTTTCATTTTGCTGATTGCTTCTTTTGCTCTATATCATCTATTTTATTCCACACACATTCTACCAACACTTTACCTTTAGCTTACTGATGAGTAAGATGAAACAAAAAGAAAATAAACTTTTGGTTGCCCAATCTTTCCCTTTCATTCTTTAATTTTATTTTAGCATAAGTGATTAGCTAATATAAGAAAGAATAATGATTAAGAAAAGATATGATAGGGTACCTTAGTCATTCAAACTATGTCATTGCTTTCTTTCCAAACCAGAAGCAATATTCTCCTGTTTCCAGTGGAGATATGGCCTCTGGGGACATGCAATGCCTCCACTGACTCAGTCATTGATATGATGTTTACTTTGTGTTCCTTTTGAGTTGTCTTGAACTCCCAGGAACCATGGGTCTACAGGAATTCTAATTTCATGGGGCATCTCTAATGTTTTATGTGAATGAGGACGCAAGGGGCAGAAAACATATATTTAACATATCCCCTGTATTCATACACATTCTTGATTGTCCCATCAGATTTCACTTATAAAATGCAAGTTAAAAGGTAAAATGGTAAATAATTTCAAGTCAGTGATAATAGAACATTAAACAAACATGGAGTCCTGAATACAAGGTGCTATGTATTACTCACCCATGAAGCCAGAGTTTATCTCTTATTTATCTTTCATGACTTTGAGCAAATGTTAAAACTGTATGAGTCCCTAGAATTACTATTTTTTCTTTATTTCCATACTAATACATACTACTATAAGAGCATGTAGCACATTTTAGATGCCTAAAAATATTGAATGAATGAATAATCATAGGAATGGATTAATTAATGAAGTTTTAAATAAATTAAAATATTTTAACAGTGTGTTATTTCTATTTGTAAAATAAAAGATTTTAAAGTGACTTTAAGTAATATCAAGGTGGTATCAAGTATATTTATGTATTATGGAGTCTTTCCAGTATGCTGAATCAGAACATCTGTATGAGGCTCAATAAGTTTGTGCACTATCAACTGGTTGTTCCCTATGAACCTTCATGGCATTTTCTAGGCACTTAAAAGCATTTTCTTGATAAATTTCTATAACAATCTCTGAAAATATTGTAATGTCACCATTTTCTAGGTGAAACTAAGGGTGACGCATAGAAAGTGACTTGTCCAAAGTCACTACAGATACCAAGGGACAACACTTACACTGAACCTGATTCCAAGGCCAATAGGCATTTCACAAAGTCTGGTAGTTTCTTACTATCTGAACAAATTTTCAGAAAAAAGGAACCAAGAAAAAATTTAACACAAATAATGTACTTTGCTCTTCTAATTTGTTCTTTCTCTTTTGTTTCTTTCTAAAACAATAGAGATATGAAAATCCTTTTTCTTGCATAACTCACTACTGAGTCTTGACCCAAATGGATGAATGCAGTCCTGGATTTGGGCTGGGTTTGGCTGGAATTCCTCTCTTCACCTTTTCCCTAAATGTTATTCCTTCTTTGCAGCCCAGTTCAAATTCTCCTCTCCATATAACTTTCACAAAAATACTAATGATCCCTTTTTTTCCTCTGACTCATGGTGTAGTTTAGCCTGAAATCCATCACTCTGGTTGGTCTTGATTAAATGATTAATCTATAAATACTTTTTGAGTACCAATTATAAGCCCAATACTGTTCCTTATGCTTGGAAGACATCAGTGAACAAATAGGTAAAAAATGTCTACCCTTACAGAGCTTATATTATAGAAAGCATGACAAGTTTTTATTTTTCTCTGTTCTCTAATTGCTTTGTGTGATGTTTGACACAAGGAGCTTTACTTCTCTGTATTTCGAGTTTATTCAAATTAGTACAGATGCTTTTTTATGAGACAATTTGAATTTTAACACAATGCTGAATAGTTAGTAAATATTTGGTTGAGTAATTGGACTTCTGTTAACAGAAAGTTACCCAGACATCAATGGAGAAGGGTAATTTGAAATATTGAATTTATTCACATAATAATCATTAGTAGTAACTATTTTTAATAATAAGTTTTTTTTACAGATAATAAATTACATTTTTGAGATTTACACTGGATGTTTTTATTTAAGTCTCACAGCTGTCTAATGAAATAAACCTTATTCCCAATTTACTAGTTACACTTTTGGAGGCTACTTTAGTTGTTTCAGGTTACACATTTAAAAAATGACAGACCTGGATTAAAACCCAAGTATTTCTAAATCCAGAAGGCATGCTGTTTACCAAAATACTATAATTACTGCCCAACTAGGAAGTAATAATTTGACTAGGACAGGAGATGAAACTGGTTGTATACATATCAAACATTTACTCATAAGCCAACTGAGTAGCATAAATGGCTCATTTTAATTAGTAACTTCATGGACGATAACAACAGCTTTAATAGCTTTCACTCTGTATTCTAGATGAATACTAAATTAACAAGAAAAATAGATACACATATGCATATAATGATACAAATGCTCAGTGAAAAGGCTCCTGAACTTTTCAGTGCCTGTCTATGTGTAGTCAACAGCCTGAAGCTCCAGTCTCCCAGGATTGTGCCTTATGTCCCACAGATGCCATATAAATGAAGCAGGACAGAAAAAGCATAGTGCTAAAAATTGATTGCATGCCTGTGAATTGTCACTATTGTGATGTTTCTGCATGTTGAAAATTTAGAAGGTTAATCTTCAGTGGAAGGAAACTTGACACTGGTGTAGAGAGAGAGGCAGTATACTAGTACTGTAGTGTTTTGGAAACTTGTAAGATCGAAGCCAGTCAGATATACCTAGGTGCAAATCTAATTTCAACTCTGTTTAGTTGTATGACTTTGGCTGAGTGGATGCCATCTCTGAATCTCATTTTTCTGGTTAATTAAAAGGAAATAATAATCATGGTCTTTAGGCTCATGAACCATTGGTGAAAAGCGCTTGATACTTAATAGGGTATTCACCAAAACAACCACTATTCTTTGTCCCACCTCACTCATTCTGTCTGGAAACGCACCCACTTTTCTGACTGAGAAATTGGTTTTCATTCTTCACAGACCAATGGCAAAATCTACTCCTTTTTTATTGAGGATCTAATCACCCAGAGAGAGTTAGGTGCTTTCTATGCCTCCATTGGTTGGGATCACATTAGCCCTGGCTTGTAATAGCATGTACCACATCGTTATTCATGGGTGCCTGCCTTTCCCATCATCATCACTGGACTGTCAGCTTTTGAGGGCCAAATCTGTCTGATTCATATTTCTATTTCAACTTAGGAAGATGTGGTAAGATTCATCTTACATCTGAATAAATGAGAAACCTGATACCCAGAGGCTGAGAAGAGGTTCAGAACTACTCAGAGGAAGCAGTACAAAATCCACCACTTATCTTGCAATCTTCTGCTTTATTCACTGTCAGGAAACATCCCCTTTGGCAGATACCCAAAGAGCAAATTATAGTTAGGAAAGAAAATATAAATAAACAAAATTTTGTGTTCTACTATCTTAGAAATTATTTTACTCCTGGGTTTTAGTTACATAATTTTGGAGGCTAATAAATATTTTAAAGCAGCTGGAGGCCAAATGTCAGGTCACTGCCCAAGGTTGTCACCAGACGACTGGAGTCTTACATTGTCAATTAATGCCGTGTTCCATACCACACAATGACAGTAATGTGCCTAAAACCAGACAAAACCTCAACTCTGGAAGAATCTGGTGACTTTGGCTTATGTGGTATAAGAGGTTACTCTTAGTTAATTCTAGAATTTTAACTGGAACAACAAGTTACTTTAATAAAATGCTGAAGCTCTGGGGAGCTACAGGGTCATAGATCTAGAAGCAATAGTAATATCATCTAGATAAATATGATCATTTTATATCAGAACCCTGAGATATGCAATAGCTAAGATGTTCAATAACTTACCTAAGGGCAAATAATGTCAGATAATGTACCAGATCCAGCTTCCACTGGGAGCTATTTGCTGTGCCAATTGTTTCACAATCATTGTCTACTTTATTAACTAAAAACCAAAACAAACAAACAAAAAACACATTATTTTTCCTAAAGCTAATCCTTATCATACATACATTTAACCTGGCCTTTATAATGATCTTCAGATGTGGGATACATTATGATTAATAGTATAGATGGAGAATGGAAGGCCAATAAAGGCTGAAACTTTAATTCTGTATCAGAGAAAGCTATCAGTAGAGGCTATGCATGATTCTTTGGGCAATATTATTTTACCATATTTCACTTTCTTATTCAAAGGAACCAAAACTAGTAGGGTTTTTTGATTTTACTATTGTCTAGTTTATTTATTAATTAATAAACTAAACATTTTAAAGAAAAGTTTTAGGTTCACATCAAAATTGAGCAGAAGGCCCAGTGATATATTATACAACCCTTGTCCTATACACACACAATCTCTCCCAAAATCAGCATCCTGCACCAGAGTCATATGTTTGTTACAATTGATGAGCTACATTGACACATCATGAGCACCAAAAATCTATAGTTTACATAGGGTTCATTCACTTTTTTGTTAATCCTCACCAGAGGATATTTCTTTTCATTGATTTTTAAAGTGAGTGGAAAGGAAAGAGGAAGGGGAGGAGGGAGGGAGGGAGGCAGGAAGGGAGAGAGATAGAAACATAGATATGAGAGAGACATATCTATTGGTTGCCTCCTGCATGCACCCAGACCAGGCCAGGGATCAAACCTGCAACCCAGGTACATGTCTTTGACCAGGAATGGAACTGGTGACCCTTCAGTGCTTGGGCTGGTGCTCTAATCCAGTGGTTTTCAACCTTTCTAATGCCGCGACTCTTTAATACAGTTCCTCATGTTGTGGTGACCCCGAACCATAAAATTATTTTCGTCGCTACTTCATAACTGTAATTTTGCTTCTGTTATGAATCGTAATGTAAATATCTGTTTTCTGATGGTCTTAGGGTCTACAGCAGCAGTTCTCAACCTGTGGGTCGTGACCCACAGGTTGAGAACCGCTAGCAGGGTCGCCTACTACCATCGGAAACCACAGATATTTATATTACGATTCATAACAGAAGCAAAATTACAGTTATGAAGTAGCGACGAAAATAATTTTATGGTTGGGGGTCACCACAACATGAGGAACTGTATTAAAGGGTCGCGGCATTAGAAAGGTTAAGAACCATTGCTCTAATCACTAAGAAACACCAGCTAGACATTAGTGTTTATTCTTTTTTACATTGTGTGGGTTTTGACAAATCCAATGGAATGTCTCCACCATTGTTGTTATTATACAGATCAGTTTCATGCCTTACAATTCCTCTGTGTTGCACCTACTCATTACTCCCACCTCCTCAGCCCCTGACAATCACTTATTTTACTGTCTTAAGTGTGTCCATAGATTTAGCTTTTCCAGAATCTCACATAGTTGAAATTGTACAGGATGTAGCCTTTTTAGATTGGCTTCTTTCACTTATTCATATGCATTTAATGCCCTCTATGCCTTTTTTATGGCTTGAGAACTAATTTCTTTTTAGTGCTGGACAATCCATTGCCTGGATCTACCACAGTTTATGTATCTATTTACCAAAAAAAAACATAGTGAAGGCTTCCACATTTTGGTAGGTATAATCAATGTTGCTATAAACGTCCATGTGCAGGTTACTGTGTGAACATGCTTTCATTTCATCTGGGTACATACTGAGGAATGACATCACAGGATACTATGTAAAAGTGTGTATAGCTTTGTAGGAAATTGCCAAACTGTCTTACAAAGTGGCTGCACCATTTCGCATTCCTACCAGCAGTGGATGAGAGTCCTTGTTGCTCCACACTGTGGGCAGCAATCAGTGTTGTCAGCATTTTGCATTTCGGCCATTCTAACAGGTGTGTGGCTGTTCCCATTTTAATTTACAATTCCCAAATGACATATAATGTTGAACAGCTTTCCATATGCAGACTTCTATCTGCATATCTTCTTTGGTGAGATGAATATTTAGGTCTTTGGCCTATGTTTTAATTAGGTGGCTTATTTTCTAAATGTTGAATTTTAAGAGTATTTTTAGTATTTTAAATAGCAATCTTTTATCACATGTCTTTTGCAAATATTTTTCTGTGTCTATGACATTGTTTTCCACATAGCAGAAGTTTTTAATTTTAATGAAATACAGCTTATCATGTGTCTTTCATAGATCATTCCCTTGATGTCATATTTATAAAGTGTCTTGCCCAAGGTCCTCTTGGATTTCTCTGAAGCTATTGTCTGGGGGTTTTACTGTTTTGCATATTTATTTAGGTCTTTTGGTGCATTTTGAGTTAATCTTTATGAAAGCTGTAAGATCTGTGTCTAGATTCATTATTTTGCAAATAGCACCATTTGTTGTAAAGATCATCCTTGCTCCATTTTACAGGGATGCCTTTATTGCACTTTGTCTTATTACACTTTACAAATGTGTATTTTACAAATGAAAGGGAGGGCCCTCCACCAGCAAAAGATTAAACTTGCTTATTGCAATATTTGCTTTATTGTTGTGACCTGGAACTGAACTTGTAATATATCTGAGACATGCCTATATTATCTTTGTTTCCTTGTCAAAGATCAGTAGATTATATTTATTTCTCAGCTCTCTATTCTGTTCCTTTGATCTATTTTCTATTGTTATATAAACTTTAGAGTCAGTTTATTGATATACGCAAAATAACTTACTTGAATTTTTTATTGGAATGTATAGATCAAGTTAGCATATTAGGTTTTAAAGATAAGTTCTGTTAGAACTATTACTTATTATTTGGAAATGAGATACACAGATACATGAGAATTCTTTAACAATTAGATAAAAGAGCAGTAAAATGACTTAAAAAGATGTATTTTTTGGTGAAACTATTTGGAAATAAGATTGCATACTAGAAAGCTTCATGTGATAAATTGATTCTAGTTAAACAGGCTGGGATAAAAACAAGACTACAGGCATTCCAAGTAAAAGAAATAAATTTATGAGTATTCACGCTATTAATAACTGCCTGCTACCCTGTGGCTTCATGGCTTCTGTCAAGTCTCATTCATAACACCCACAATGCTTGGAATATGTGAAGGAAACTAGATTAAGGGGAAAAAAGGAAGGCCTTTGGGTGAGAATTAGTAGTGATACTCATTTGGCTTAAAGACAAGTGCATTTGCTAAAAATTTTATTTCAAACCCTAGTGTTTATTTTACATTTATGTTGTTTAAGTTCAATTAAAGATGTTCACAAGTTAAGCAGTGAAAGACTCGAAGAGACTGTGGTGGTACCAGTTTCCCAAGATCCTTTAGGCTATACATGTAGTAGAAATGTGGCTCTTCCATGGAGTATTCTTCAAAAGGATATTTTCTGCCTGACTGGCATAGCTTAGGGGTTGAGCATCAACCTATGAACCAGGAGGTCACAGTTCGTTTCCCAGTCAAGGCATATGCCTGGGTTGCAGGCCTGACTCCCAGTAGGGGTGTGCAGGAGGCTGCCAATCAATGATTCTCTCTCATCATTGATTTTTCTCTCTCTCCCCCTCTCCCTTCCTCTTTAAAATCAATAAAAATTATATATATATATTTAAAAGGATATGCTCTTTCTGCTCCTGCATAAACATCTATCTGATAGCTATGATTAGAAGAGGTTCATGTTCTAGTCTGGACCACAATTTTGGAGGTGCCTTTGATACATGTGTATTTATAAACTGTACATACATGTCCTATCATATTATTTTATGTAAATTTTTTAAATGTGCTAGTACAGAATTTAGGATGAGCCATAAGGCAAATACAACTAGAAAAATTGAGTTAAATTCTGAGAAAAACAACTAGAATATTTGCTTTGGGCAGCAGATTTGTAACATGGAAATAAGATGAGAATTACTGATATTTTTATTAAAGCTTTAAAAAAATCTTTATTGTTGAAAATATTACATATGTTCCCTTTTTCTCTCATTGACTCCTTATAACCCATCCCTGCCCTCTACCCCAGGCCTCCACCACCCTAATGTCTGTGAACATGAGTTATACATACATGCATACAATTTTTTTGTTTGATCTCTTCCCTATTAAAGCTTTCTAAAGCATTTGACATTTTAAATAAGTGATAGTGTTTGAATAAAATATATTAAAAATTCTAATATTTTCTGCACCATAATAGTATTTCTTAAACGTCTCCTGATATATCAGCAACTCAGTTTGCTGATCACTAATGTAAATTGCTTTGCTGCTTCTCAATTGACTTGAAGAATATTAAATTGCATTTTATGTTGGACGTTGCCTCTTCAAGACATAATGAAATAAGGTAGCAACCATACTTGGGTAAAAATTGCTGTTTAATATTTTAACCTTGCTGTTTTAGGTTCTGTACTCATTTAAAAGTTATTTTGATTTTCTGAACTTAGGTATGCTATCCCAATACTCTATTGATGGTGGTTTGAATATCCCATTGATTGTGATCTCACTGGTTACTGAAGCACATTCTTCTGGGACCCAGGACACCTCAATTATCCCAATTGTCTCAGTAGCTACAGATAATGCATTCCGATTGACTCAGTGATCCCAGAATCTGGACAGCACAATTATTCTAAATTGTCCCAGTGGTCCCAGATAATGTGTTTCTGTTGATTCAGTGATTCGTAAATACTTTAGATAACTAACTTGCTCAATTTTTCCCTCTGTAAAGAATGCTTTTCGCGAAACAGGTTCCTCATTCCAGACCCAAAGATGTAATTGATACCTTTGTGATATTCTGCTAATATAAGGCAGATGTGGCAAGCTGTTTGGGGCTGCAAGGTCTGGAGCGCTTTCGCTCCCTCGCATTTTAATAAATGACTCCATAATTCGACTTTTTGAGTCATCCTTTGTAAGATGGGGGTTACACTACAACAATAAGAGAAGTAAAACACAATTGATTTATTAAATACTCTGAGATTTATTTTATTTTTATTTATGTTTTATTCATTAACAAAACTTATACTTTATTGAATGCTTATTTGCCAAACACTGATCAAGGTGCTGGGGATGCAGAAATCAGTCATAAGTGGGCCTGAAAATGAAAAGGTCTGCTTCCTCATCCTGATGGTTATTAAAATAATGTAACACTAGATAAAGTGCTTAATCTTAAGCTTCTATTTCCAAATATGTACAAAGAAAAGGCATGGTTGGATTACCATATCCACAGAATTGCTTTGAAGATTAAAGATTATGTTTCAGTTATGGGGTACATGCCACTGGCTTTGGGGTCAAGTGCTACAGGATTTACCTTAAGAAAAAGAGGATATCACAGAGAATAATTATAGGTGAACAGATGAAGGGCATGTAGAGATAAGAAACAGCAAGTTCACTGAGAGTAGTAAATAGGGCTAAAATTAGAACAAGCCTTGAAAAGAAAAATGGAGAAGTAAAACTGAAACACAAAACTAAAGAGAAGTGGTGGAGGAAGCACTGAATAAATGCTCTGGTATAACTCATCAGATTCAAGGCAAATAATTATAGGCTAGTACTTTTCAGGGATAGTAACATATCGGGGTTCTTTTCCCAGCCTTACAAAGGGTTCAGCATTCTGGGGAAAGGGGCTGTGTGTAGATGATTAAAGAGTCCAAGGACGAGAAAGATATTTTTGAGAGGCATTAGAGGTCAGAGGAGCTTCAGCTAAAGGGAACTAGAAGACTCTCCCTTGACCCAGGACCCTTGCTTTTATTCAACATGATTTATCCTAAGGCAAGGTGGAAATATTCACTTCAAAGGGTAAGGTATCAAAGGGTTTACAGAGATAGTCAGTTTGGGGAATAGCCTAAAGCTGTTCAGGTGTTTGGCCAACAGAAGGCAATAAAATGCCTTGAGCTGTCTGGCAGCTAACAATCCCATTCAGGTTTGGGAGAAGTTTCCAACAGGTAAATTACATATGTGGCTCACCCTTGTTGAGCCTCCCAAGTCCCATCAACCTTTTGACGGAACTCCTATAATTATTACATGCTGGAATTGGTTCTCGACAGTAACACATCACATTTTAAAAATATATATTTTTATTGATTTCAGAGGGGAAGGGAGAGGGAGAAAGAGATAGAAACATTAATGATGAGAGAATCATTGATCGAATGCCTCCTGTACGATCCCCACTGGGGATCGAGCCTGCAACCTGAGTATTTGCCTTAACCGGAATCAAACCTGGGACCCTTCAGTCCACAGGCCGATGTTCTATTCACTGAGCCAAACCAGCTAGAGCAACACATCATATTTTTAACAAAATTAATCCTATCTTATAATTATTTGATGATTTTGCATGTAAAATTTGTCTCTTTTCAGCATCTAACCAGCAGTTAATAATATCAGAGTTGATATTGTCGATACTCATCTTTGGATCAAATCATAAAGAATAATCTAGATTATGTTGCTGCTGTAGTTTGAGAGTTGCATGCTTGCCCTGGGACTTAGTTTCCATAGAAGATAATCAAATAAGCCAATAGTCCCTCTACATATGTGAAACCCTAAGGAAACATCTCTGCTTCATGGAAAGCAATTTGTATGAAGTGTGAGGACAGCTCAGTGTAAGAAGAACATGTGATTAAA
The DNA here is from genome assembly GCA_026230045.1 of Corynorhinus townsendii. Classification (NCBI taxonomy): domain Eukaryota; kingdom Metazoa; phylum Chordata; class Mammalia; order Chiroptera; family Vespertilionidae; genus Corynorhinus; species Corynorhinus townsendii. Next base: position 75,293,924 of record JAPDVU010000008.1, read on the forward strand.
AATTCAGGGTTCAATTTCTGAATAGTCTTTAAAAATTTATTTAAGCCAATATAAATAAAAGGTACTATTAGTATTAAATTCAGGGTTCATGAAAGTAATGAATAGCAATTACTTCACATAACTAGGCTGGATCCCTTCCTCCATTCTGAATCTCTTTTTGTTTTGTCATTAAACATTCCACATCACTGTGTTTATTCAATTGCACAATCAATCAATAGCATCCAAAGCTTTCACCTACCGTGATATTTCTTAAATCAATTTTTATTGAACAATCGTAAAACTACAAAATAAACATTTTCTGGACTTGTTTTGTATGGATATGAGGACCTAAAAGGGAATTAAAGGAATGGAAAATAAAGATGAACAAAAACAGATCCAGAGACAGATAAGGATCCATCAGACAATCAAACTTCAGAGGGAAGGTAGGGGAGAGGGAAGTAAGGGGAAGAGATCAACCAAAGGACTTGTATGCATGCATATAGGCCTAACCAATGGACACAGACAACAAGGGGGTGAGGGCATGAGTGGGGGGCCGGGTAATGGGGACATAGGGCACATATGTAATAACTTAATCAATAAAGAAATTTAAAAAAATAATAACAATTAAAAAAAAGAAAAAATTAGTTCAGGATCATTAATACAACACAATTCAACAGGTAATTTTGAGTACTACTCTACACTTAATATTTTCATTGTTACTTGAAGGAATTCAAAGATAGGATCATTGAATTCAATATAATATAGCAAATATTTCCTTGATGAGTATCTACTTTGCACCAGATACTCTTTTAGAAATCTGAGATGCAGAAATGAGTGAGAAATAATCTTTATAAGAGGATTATTAAAAGCTTGTAATTTATTTGCAATATGTGGTGGTTTTTATGACATAGTTGAAAAATACCTACACATCATTAAATATGATATGTGGCAGGAGAGAAGGAAAGCCAAATTTTTGTTGTTTTTTTTTTTTTTAAAGAAAGCCAACTAGATCTAGGGAGGCAATCATTAGATTGAACAATTTATGTTTTCAGAGACTGGGAATGGGTGAGATCCAGATCTTTCACTAACAATGCATAGTTTGCTAGAAAATAATAAATATGAAGGGGAGAAATTAGAGGCAGCTGTGATGAAGATGTTGCCTGCTTAAGCAGAGTCTATTGGTACCTGCCAATATCCTCTTGGCAATTACCTCTACAAACCTAGACTTGTGTGCTAAGCATGCCTGTGATTCTATGTCTGAGGAACTTTATTCTGAACAACAGAGATTCTATGCCTACAAGCAGGATGAGCTAGAAGTGCCAGAGAGTTAGGGTCCTAGAAACAATTCTCAGATGGTGGACAGTGAGAGGTTTCCCAGGGCAGAGCTAGTCATCAGCATGGTGGAGAGGGGCAAATAGCTTTCACATAAACATTGAAAGCTCCTATCCACTGGCTTCACTAGTAATTCAGGGCCCTAGAAAAAGGGAGATTAGAAGACTGAAGACAAATTATCTTGTACGGAAGCATGCAATTGGACCTAGAGGAGTGGACAAAAAGTGTGTACATTTTTATTTCTCACATAATGCCCATTTAAAAATATCCAGTGCAGTGAAGTCATTGAACTATTTGAACAGGATGACTAGTCTAGTGGAGTTCAGCCAATCTCTGTCTTTGGCCACCTTAGCACTTTCACTGTTGGGTTTGGGAACACAGTAGCCATGGCGATACAGATGGATGCTAGGAAAGGGCCAATATCATGACTGAAGTGGCTGGTGATATTGCTGAGTGTCCAAACTGTTAGTGACATAAACTGACACTGAGCTTTTGATATTGTACCATTCTCTAGGTGATCCACCAGGGGCAAATTGATTATTTTTACCATTTCAACTTTGAGTGGTATAATTCTTTTCAATAATTTTGCCTTCTTGGAAAGAAAGGGATTGAATACATAGAGACTGGCAGCAGTAGTTGACCTACATTCTTACATAATATCTGACTTACTGTTATAGGATCTTACATAATACTAGAGGACCGGTGCATGACATTTGTGCACAGGGGGAGGAGGGTGGTCCCTCAGCCCAGCCTGCACCCTCTCCAATCTGGGATCCCTTGAGGGATGTCCAACTGCCCATTTAGGCCTACTGAGATTGGGCCTAAATGGGCAGTTGGACATCCCTCCCACAATCCAGGACTGCTGGCTCCCAACTGCTCACCTGCCTGCCTTCCTGATTGCCCCTAACCACTTCTGTCTGCCAGCCTGATCACCCCCTAACCACTCCCCTGCCAGCCTGTTTTCCCCTAACATCCCTCCCCTGCAGGCTTGATCACCCCCAACTGCCCTCCCTTGCATGTCTGGTCCTTCCCAACTGCCCTCCCCTGCTGGCCATCTTGTGGTGGCCATCTTGTGTCCACATGGGGGCAGCCATCTTTGACCACATGGGGGCAGCCATCTTGTGTGTTGGAGTGATGGTCAATTTGCATATTACTCTTTTATTAAATAGGACTAGTGTTCCAGTGCACAGATTCATGCTCATTGAAAGGAAATTAATTAGGAGAAATATTTTAATATCACTATTCGCATCTTGCTAATGAGAAGAAAATAGGATTCTATCTAGTCTCCTATCTACCTACTGCAGAACTTCTATGAGAATCAAGTGAGATGAGGCATAGGGAAACACTTCACAAACATTTGGTTAAACTGTAAAATGTTTGCACCTGGCTATAAAGCAAGTCGGGTTCCTGGGCTGAAGAAACTCTGAAGATGCTAGTTGCTGGAGTGAGGAAGCTGGGCATTGCTATATAACATCATTACCTAGTGCCTACAGTGACCTTTTCTGGGCTGGGCTGGGCTGGGCTGGGCTGTGGGCTGCATTTTGTGCCATGGGGTCTTGGCAGTGTTGGACGCAATTTGGTGGGATATCACTCTGGGGTGGTGGCAGGGTCTGTGTCCCACTTGAGGGGAGCTGAGTGTTGGTTTGTTGGTGCCAGGTCCACGGTGCTATTTATTTTTAAATAGCCAGTGCTCATCATGGCAGCTCCTGCATTGAGCGTCTGCCCACTGGTGATCAGCATGTGTCATAGCGACTGGTCAGACAGATGGACACTTAGCCGTATATATACCAGTGCACAAATTTCATGCACTGGGCCTCTAGTCTATATTATATTATATTATATTATGTTATATTATACTATATTATATTATATTATATTATATTATATTATATTATATTATATTATAATGTTAATTATATTAGACTAGAGGCCCAGTGCATGAAATTTGTGCACTGACTGGTAGGGTCCCTAAGAGCTGCTGGCTGCTGGCCAGGACCTCCCTCCCTTCCCCCAGCCGGCCCCATCCCCTGGTTGAACTCCCGGACAACTCCTGATGGAGGGGACAATTTGCATACTACACTTTTATTATATAGGATGTTTCAGGCCCACTTTATAGTAAAGAAAGTGTGAAGATATTTAATAATTACAAAATCCACTAGTTATACCATATACTACTATCCAGAAGTTTCCAGCCTAATAAAATGTTGAAATGATCTTAAAGGTACAACTGAAATAGCATCTTGGTGATCATGCCTTGGGGAATTGGGACACATGATGTTTACTTCTATGTGATAGTTGGAACTAAGGAGAAGAACTGTAAGTGCCATTTCTCAGTGACCAACTTGGAGATTTTTGCTTTTCATTCCCACACTTCTGGGCTCCTTGGACTATAATTTCTGGTTCTCATATGAATGAACAGATACAACTAGGGTTCCATCAAACCTAAACTATGACTACCACATGTTTATTTTATAGTCATTAAACTAACAGCCAAGTAATCCAGTCAATATGCTGGTGGGTTTAATTGACCTTGCATGATGGTAAATTTTATGTCAACTTGACTGGGGCATAGGTTGCCCAGATATTTGGTCAAACATTACCCTGGGTATGTCTGTGAAGACATTTTGGGGTGAGATTAATATTTGTACCAGTAGATTGTGTAAAGCAGAATGCCCCCTCTCTGATGTGAGTGAACCTCATCTAATCAATTGAACCTGATTGTAACAAAAAGTCTGACCTCCCCACAATGAAGAGGTAACTCCTCCTACTTGATTCCTTGAATTGGTCTTTTCCTGCCTTTGAACTTGAGCTGAAGCTCTGACTCTTCTAGGGTCATGAGCCTGCTGACGTTTGGACTGGGACTTATACCATCTGCTCTCCTGGTTCCTAGGCTTTCAGACTCACACTGAAGCTATACCCTTGGCTGTCTCTAGGCCCCAGTTTGCTGACTACAGATATCCCATAGATTCTATTTTTCTGAAGAACTCTGACTAATGCACTCTGATTATCATGACCCCCATGACAAAACATGCTTGGATCTCAAGGACCTAACCTTGGTCCTTCTATGCCAGTATTAAACTTGATTGAAAGTAACCTAATTAAAAAAAAAAAAAAAAAAAAAGAGTTCTGCCTCAGGGTATTGGGAATCCTCTTTTATTTTAAACCTTTTTTTGTTTGTTTGTTTAGAAATTGTGACTGGCCAGTCTATCTTTAAAAATTACTTACAAGACAGAATGAAAATAATGTGCAAAACCAGTAAGTCTTTCAATGAGAAACTTGTAGCAAATGCTATTTGTGTGCTGTCCACATCCCTTCAAAACTTACCTGTATGTGCCTAATGCTTATTTACTGCAATTCTCTCCTGGGAGATAATTGTTTTCTGGCCAAGAAAGCCTGCTTCTCCCCAACTCCTTGTGGTCTGGGTAAAACAGTTTATTCTGGTACCCCTCAATGCACACCCCTCCCAACCACAAGGTTGAACTCATTACACAAGGTGGGGGATGCTTTATTTCCCTAAAAATAGACTTATCTAAGAATAGGGCCAACATACAAACTAAATCAGATTATTGCCAAATGTGTGATACATAGGCCCTGGTAGAAGGGGAAATAAAGGAAGAAGAGAAAAAGAGAGTGGCAAAACTGAGACCGATGACTGGCTATTGTCACTTAGTGGTTAGAGTGTTGGCCTATGCACCACAGGATTGTGGGTTCAATCACGGACAAGGGCATGTACTTGGGTTTCAGGTTTGATCCCCAGCCCTGTTGGGGTGCATTCAGGTGACAACTAATCCATGTGTCTCTTTCACATCCATGCTTCTCTCTCTCTCTCTCTCTCTCTCTCTCTCTCTCTCTCTCTCTCTCTCTCTCTCTCTCTTCTCGCTCTCTCTCTTCCTCTATTTCCCTTTCTCCCTCCCTCCCTTCCACTTTCTTTAAAGTCCATGGAAAAACTATCCTCTGGTGAGGATTAAGAAAATGAACAAACAAGAATTCTGAGTCTGATAGCACCTTTTGATAACTTGAAATTAGTTGTATACAGAAAATACCTTATACAGTGTATCTTCATTTATTTGAGTTTTGTTTCTGTCAGTTATATCTGGGGGAAAAAAATCATGGTTTAAATAGAAAGTGAGACATGGTAGATTAATGACTCAGAGTGGAGAGCCTACAGAGACAGATGGAGGAGTCTCAGCTTTACCTGTTTTTAATCAATAAAATAAAATAAAAAACACAAAATTTTTAAGTGACTTAAAGTTTTGTTTATATTTTAAATTTACCTCTCAATTTTATTAACTTTTATTGTAGGTAGGTGCTCAGAGTTGCATTCATTATATTCCATAATTCATCTCACATTATCATTAGTCTTTCCAAATATTTGTTTTATTATATGATTTATTTCTCCTTTATCTTTAATTGCTCTCACACCCTAGGCACTCATTTTAATGTGTTGATATATCTTCTTATACAAATAAAAAGTAATTATTTATTTTTAAATGCATGTGAAAATATTTTATCTACATATGCCTAATTAGTTTACTTACTTAAATAATGATACAAGTGGTATATTGTGTTATAAATCTCACTATGTTATCTTTTTTTAGTCTACCCAATGGCTTAAAAATATCCCTTGTACTGCCATATGAATATCTAGCTCAAGTTTTCTCAATATTGATGCACATTCCATTATTCAGTTTCTTAATGATACATCCAACACTTTACCATCAGGAAAAATACCAGAAAGCAGAGCCATGCACATATTGTCTTATGAGTATCTCTGTTATACCTACAGTTGCTGAATTATAAATTACACACCTGTTTATTTCACTTTAATACTTTATGATTGATTTATAAGGTGGTACAAACTACTTTACCTTCCTACCAGTGGCACATGAAGATTCCTTTGCTTCTGTATGCTAGTCATCATTTGATACCAACTAATTGTCCACATTTGCTATTTCAGAGGCTATAAGGAACATTGCTTTGCTCTAATTAGTGAGAATGAAAAAATTTTATATACTATATAGCCATTTCTGAATCTCTTTTTGTGAATTTCTCAAACATTGACTTTGTTTATTTTTCTATTAGGTCCTTTGTCTAACTCTTATTGAAGTAGATGAGTTATCTATATATTATAAATATTAAAAATTTAGGAAACTAAAGTGTGGCAAATACTTTCATTGGCTACCTACTATTTTTGTCAGTGGTGTACTTTGTTGAAGATAATTTCTTAATTTTAATAAAGAAAAATCTATCAATTTTATGGTTACTACTTACACTTTTTAGGTCTTATTTATGGTGTGATTCCCTACAAAGGGCACAGAATATTATCCTAGACCTTCTTCATTAACATCATAAATTTATCTTTTACAATTAGGGCTTTAATCCATCTTGAGTTTATTAAGTATAAAGAGTGACTTAGATCCTGTGTAAAGTTCCCACAACATCATCTAATAAATAAATACTTTCTCAGTGACCTGTGAAACAAATACTATCCTCAAAATTGGTCCAAGTATTTATAACATTGTTTTCTTATAGTCACATATCAGAACCACTTTTTAAAGTTTCTCCATAAAACCCCATTGGAATATTGTTGATTATATATTATTTACTTTGCAAAAATTAAAGGAGAATGAATAAAACAGTGTTTAAGAAATACCTACTATATGTTGTAGGCTATAAATTTACTGGGATGAGATATAAATGGGCTATTAAAACTGAAAAATAATGTCCAATCTTACTAGAAATAAAGGCTGTTTTATAAAAACAAAGTATATATTGTTAATATCCAATTATAGAACATTTTTAAGTAAATTCTGCTTCATCTACTTAATAGACTATATTCAGTCACTAAAATGTTTGTTATAGATTGTCTTGTGAGTGACTGACATTAAACATATGATTGCTGAGACATCCATTTCAAATACATTCATCTGGAATGAACATATTGCCTACTATGTGATACAGCTACTAACAAAACAACTAAATAAGAATCCTGACCACTCCCACCCATAAAGTTTCCTTTTTGAAAGTCCTGGTAACTTGGATAACTAACAGGTTGAGTGGCCATGTTCTTCCCTTCCTGTTCCCTGAGCGGTTAGGAGCCAGCGGTCCCAGATTGCAAGAGGGATGTCCGACTGCCGGTTTAGACAGTTGGACATCCTGATCGGGTCTAAACTGGCAGTCGGACATCCCCCGAGGGGTCCCGGGTTGGAGAGGGTGCAGGCTGGGCTGAGGGGAACCCCCCCCCCTCCATGCACAAATTTCACGCACCAGGCCTCTAGTACATAAATAAAGAGTAAAACTGTGAAACCCTAAACAACCCACCCTAGTATGAACAGAGCCCCAGACTCAAGCTCCTTCCTTGTCTCCACCAGCAGCCTGACTGTGTGACCCTTGGGAGCACCATTCTTGTATTTCTAGTCCTATATAATAAAGAGGTAATATGCAAATTAACCCTCACACCCTCACAAGATGACTGCCTACAACCAGGTCGGCAAGGGGCTTAGTGAGGGGTGGC